>CAJUXP010000008.1:85511-383791 GCA_910591515.1 Cerceris rybyensis | reverse complement strand
TAAACTGATTTAATATTTCTAGTAAAAAGATGAAGGGAATATAAAGAATTGCTACTACATTTTGTCAGGTATATGCAAGAGATTGTTTTAACTATGTTGAAGCGAAACAGATTTTATACTAATATGTAATTCTTTCAGATTCGGCATGGGGAGCAGTTCTCTCATTACATAAATTGCTACATCTAAAAAGCCTCACAATTCCCGCCCTACCTATTTATTGTCCAGATTCCGGTAAGAAACAAATAAAAGTAATTATGATCCATATATAGACAATCTTCACGAATTAAACTAATTAAACCCTCCAAGTATAGATATACCAATCACCGAATTGATAGCGAACAACTGAAAGATGCAATGATTCCTAATATTCAAAGAAATCAGGGATCGATTCACAAGGGTGTTCTGAACGTATCAAGATTCGATCAACAGTCTCCCGGTCACGAATTGTTAATTCCTTAAACAACCTTATGCACATTACGGTGAGTTAGAAAAGTAACATGGATGAGAGGAAAATACATTGAGTGAGGGAAGAAGAAGAATGTGTGATGAATTATAGTCAGTGAAAGAATACAAATGATAAAAGAGAAACAATGAATAGTAAAAGCCTTTCCTCTCCTTTTTCTCTTCTCTTTTATTAATTCTAAAATTATAACTTGTTCCTAACTGATCAAAGTTTTCTTATTTTTTAAAAGGAAATCCTTCCAGCAATACTTAAAGAAGGAGGAGTCGTATGTGTAAAAGAAATAATAGATATATAGTAATTCTAAATTATATGTACAGATTTTATCATTGTATTCACTTCAATAATAGAGAGAGATATAAATATAGATTAGTTCATTGTTAATCTTGACCCAAAATAATCTTATTGTAATGAATTAACCTGAACATGATTTATATGTTATGTAGGATAACAAAAGTAAGATAAAGGAGAGAAAAGTTATAATATGAGATGGCTATAAGAAAGAAGTATGGATTTTGATTTCAAAGAGGAGCCTTTATTTAAAACAATATTGAGGTAATTAAGGTTTAATTATATGTTAGCATGGTTAAATCTTGTCAATTTTTGTGACCAGTAAAAGAAAATAAAGTTTTTTTTTTTTTTTTTTTACCAGTAGAAGGCTGCTCTTTGGAAGAAAAAGGGAAAGAAAATTATATATATCTCTGAATAGAAGGAATGTGTGTATGTAATGTTTTATATATAATGCAGCTTATTTTTTATTTATATATGAGTGTTTTGTTAGAAAGATGACTTGATTTAAGAAAGAGACTCGTAGGTAAATTCATTCAAATTATTGCAAATGTGTAAATTTCATATAATTTCATGTAAATGCCTGTATTCATTCGTGAAGGTATAGTAATTCCATGAGTGAAGAAAATTTTAAAACAAGGAGTAACTGATTATTTTGATTGATACACTATTGAATTTATAGTAAATTTATAATTTATAGGATAAATGAAGCTCCACCTGGTCCATTACCCTCAGGTATGATTATAAGGCCCGGTATCGAATCAGATTCGCCACCAAGTCGTTTCTCAAGGAACAGTTGATATTTGTATCTACATGAGAAGTAAGTAGGGGCTTAGAGTAAGGAGTAGAGGGAAAAGAATTACTGAATGTAATTAGGAAGAGAAAGAAATACTATATTTCTGAACTTTATCGAAGCCTATTTTTATTAATTTCACCTCTACTTTTAGGACATTCGGTATCTCTATGATTCTGTCAGGGTTTAAATATCCAATTCTATTTGAAGAGAAGAGAAATTTCTAACGCGAGTATATAAATATATTCTTTGTATAAACAGATTGTTGGAGAATAATGAATGGATATATTCGATACAGGCGAATTATAAATGGGTTGGAGGAGAACAGGATAACGTCATGTAAAGATTATGTGTAAAGGAGAGAAAACTATAGAAACGCGAATAGATATTAGGTTTGGAAAATACTAAATTACCATGCTTACAAAAAGGGAAAAAAAAAGTATATAATTAAACCTAAGGCAAGAGAAAGAAAGAGAAATATAAGTAATTGTACATAATTTGCTACAAAATTGGAATTCGATAAGGAAAAAAAAAAAGAAGGGGAATTGGTATTGGTTGGTGACAGAATTGGGGGGGGGGAGGCCGATCGCCGTAGGCGTGAGGCCCGGTCTAATTTAGGACTTTAATTATGAATAATTAATAGAAATTTGCAATTATAACGATACACGTTCGACTCGATTGATAATATCATAAGTACGTATCAGCCGCTACGCTCTTACAAATAAAGGTATAAAATCATAATACAAGATTTGAAGGGAGAGATTTTAAAATCCTATTCAGCACGGAGGGGTCGGTATATATATTCTGAGTCAAAATTTTGAGTATAGAATAGAGATAACATCACTGCAATTGATCCACATGGGTTTTATACTTCAGTTAATTTCGTCGGACATGTAGATCCCTACCTGTTCATTTTGAGCTCCCGATTCATTGATAATATTATTTAAATTATACATTCAAAATTGATTGACTATTGTTTTGACCGGATTCTTTTACAATAATTATTGCAGGTTAAGTTATTAAGATATCTATGGACGATGAGAGGTTTGTAAATTAATTGTTTTATGCGCGTCAAGAGAATCAATTTACATTTTATAAGTTAATTCATGTCTTCAATTTTTGATTACCCTTCGTTCGTTAAAAGTTCTATCTATAAACAATTGATAATAAGAAATAAATTTAGATTATTTAGATTTATTGTAGGACAATAATAATTTTATTTCTGACTATTATCGTAAAGATTTAGATAATTTAATCGCACCGGCCGTATTATATTATTTCGAATGTAATTCTTACTCTTACCATTAATCAATTATTTGGAATCAAGTGTGAATTTAAAAGCATTTATTTATCAATGAATCATAGGAGTACCAACCATATGCAAAAATTCTCCATAGATAAATTTCTATAATACTATCTCTATTCTCTAAATTAAATGAGGATAATATTTCCGATTTACTTAACTATTTGTTAACTAGTAGAACTTTTCAAACATTCATTCAGATAAAACATTGAAAATTTCAGATTTTTAGGCAAATCTTCGAAGAGACCATCTGGCCTTTACGAATCGCAACAATACCCTTAACGGCTCTAAGTATATATCGAGTTACAGCTCTTGAAATAATTTATGTGAGGACCGGCGAGTGAGACACTCATCAACAAATAGATAAGTGGATTCTTCTAAGGGTTTTTTGGTACGTTGGCATTTGTTTAAATTTGTTTAGGTGACCCGTTTCGAATAGATTTATGAATACAATCATTTATTTGTTGCAAAAGAGATTATCCGACCACGGTGCAACATAGTAACGATGGAGATTGTGACATTTAGGTTACAAATTTATTTGTTGTGAACTATCGTAGATTTGAACGGCGGAAGATTTGAAAAGTTTGTTATCGATCAGAATTATTTATGTTAAAAGTTTCAAAAATCAATAGTATTTGGACTGAGAATTAAGACAACTGACATTAAATTGTTATTATCTAAAGTACTAAGACATTATTCGTAGTTTATTTGAAGAAGAAACAAGATTTACATAGATTTATAGTCCAAGTTATAACGTTAATTAATTCATTTCATAGAGAGCCATGATCGTACCTTGTCCCCCTTCTTCTCTTTTTTAGAGGAATAGAAAGAGAGATTATTTCTATCTATGTCCATCCTAAAAATTTAGATAACGAAATTTATACTTCTAATTCAAATTGTTCATAAATTGCATACACTAAGTTATGGTTAGTACTAATATTTGAGCTTTGTACATATATTATGTCATTTAATTGTATTCTAATGATGGGATTTTGGGCTATTTAAGATAAAAATTTATTTTATATATTTAATGCTATAGCAAATATTAATTAACAAATTATTTTACAGGTGTTTGATCCCTAATTTGGCAATTATTTATTTAAATAAACTAATGATTGAATACATAGCTATAAATTATATTCTGGTGAGTTGAATAATTACTATTATAGTACATTGTACTAAATTGTTTATATCCAAATTATAAAATATTAAAGACAAAAAAAATAGAATAAGTTTTAAGAATAAAATAATACAATAAGTTTTATCATTCTACATTAATATGTTTATAATTACATCAAAAAGTTCTTTATTGACTATATTTTTCTTTTTAGGATGAACATAGAATGCAATCATAGTATCTCAAATGTCTCCTAAGCATCTCACTGGCCAGTTGAAATCCAAATCAATGTGAAGAATAGTAAGAAAAATCCTACCTTGTTATGATGAACAGCAAGGGCAAAATTAATAATCTTTCCTGTTTCAGGTGTGCTGATCGCTAAAGGGCGATGAATTCCGAACGCCGGATGTTATAAATTCCAAATTTCGAAGGAACCAGGCACAATTTCACAGGAGACAATACAAGAAAATTTTTCCGAACGCTAATTCTGCAGAGTACAGTGTTGCGATACGACTGAAGATTATCCGACCGCGGACCGAAGATTTCTTAAACTTCCCGCACATATCGCAGTGGAAGGGGAAGAGAGACGGGTGAGGAAGAAAGAGGACTAGAGAAAAGAAAGAAGAAAGGTGGAAGATAAGCTATGAGTAATAGAATTTTTATATAAAGAAATAATTATTAGTTGAAAAACTTCCTCTCTTTACATAAAACAATCTATACTTGTGCAATATATCAATCCTTTAATTTTGAAAATATCTAAATTATATATGTTATCAAATTTTAATATAAATTTATGAGTGAAAGGTATCTTTCTAATGGAGTCTAGAGAGAGAGAAACAAGCATGAATAAACTATTAAGGTTGTATTATTTCAAGTTATGAAGGTAAATTTTTATTGTTGACTCTATGTTTATGCTGGACAGAACCGTATATTCTAATAAGTCTATTTATTCAATCATATCTATAGGACTTAAATCTAGTGAAGTTTTTATTAAGTTTATGAAATGTTAATTAGCTAGTTTATTAATTAAATGAGATAAGAGAGGAAGAGTTCCTTTTTTGTTAAAGATAAGGGTAATAAAATTTAATATTCCAAATAAATTCCAAGTCAGATTATATTTATATTACTGAGTCTAATTTAAACTTCCATAATTAAATTTTATTTGGAACATAATAACAGTCATTTTTTAGATTTATAAAACATAAATGGGCAGTGATGCGGAAGGTAGAAAATATAAAAGATAATTGTGTATAGTATATTACAGAAAATAAAACCAGTAAGGGATATTATTATTGCATATATTATAGAGAAGCCTTTGTTTACTAATTTTTTCTTTCTTATATACGACCAAGTATATCTTGTAGGAAAGTAAATATAAATTATAAGATGTTATAAAGGAGAGCATGATATTTCAAAACCAATAGTGTAAGTCATATCCTACAATTTCCATCTCAAATGAATTTATTGAATGTTTTTTTTTTTTTTTTTTATTAATACTAGATAAGAACATCTATGTACACTATTAATTTGACAAAAAGGTATTTAACCATGTATAGATATGATCATAGATTCTCTCATTCATAAATACTTATTGGATAGAAAATAACAATTTTATCAACAATTATAGGTGGAGTTCGCTCATCCTACAATTGTCGGAAATGTAAAGTCTCATTTATCCGATTGTCTCCCTTGATTCATTGATATTATTTATCAATAAAAAAATTTTTAATATATTATTCTGAGTCTGTTTAGTTGAACAGACTAATTACTATAGTATCTACCGTCGATAAAATATTTGTAGGTTATGGTTATGAATTCTTTTGTGAAAGAATCTCTATCGCGTATGTTTTTATTAAGTCATATCAATTATTCATCAATCTTGTAAATTATGATTAAATGCATCTACTATATTTGTTGGGATTTATACAGTTTGAATTTTTATCAATGAATCACAAGGGTACCAACCATAGAGAATAGTTCCCATAGGGATAACTAGTGCAAGATTTCATCTCCCCTAAATGTTTAATGCAATAATAGTTCCCCGAGAATTAATTATTTATCGTTATTTCAGGAGATTCCTACAATTCAATGGGATTTATGAATAAGCATTGTAACCCTTAAAGGTATATTTAAGGAATTCATTCGGATCTATGTAAGCCGTCAAGACGCTCCTGACAGTTCCAGGTATTATAATAATTTTGATTAATGTCGGTATAAATAAGTCAACATGTCGTTAAAAAACCAATATCATGTTATTTCTTGTTAAAATTAATATGGCTATCATTCATAGTTGATCGATCATCCAACCCGGAGGGATATAGAATTCATATATAGATACGATTTGAGGTTATCTCAACTCGCCCATTTTCATATGAATCTCAAGTGTATCATATTTGAAGTAAGTATGAAAAAGGTATCCGCTCCCCCTGTTAATCTTAAGAATCCAAAGTAAGAAGGAAATTAAAAGAAAGTGTTTATTATTTGTTTAAATTCATAATTTCAGTGTATCTATTCTACTAATTGATATTACTTGGGTTCTTATATACCAAATCTTCTAACTATTGTAATTTGTTTAAGGAAAGCAAAGGTTTTATTTCCTATAATTGTGGAATTTAAGTAAAGATTATATTATAAATAAGATAGATATAACAAAGATTCGAAATTTCAGATATCTAAGTCTTGAATCCTTTGGATAAAATAAATCATCGTCCGGATGTGTGACTAGATTTTTAAAAATGATAAGTATCTAAATTGAAATATTGTTATGTTATAAATTAACTGATTTAATATTTCTAGTAAAAAGATGAAGGGAATATAAAGAATTGCTACTACATTTTGTCAGGTATATGCAAGAGATTGTTTTAACTATGTTGAAGCGAAACAGATTTTATACTAATATGTAATTCTTTCAGATTCGGCATGGGGAGCAGTTCTCTCATTACATAAATTGCTACATCTAAAAAGCCTCACAATTCCCGCCCTACCTATTTATTGTCCAGATTCCGGTAAGAAACAAATAAAAGTAATTATGATCCATATATAGACAATCTTCACGAATTAAACTAATTAAACCCTCCAAGTATAGATATACCAATCACCGAATTGATAGCGAACAACTGAAAGATGCAATGATTCCTAATATTCAAAGAAATCAGGGATCGATTCACAAGGGTGTTCTGAACGTATCAAGATTCGATCAACAGTCTCCCGGTCACGAATTGTTAATTCCTTAAACAACCTTATGCACATTACGGTGAGTTAGAAAAGTAACATGGATGAGAGGAAAATACATTGAGTGAGGGAAGAAGAAGAATGTGTGATGAATTATAGTCAGTGAAAGAATACAAATGATAAAAGAGAAACAATGAATAGTAAAAGCCTTTCCTCTCCTTTTTCTCTTCTCTCTTATTAATTCTAAAATTATAACTTGTTCCTAACTGATCAAAGTTTTCTTATTTTTTAAAAGGAAATCCTTCCAGCAATACTTAAAGAAGGAGGAGTCGTATGTGTAAAAGAAATAATAGATATATAGTAATTCTAAATTATATGTACAGATTTTATCATTGTATTCACTTCAATAATAGAGAGAGATATAAATATAGATTAGTTCATTGTTAATCTTGACCCAAAATAATCTTATTGTAATGAATTAACCTGAACATGATTTATATGTTATGTAGGATAACAAAAGTAAGATAAAGGAGAGAAAAGTTATAATATGAGATGGCTATAAGAAAGAAGTATGGATTTTGATTTCAAAGAGGAGCCTTTATTTAAAACAATATTGAGGTAATTAAGGTTTAATTATATGTTAGCATGGTTAAATCTTGTCAATTTTTGTGACCAGTAAAAGAAAATAAAGTTTTTTTTTTTTTTTTTACCAGTAGAAGGCTGCTCTTTGGAAGAAAAAGGGAAAGAAAATTATATATATCTCTGAATAGAAGGAATGTGTGTATGTAATGTTTTATATATAATGCAGCTTATTTTTTATTTATATATGAGTGTTTTGTTAGAAAGATGACTTGATTTAAGAAAGAGACTCGTAGGTAAATTCATTCCAATTATTGCAAATGTGTAAATTTCATATAATTTCATGTAAATGCCTGTATTCATTCGTGAAGGTATAGTAATTCCATGAGTGAAGAAAATTTTAAAACAAGGAGTAACTGATTATTTTGATTGATACACTATTGAATTTATAGTAAATTTATAATTTATAGGATAAATGAAGCTCCACCTGGTCCATTACCCTCAGGTATGATTATAAGGCCCGGTATCGAATCAGATTCGCCACCAAGTCGTTTCTCAAGGAACAGTTGATATTTGTATCTACATGAGAAGTAAGTAGGGGCTTAGAGTAAGGAGTAGAGGGAAAAGAATTACTGAATGTAATTAGGAAGAGAAAGAAATACTATATTTCTGAACTTTATCGAAGCCTATTTTTATTAATTTCACCTCTACTTTTAGGACATTCGGTATCTCTATGATTCTGTCAGGGTTTAAATATCCAATTCTATTTGAAGAGAAGAGAAATTTCTAACGCGAGTATATAAATATATTCTTTGTATAAACAGATTGTTGGAGAATAATAAATGGATATATTCGATACAGGCGAATTATAAATGGGTTGGAGGAGAACAGGATAACGTCATGTAAAGATTATGTGTAAAGGAGAGAAAACTATAGAAACGCGAATAGATATTAGGTTTGGAAAATACTAAATTACCATGCTTTCAAAAAGGGAAAAAAAAAAGTATATAATTAAACCTAAGGCAAGAGAAAGAAAGAGAAATATAAGTAATTGTACATAATTTGCTACAAAATTGGAATTCGATAAGGAAAAAAAAAAAAAAAAAAAGGGGAATTGGTATTGGTTGGTGACAGAATTGGGGGGGGGGAGGCCGATCGCCGTAGGCGTGAGGCCCGGTCTAATTTAGGACTTTAATTATGAATAATTAATAGAAATTTGCAATTATAACGATACACGTTCGACTCGATTGATAATATCATAAGTACGTATCAGCCGCTACGCTCTTACAAATAAAGGTATAAAATCATAATACAAGATTTGAAGGGAGAGATTTTAAAATCCTATTCAGCACGGAGGGGTCGGTATATATATTCTGAGTCAAAATTTTGAGTATAGAATAGAGATAACATCACTGCAATTGATCCACATGGGTTTTATACTTCAGTTAATTTCGTCGGACATGTAGATCCCTACCTGTTCATTTTGAGCTCCCGATTCATTGATAATATTATTTAAATTATACATTCAAAATTGATTGACTATTGTTTTGACCGGATTCTTTTACAATAATTATTGCAGGTTAAGTTATTAAGATATCTATGGACGATGAGAGGTTTGTAAATTAATTGTTTTATGCGCGTCAAGAGAATCAATTTACATTTTATAAGTTAATTCATGTCTTCAATTTTTGATTACCCTTCGTTCGTTAAAAGTTCTATCTATAAACAATTGATAATAAGAAATAAATTTAGATTATTTAGATTTATTGTAGGACAATAATAATTTTATTTCTGACTATTATCGTAAAGATTTAGATAATTTAATCGCACCGGCCGTATTATATTATTTCGAATGTAATTCTTACTCTTACCATTAATCAATTATTTGGAATCAAGTGTGAATTTAAAAGCATTTATTTATCAATGAATCATAGGAGTACCAACCATATGCAAAAATTCTCCATAGATAAATTTCTATAATACTATCTCTATTCTCTAAATTAAATGAGGATAATATTTCCGATTTACTTAACTATTTGTTAACTAGTAGAACTTTTCAAACATTCATTCAGATAAAACATTGAAAATTTCAGATTTTTAGGCAAATCTTCGAAGAGACCATCTGGCCTTTACGAATCGCAACAATACCCTTAACGGCTCTAAGTATATATCGAGTTACAGCTCTTGAAATAATTTATGTGAGGACCGGCGAGTGAGACACTCATCAACAAATAGATAAGTGGATTCTTCTAAGGGTTTTTTGGTACGTTGGCATTTGTTTAAATTTGTTTAGGTGACCCGTTTCGAATAGATTTATGAATACAATCATTTATTTGTTGCAAAAGAGATTATCCGACCACGGTGCAACATAGTAACGATGGAGATTGTGACATTTAGGTTACAAATTTATTTGTTGTGAACTATCGTAGATTTGAACGGCGGAAGATTTGAAAAGTTTGTTATCGATCAGAATTATTTATGTTAAAAGTTTCAAAAATCAATAGTATTTGGACTGAGAATTAAGACAATTGACATTAAATTGTTATTATCTAAAGTACTAAGACATTATTCGTAGTTTATTTGAAGAAGAAACAAGATTTACATAGATTTATAGTCCAAGTTATAACGTTAATTAATTCATTTCATAGAGAGCCATGATCGTACCTTGTCCCCCTTCTTCTCTTTTTTAGAGGAATAGAAAGAGAGATTATTTCTATCTATGTCCATCCTAAAAATTTAGATAACGAAATTTATACTTCTAATTCAAATTGTTCATAAATTGCATACACTAAGTTATGGTTAGTACTAATATTTGAGCTTTGTACATATATTATGTCATTTAATTGTATTCTAATGATGGGATTTTGGGCTATTTAAGATAAAAATTTATTTTATATATTTAATGCTATAGCAAATATTAATTAACAAATTATTTTACAGGTGTTTGATCCCTAATTTGGCAATTATTTATTTAAATAAACTAATGATTGAATACATAGCTATAAATTATATTCTGGTGAGTTGAATAATTACTATTATAGTACATTGTACTAAATTGTTTATATCCAAATTATAAAATATTAAAGACAAAAAAAATAGAATAAGTTTTAAGAATAAAATAATACAATAAGTTTTATCATTCTACATTAATATGTTTATAATTACATCAAAAAGTTCTTTATTGACTATATTTTTCTTTTTAGGATGAACATAGAATGCAATCATAGTATCTCAAATGTCTCCTAAGCATCTCACTGGCCAGTTGAAATCCAAATCAATGTGAAGAATAGTAAGAAAAATCCTACCTTGTTATGATGAACAGCAAGGGCAAAATTAATAATCTTTCCTGTTTCAGGTGTGCTGATCGCTAAAGGGCGATGAATTCCGAACGCCGGATGTTATAAATTCCAAATTTCGAAGGAACCAGGCACAATTTCACAGGAGACAATACAAGAAAATTTTTCCGAACGCTAATTCTGCAGAGTACAGTGTTGCGATACGACTGAAGATTATCCGACCGCGGACCGAAGATTTCTTAAACTTCCCGCACATATCGCAGTGGAAGGGGAAGAGAGACGGGTGAGGAAGAAAGAGGACTAGAGAAAAGAAAGAAGAAAGGTGGAAGATAAGCTATGAGTAATAGAATTTTTATATAAAGAAATAATTATTAGTTGAAAAACTTCCTCTCTTTACATAAAACAATCTATACTTGTGCAATATATCAATCCTTTAATTTTGAAAATATCTAAATTATATATGTTATCAAATTTTAATATAAATTTATGAGTGAAAGGTATCTTTCTAATGGAGTCTAGAGAGAGAGAAACAAGCATGAATAAACTATTAAGGTTGTATTATTTCAAGTTATGAAGGTAAATTTTTATTGTTGACTCTATGTTTATGCTGGACAGAACCGTATATTCTAATAAGTCTATTTATTCAATCATATCTATAGGACTTAAATCTAGTGAAGTTTTTATTAAGTTTATGAAATGTTAATTAGCTAGTTTATTAATTAAATGAGATAAGAGAGGAAGAGTTCCTTTTTTGTTAAAGATAAGGGTAATAAAATTTAATATTCCAAATAAATTCCAAGTCAGATTATATTTATATTACTGAGTCTAATTTAAACTTCCATAATTAAATTTTATTTGGAACATAATAACAGTCATTTTTTAGATTTATAAAACATGAATGGGCAGTGATGCGGAAGGTAGAAAATATAAAAGATAATTGTGTATAGTATATTACAGAAAATAAAACCAGTAAGGGATATTATTATTGCATATATTATAGAGAAGCCTTTGTTTACTAATTTTTTCTTTCTTATATACGACCAAGTATATCTTGTAGGAAAGTAAATATAAATTATAAGATGTTATAAAGGAGAGCATGATATTTCAAAACCAATAGTGTAAGTCATATCCTACAATTTCCATCTCAAATGAATTTATTGAATGTTTTTTTTTTTTTTTATTAATACTAGATAAGAACATCTATGTACACTATTAATTTGACAAAAAGGTATTTAACCATGTATAGATATGATCATAGATTCTCTCATTCATAAATACTTATTGGATAGAAAATAACAATTTTATCAACAATTATAGGTGGAGTTCGCTCATCCTACAATTGTCGGAAATGTAAAGTCTCATTTATCCGATTGTCTCCCTTGATTCATTGATATTATTTATCAATAAAAAAAATTTTTAATATATTATTCTGAGTCTGTTTAGTTGAACAGACTAATTACTATAGTATCTACCGTCGATAAAATATTTGTAGGTTATGGTTATGAATTCTTTTGTGAAAGAATCTCTATCGCGTATGTTTTTATTAAGTCATATCAATTATTCATCAATCTTGTAAATTATGATTAAATGCATCTACTATATTTGTTGGGATTTATACAGTTTGAATTTTTATCAATGAATCACAAGGGTACCAACCATAGAGAATAGTTCCCATAGGGATAACTAGTGCAAGATTTCATCTCCCCTAAATGTTTAATGCAATAATAGTTCCCCGAGAATTAATTATTTATCGTTATTTCAGGAGATTCCTACAATTCAATGGGATTTATGAATAAGCATTGTAACCCTTAAAGGTATATTTAAGGAATTCATTCGGATCTATGTAAGCCGTCAAGACGCTCCTGACAGTTCCAGGTATTATAATAATTTTGATTAATGTCGGTATAAATAAGTCAACATGTCGTTAAAAAACCAATATCATGTTATTTCTTGTTAAAATTAATATGGCTATCATTCATAGTTGATCGATCATCCAACCCGGAGGGATATAGAATTCATATATAGATACGATTTGAGGTTATCTCAACTCGCCCATTTTCATATGAATCTCAAGTGTATCATATTTGAAGTAAGTATGAAAAAGGTATCCGCTCCCCCTGTTAATCTTAAGAATCCAAAGTAAGAAGGAAATTAAAAGAAAGTGTTTATTATTTGTTTAAATTCATAATTTCAGTGTATCTATTCTACTAATTGATATTACTTGGGTTCTTATATACCAAATCTTCTAACTATTGTAATTTGTTTAAGGAAAGCAAAGGTTTTATTTCCTATAATTGTGGAATTTAAGTAAAGATTATATTATAAATAAGATAGATATAACAAAGATTCGAAATTTCAGATATCTAAGTCTTGAATCCTTTGGATAAAATAAATCATCGTCCGGATGTGTGACTAGATTTTTAAAAATGATAAGTATCTAAATTGAAATATTGTTATGTTATAAATTAACTGATTTAATATTTCTAGTAAAAAGATGAAGGGAATATAAAGAATTGCTACTACATTTTGTCAGGTATATGCAAGAGATTGTTTTAACTATGTTGAAGCGAAACAGATTTTATACTAATATGTAATTCTTTCAGATTCGGCATGGGGAGCAGTTCTCTCATTACATAAATTGCTACATCTAAAAAGCCTCACAATTCCCGCCCTACCTATTTATTGTCCAGATTCCGGTAAGAAACAAATAAAAGTAATTATGATCCATATATAGACAATCTTCACGAATTAAACTAATTAAACCCTCCAAGTATAGATATACCAATCACCGAATTGATAGCGAACAACTGAAAGATGCAATGATTCCTAATATTCAAAGAAATCAGGGATCGATTCACAAGGGTGTTCTGAGCGTATCAAGATTCGATCAACAGTCTCCCGGTCACGAATTGTTAATTCCTTAAACAACCTTATGCACATTACGGTGAGTTAGAAAATTAACATGGATGAGAGGAAAATACATTGAGTGAGGGAAGAAGAAGAATGTGTAATGAATTATAGTCAGTGAAAGAATACAAATGATAAAAGAGAAACAATGAATAGTAAAAGCCTTTCCTCTCCTTTTTCTCTTCTCTTTTATTAATTCTAAAATTATAACTTGTTCCTAACTGATCAAAGTTTTCTTATTTTTTAAAAGGAAATCCTTCCAGCAATACTTAAAGAAGGAGGAGTCGTATGTGTAAAAGAAATAATAGATATATAGTAATTCTAAATTATATGTACAGATTTTATCATTGTATTCACTTCAATAATAGAGAGAGATATAAATATAGATTAGTTCATTGTTAATCTTGACCCAAAATAATCTTATTGTAATGAATTAACCTGAACATGATTTATATGTTATGTAGGATAACAAAAGTAAGATAAAGGAGAGAAAAGTTATAATATGAGATGGCTATAAGAAAGAAGTATGGATTTTGATTTCAAAGAGGAGCCTTTATTTAAAACAATATTGAGGTAATTAAGGTTTAATTATACGTTAGCATGGTTAAATCTTGTCAATTTTTGTGACCAGTAAAAGAAAATAAAGTTTTTTTTTTTTTTTTACCAGTAGAAGGCTGCTCTTTGAAAGAAAAAGGGGAAGAAAATTATATATATCTCTGAATAGAAGGAATATGTGTATGTAATGTTTTATATATAATGCAGCTTATCTTTTTATTTATATATGAGTGTTTTGTTAGAAAGATGACTTGATTTAAGAAAGAGACTCGTAGGTAAATTTATTCGAATTATTGCAAATGTGTAAATTTCATATAATTTCATGTAAATGCCTGTATTCATACGTGAAGGTATAGTAATTCCATGAGTGAAGAAAATTTTAAAACAAGGAGTAACTGATTATTTTGATTGATACACTAATGAATTTATAGTAAATTTATAATTTATAGGATAAATGAAGCTCCACTAACCCAGACCTAACCCAGACCTAACCCAGACCTTTTTTTTTTTTTTTTTTTTATTTTTAAGAGGAGGGGAAATGCATTTACGCACACCCCGACACCTATGTTGTGCCGGGGTAGTGTGGGACTCGCCGGGAGTTTGACCTCCCGGAATACCCACTAAAACCCCTCCTCTGTGCCTCCTTCTGAGGCTCCAATGACCAATCGCGGTACACGAGTTTTACTTCGCTCATGGTCACTACTCTATCCACATTCCTTTATTTACATGATCCCCATTAACCCATCCCTCTCCATCCTTCTCTCATCCTCCTCCTTTTTCCTAATTACTTTATAAATAAATTCTTTAATTAACAGCCATGTTTTCTCCTTTTTTAACATGTCCTCAACCAGTCTTTCAACAACGAATTCCTCACCCCAGTCCAATTGATCCTTGAGCCTTTCCCTATGTACAGTCCATCTTTCACATTCTTCTATTGTATGCTGTGCCGTGTCCTTAACCCCGCATCCATACCAACAAATGTCCGTATCAGACTTTCCTATCCTTTTTCGAAATTCTCCAAATGCTCCGTTTCCTGATATAGCCTGCACCAAACAATAATCTAATTCTCCATGTTTCCTCTCTATCCAGTTCTTTAATTTACTAATCCACTTGTATGTCCATGTAGACCCCGATTTTTCAGTCCATTCCTCCTGCCATTTTTCCATATATATTTCTTCTACTTCTTTTTCCATATTTCTAATCTTTTCTATCTTCTCTTCCTCCGTCATAAATTTATCCTTTTTAATTGTTTCTCGTATTTTATAAATCTCTTTTTTAATTTCTATTTTCATTGTAATGGGCATCTTGCCTCCTATCGCACATAAACGCATCCAAGAGACATTTCTATACGCACGCGTCAATTTTATCAATCCTATTTTTTGCGCTTTCCTCAGTTTCTTTCTGTTTCTTTCATACTCAATAGCCTCCGCCCATATAGGTGCCCCGTACAAAATAATAGATTCCCAAACCGAATAATACAGTTTTCTACCATGATTACTCGCTCCTCCGATATTTGGCATTAGCCTTTGTAGATATGCTATCAATTTAATGCTTTTCTCACTTATGTAATCAATATGCTCAAAGAACTTCATACCTCTCTCAAATTTGATTCCTAAATATTTTACACTATTTTTAAATTTAAATTTCATTTCTTTTATTTTATTTCAGTATTTACTATTCTCTTATAATTTAATGAAACTATTTCTATTTTTCTATTTGCTAGTTTTAATCCTTTTTTATTCAGTTCACTTTCTATTTCTTTCATCTCTATTTTAATATTATTTTTAATTGTATCTATATCCGAACCTATGAATACAAGACCTATATCGTCAGCAAAACCAATCATATGTACTCCCTTAACACACTTCTTTGTTAAAATTTCATCATATACCAAATTCCAGAGTATGGGTCCTAATATCGATCCTTGTGGGACTCCTTTTTCCATGTTCCAAAGTCCCTTCTTTTTATCAGCTTCAAATTCTATTTGTCTATCTTTAAAATAATCTTTAAGAATTTCGATAATATAAATAGGATATCCTCTATTAATTATATTTTCTATTATACTACTCCATTTAATACTATTAAACGCATTTTCAACATCGATAGTTATTAATATACAATACAAATTTTTAATTTTTGCTGTTTCCGCTAGATATCTGACTCTATCCAGTGCCATTATAGTGCTCTTTCCTTTACAAAAACCATACTGATTACTCGCGAACATGTCAGGACCTCCTATCTTTAATATTCTTTCTTTTATAATCATTTCCAAAAGTTTTGCCCAAGAATCTAAAATACATATTGGTCTAAAAGAGGAGTGTTCTCTATTCTTCGGAATCAAAATTAATTTTTGCTTCTTCCATTGTTTAGGGAATGTACCCATTTCCAAACACATCGTGATTATGTTAGCAATTTTCTCTGGTTCCTTATTTACAATTTTCTTTATTATAAACATCGGTACGAAGTCCAAACCTGGAGCCTTATTATCTTTTAATTTAGAAATCGCGCTCTTAATTTCTTCAATACTAACTTTTTCTATTCTTTCATAAAATCTATCTCTATTTATTTTCCTTAAAATTTCATTATTCGGATTTAGCTCTTTTGGGAATAACTTATCGATTATATCTGTAGTCTGTTTATAATCCAAACATGTTCTATTATTTTTATCTTTGAGTCTATTTATTAGATTTTTATAAGGTTTACCCCACGGATCATTTTCTATAGTATTAATATATTGCTTATAATTTTCTTCTTTCGATTTCAATATTTGTAAGTTATACTCTTTCCTTTTTCTCAAGTATCTGTCCTTTTCTTCCTCTGCATTCAATCCCTTTCTTAACTTTCTCTGAAATATCCTTCTTAACTTGTTCATTTCTTTTCTTGTTTCTTCTATTTCTTTTGTCCACCATATGATTGGTTTCCTATTTCCTATTTGTACTATTCTCTTTTCCATAGTTTCATTACATATTTCCTTTGTCATATCTATTACTTGATCGATATATTCTATTCTAGGTTTAACTTCTATCTCTTCTTTTTTAGGTAGTCTAGTTGCAGCTAATAGGTAAGTATTTTCAAATTTATTATTGTCGTAAGTATTCTTTTTCCATCCTTGTATAATTTTCTTTTTGTATGTGATTCCTTTAAGCTCATGTAGTACATATAAGTGGTCTGATGCTGAATAATTATGTAACACTTTACTTTCTTTTATTTTGTTATATGTTTTACCTGTGCATGCCATTATATCTATTTTCGACTTTTTTCCATTTCTATAAAAAGTATACTTTCCTTTAGAATTCACTGGTATAAGCCTATATTTGTCATAAAAACGTAACAAAATTTCTCCTCTCTTAGTAGTTAAATTGCTGCCCCAAGCCGTGCTTTTCGCATTTAAATCTCCAGCTATAATAATCTCGTCTTTGATATCCTTAATTTTATTATCCAAATCTTCTATTATTAAATTGAATTGTCTAATACTAATGTTCGGTGATATATAGGATGAAATTACATAAGTATTTTTAATCTTAATTCCTATAAAACCTTTACCCGTAATATTATTTTTTGTATAATTTTCTAAACCATTAAATTTGGTATTCCATATAGCTGCCTTATTGTCATTACTTTTATTCCAATAATCTAAACATTTATAAGGTTCCGAAATTATTACTAAATCTACCTTTAACTTTTTTGCTGTCAAATCCATCATATCCATAGCTAATTTACAACCATTCAGATTTATTTGAAGAATAGACAACTTATCCATAACTATTTTCGATATAATTTCTATTTATAGCACATCTAAATGTCCCCGGTAGATGTTTCACATAATATTCCTCAATACCTGCCTTAACACATAGATAGCACCTCATTTCCTTAATACAAGTAGTCATTTCGTGTCCTAACTCTCCACATTTTCGACAGATCTTTTCTTTATTCTTCCTTTGACAATTATAACTCATGTGTCCCAGTTCATGACATCCGTAACACCGTATCAATTTAGGGCATTCTCTAATTCTGCAAACCGCAAATCCTAAGTGAACTTTAGTTATATCTTTTAGGCGTCTTCTCCAATTCATCGGTACCGAGATTATAGCTCGTTTCGTGCCTAGTCTTGTTTCTCTTAGCACCTTAACTTCCACATCTCTAATCATCTCCTCTCCAAATTCTATTTTCATATCTCTCAAAAATTCTTCTTTACTCACATAAGGCTCTATTCCTTCTATTTCTAAATCTATCTTTGGTATCTTCGCTATTATTTCCGCTTTTTCTTTCGCTACATTTTTAATTGCCTCTCTTACTGCATATGTGTTTGTATTCTGTTTTAACTCTATCATATAGTGTCCATTTCTAGTTTTACGAATCATTTTAATATTTTCTCTCGCCTTTTTATATTTTTCTTTAAATTCCCTAACTACTTGTTCTTCTATTTCAGCTTCACTTGCTTTTATCATGATCGCATCCCCCTTTACTACTCCTCCTATCTTTTTCCTTTCTAAACTCACATTTCTACTCAGTCGTCCCTGTTCTTCACCTCCTACTTCACCCCGTCCTTGATTCCATTGTCCCCTTCCTTGTCCATACTCCCGATACCCCTCCCTTTGTTCCTGTCTCCCATATTCCTCGTCTCCTTGTCCTTGTAGATTATAATCATATTCCTGTTGCCTTTGGGGTCCAGAGCTTACCCTATTTACCGCTCCCCTAATCTGTCTCCTTCTCCCTCTCTGTACCGTCTGCCATCCTTCTTGACTTCTAGTTATATCACTATAACTCATCATTTTCTTCTCTTCTGCTTGCCTTCTTTTTTCCAATTCACCCCTACTTTCCAATCTTTCTTGTCTTATCCTTAATTTTTCTTCTTCTATCTGCCTCTCTCTTCTTCTTTTCTCCTCTCTTTCCTTCTCCTTATCTCCTTCCTTTTCCAGTTCCTTATAGTAGCTTTCCATCTTTTCCGTTTTTTCCCTTATCCCTTCAGCGTCTAGGTACACCGATTTAATTACTCTCATTACATTTTCAAGTTTCTCTTTTATATCTTTCCTTACATTTCTGCTGTTCCAAATAAATTCTCCTACCTGTCCTAAATCAAACATAATTTCAAATAGTTTTTTATTCATGTCTTTAATTCCTCCTAAATATTCATATATTTCTTTTCCTTTCCTACTTTGTTCCATGTCCTTATCCTGTTGTCCTATCCCGCTTCCAATATTCCTTCTATCCTCTCTACTATCTATTTCCTTTTCTCTCTCCATCACAATTTCCATCTCACCACTTTCTTCTTCTGTTTCCAACCTCGGTCTCTTTTCTGGAATTTTACCTCTACTTCCTATCTCTTTGCTCTCTTTACTTTGATCTCCACTTCCTCTTATAAGTTCTTCTTTATCAGACCTCGATACGTTCTCCTCACCTTTACCACTTTTTCCTTGATCCAACATCGCCAGCGATACCGGTCCCATTCTCAGACTTTCCAAAATCACTTTAGGATTTGGATCAGAAGCATATCTCCCTTGCCGACGTGCCGTTTTCTTTATCCTCTCTACTTCTTCTAGTATACCAGTCGCAATACTAGGCAGACGTGCCTGGCTTTCCACACGTCTCACCTCACAGTCATCGGATAACGATGGGTCGTGACCTGCTTGACCATCACGGGTCCCACCGGAGCTGAGGTCTCCCTCCTCTGCTCGGTAAACGTTGTCTGTTTTCTTATCGTCAGCCATATTTTCCTTAAACTCCTGTCGTGCCCTGGTCGTCAACGTTTGTCCAATCCTTATTGGTGACTCTTAGCAGGACCACGTGGTGGGATCACTCCGGCGTGATCCCACCTCGTGATCCTCCCGGGCCACACCACGAGGAGGTGGTCACCATCGCGGCCCGACCTAACCCAGACCTAACCCAGACCTAACCCAGACCTAACCCAGACCTAACCCAGACCTAACCCAGACCTAGGAACGTTAGGAACGTTAGGAAAGTCCTCAGCGGGAGGGTGACCGGTGCCACCCCAAGGCGATAAGCTGGAGCAGCGTTGACTCCCGTGCCTACACAATACTCCCCGGCTCGGCCGCTGTTTGGACCTCACCGGCGGAGCAAGGATCGCATTACCCGCCCGGTTTTAACCTGGTGCTAGGGCCCCTGGCTTTATTCGGATCGGCCCGGGCCACTTGCCAAGGGTGCTCCCGCAGTACAGGGTGAGATTTCATTGACGGTGCAGCCATCCCTACCTCTCCCACTAGCTGTTGCCTCAGGAGAAGCGTGATAATTCGTTGGGTTGCCCGACTCGATCTCAGTTTCTCCTGCTCGTCACTCCCCATCACCACTTGTACGTTCGAGCATCGAAGAGGCAGCACATCCCAACCGACGATGTGTCATTGATCACCGATCAAGTAAGTAATACGCGTTCGAGCGCAGGTAAGGTAAGGCAGGCCTGACATCGATAACCGAAGAGGCAGCACATCCAAGCCGACGATGTGCTATTGATCATTGATCAAATAGCACGCGTTCGAGCGCCGCCACAAGAGCAGCACGCCGGCAAGGCAGGCCTGACATCGATAACCGAAGAGGCAGCACATCCAAACCAACCAACGATGATGTATCATTGATCACCGATCAAGTAACACGCGTTCGAGCGCCGCAACAGGAGCAGCACGCCGGCAAGGCAGGCCTGACATCGATAAATGTGATGATAACGAGTTCCGAACAGGATTGGGTATCCGATGCTTCCTTGGGATACATTGTATTCCTATCGTACATGCATGAGCTACCATGCCTACATTGAGAAATCTAATATTGAGCAGGATTAAGCAAAGTTGCTCCCCACCCCTCCATCCTATTTGTTTAATTGAAATCTAACGTAGTGTGTGAACAACAACAACAACAACAACAGCAATAAATAAATAAATAACAGCAGCGGCAAACATCAACAACAGCACTTTGATAGATTGGAATAAAAGGAGTGTGGTAGTAGTAGTAGTAGTAGTAGTAGTAGTAATAGTAGTAGTAGTAGTAATAGTATTAGTAGTAGTAGTAGTAGTAGTAGTAGTAGTAGTAATAGTAGTAGTAATAGTAATAGTAATAATAATAATAGTAGTAGTAGTGGTAGTAGTCTTAGTAGTAGTGATAATAATAATAAAATAATTACCATAATAATAGTATGTTATGTTATATTAGTAATAGTGGTAGTAGTAATAGAAGAATAATAATATTGAAGATAATGATGATTATCAGTGTTGGTGATAGTAGTTAGTTAGGTAGTTAGTTTGTTAAATTAGTTAGTTAGCTAGTAGTAGTAGTAGTTGTATTAGTAGTAGTAGTAGTAATAATAGTAATAATAGTAATAGTAGTAATAGCGATAATATCGATACCAATTAATAGGTAGGTAAGTAAGTAATAATACCAATAATAATAGTGGTAGTAATAGTATCATTACTATTATTACTATTAGTAATGGCAATGATAAATAATAGTGTAGTGTAGTGTATTGGTGATAATATTAAATAGAGAGAAAGAGAGAGAGAGAGAGAGATGATTTATCAATAATAATGTAGTAATTTATATGTATATAGATAGATAGATAATAAGTAAAATAATAATAGTAAAGTAAAGTAATATTAATAGTAGTAATATAAATAGAGAGAGAGAGAGAGAGATGATGATTTAAGTTGTAATTTAATTCGGACAGATACTAATAATAATAATAATTAAATAATAGCAATAAAAGTAATAGTATTAGTAGTATTAGTAGTAGTGGTGTCATTAAAAGGGAGAGATGGAGAAATAGATGAAATTGATACAAGTAATAATAATAAGTAATAAGTAGATAAATAGTAGTAATAGTAATAGTATTAATAATAGCATTGACACTTTTAAGAGAGAGAGAGAGAGAGAGATGATTATCAATGATGGTATTGAACTAATTTGTTAGTTGGTTAGTTAATTAATTAATAAACAGATAGAAATATGTAAGTAAGTAATAATAAGATTAGTCTTGATGATAGTAGCGATGATAATAGAAATAATAGGAATAGTATGAGTAGCATTAGCAGAGGGTGATGAAAGATGACTATCCATATCGATAGCAATAATAAATTGATTGGTTAATAATATTAGTTGTAGAGATAATGATGATCGTAAATAAATATATTAAAATTGGTTCTCGATATCAATAGTAATGATGATGATGATAATAATTAGCTAGTTGGCTAGTTAGTTGATTAGTATTGATAGTATTAACAATAGTGATAATAGTAGAATATGAAGAAGTTGGTTATCCATATCAATATAGGTGATAGTGAAAATTTATTAATTATTCATGAATAATAATGATATTAGTAATGATAACAGTAGTGATCGTATTAGTAGTAGATTATCATCATCACTGTCACCACCACCATCACTGGCAGTGGCAGCAATAACAGCAGTGATAATAAGTATAATTAGTGATAGTGTTAGCAATAGTACAAATATAAGAAGTAGAAATAGTAATAGTGATAAGATAGATTATAACAAATTATCAATCTCGACAGCGATGAGGATAACGATAATAATCAGCTAGTCAGTTAAATTTAGCATTAATAATGATTAAAGATATCGTAGAAAGAGAGTAAAATATTAATGTGTATTATTATTGACCCCACAAGTGACAACAAAACTAACGATTAAAATAACGGTGAAATTATTGATAATAATGTCACCATCATTAGTAACCCGACTGATGTAAAATTGGATAATAATAAGAAGAAAAAGAGTTTGATGATATCACCACCATCGTCACCATGTGAGATCAATATGTTAAAAATGTTGTTAATATTATAATGTGAGAAGAAGAGAAAATGTTATTATGTATAGTAGAGTTTAGTAGTAGGATTAGTATTGGATGTATAAGACAGTGCTATTTGTTATATAATGACAATAAGAGAGACAGGGAAGATAAAATGATGAGTTAAAAGTAGGCGAAAAATAAAAATTTAGAAGAAGATAGTGAATATGAGTAGGTAAATCAGAAAAAGAAGAGTGGATAAAGTAAGCTGTTGGTCGATAATTCAGTGCAGTGGGTAAGTCAATGGAGAAAGATAAATTATATTATTCCAATATGTCGGTCAGAGTAAGTCGGTAACTCGATAAGTCGGTAAGTCTGTGAGTCGGTAGGCCAGTAAGTCGGTAACTCAGTGCAGTAGGTAAGTCAACGGAAAAAGATAAGTTAGATTATTTCAGTATGTCGGTCAGAGTAAGTCGGTAACTCGATAAGTCGGTAAGTCTATGAGTCGGTAGGCCAGTAAGCCGGTAAGACAGTGAGTCGGTGCGTCAGTGAGTCGGTAATTTAGTAGGTAAAGAGAGAGTTGGTAGAGGAAGATAACGTAGATAGAAGTTAGTGTGTGTGTATGTGCTACCGCTGCCTATCGGTTGAGCAATTTTCTGCTCCTTCGGTCTTTCTGATTCTAACTATCTATTTGCAAACTCTATTCTGTTACCCTTCCACCCTTACCCTCGCCCCTCCTCCCCCCCCCCCCCCTCGCGGTTTTCTATTTAATATAACGCCATACCTGCATTTTCTCACAATGCAGGCACGACCGTTATTTGTTCATTTACCGAAATCAAACTAACTATGCTGCCTGCTGCTGTTGTTCTCTAAGTACAATCCTGCCGCGTGACTCTAAATTTTGTCAAACGTTTCGAATGTGACTCCCTTATCCGATTCGATAAGTGAGTCTAGCTGGATTCTAGAAACTGGTACCTCCCACCCTTTTTCCTACTCAAGGTCCCTGATGGAGAGCCCCTTTCAACTTCATCGAAGTCTCCTTACAGGTGTGACATCGAATCCATAGCGGGTTGAACCAGCCGGCTGGATCTCTCCCGCGGTTGGATCGGAAACCCCCTCCCTTCCAGCGAGGTCTGGTGAAAGGCTGGGTTATTCATTCTCTAAGATACTCGCGTACTCGGCTTTTTAAGTTACGAACTCTAAGGTGACTCTATTTTTGGAAGCAATCGGATTTACGCGAATCGGTTGGGCGAGCAGGTCGCACAGGGTGGTCCTCCCGGGAGGCTTCCTGTGACAGTTTGTTCGCAGGGATAGAGACTCCTGTTCACGAGGGCCGATGCAGGGAATCGAATCTCTATGCATTTTGCATCCTGCCTGAGTTTCGATTGTCCTACATCCGCTCGTATCTCGATTCCAAAGGTCTCATTCCCGTTCACTCGCCCCGCGAGTGTAAAATCTAATTTCTTCTTCTTCCGTTCTCCATTGATTCGTCTCCCTTCCTCCGTGGGATCGTACTCCTGGTGGGCAGGATTCGTTCATCGGGATTTGTTCGTTCGTCCCTGAAAAAGGGAGAACGGAGCAGTGAGAGGGAGTGGAGGGGAGCAGTCATCGCTGCTTTCCTCAAGCCATGTCGGAGTTTCACTGATTCCGACACGAAACCGTGAATCAGCTACTTCTCTTCCTCTTTCGATGGCTCCCCTGGTACCCTGCTCACCGTCCGCTCCCTTGCGTTGTAAATTCCATCTGAAAATAAAACTCCCTCTCCTTCCCGCTGCAACATGGCAGCAGATAGGATTGGAGGTTCTTTTTTTATGTTTTTGTTCAAACTTCTCACTCTCCTTACGGAGATGATAAGTTTCTGGAGAAAGTTCGCTTTATCTCTTCAGAGATATTGCGGGTAAACCTCAGACCTAGTGTTTCGGGTAAGCCCAGACCCAGTCAAAGCTACTTCGGGGTGTAGCTCAGACCTAGTATCTCGGGCACCCTAGACCTAGGTCATCGGTCTTTCGATAGTTTCGCTAATCGTCCCTTTCACCCCTGTCTCGGATCAACGTGCTAGCCAGACTCCTGGTTTGTCCGAATCCTCGAGCGACAGGGGATTCGAGGGATTTTTGCGGGTTCTTTGTTGGTTCGCCTAAGGCGTGTTCTCCATGGGTTCGTGGGCATCTCCCCAACTGGTTCGGCTCGTTCGAGAAGTTGAAATCTTGGATTCCAACTTGTAGTTCGGGATTCTCGGTCCATCCCGGGTCGAGGGGTGAGTCGGAAGAGAAGGGAGTAGAGGGGAGCAGTCATCGCTGCTTACCAAAAGCCATATCGGAATTTCGCCGGTTCAGACACGAAACCTTAAACCGGTTACTCTTCTTCCTCGTTCGATGGCTCCTCCTCGTACCCTGTCCCCCGCTCACTCCGCTCGAAGTGACAAGAATGCTGTTCGCTGCTGTCTTTTTCTCTCCCTGCGTATCGCCTGATGCATGTTCGTGGGGATTGTTTGTGGAACGGGAAAACGGGGGGATTCCATCCTTCCTTGGTCTCCTACAGCCGTTCCCCGTCCCACGCGTAGAGATCCGGTCCCTGCGGGTCGTTCGTACGACGGCAAAGTAAGTCCGTCTGTTCAATTTTCTCGTGTTCTACAGTTAACCATTTTCTGCGATCCTGGATTCAGGGCGTTGCTATCGGCCCTAGGTGGAGGGTGAATGCGTAGGAGGGAGTAGAGGGAAGCAGTCATCGCTGCTCACCACGAGCCATGTCAGAATTTCCCCGGTTCAGACGCGAAGCCTTAAACCGACTACTCTTCCTCCTTCGTCGATGGCTTCGCCTCGTACCCTGCCCAACGATTTCCCTCCTGTGACGAGGATGATGACCTCGTTGATCGGGATCCCGGATCGATCCGAGTGAGGGGCGAGTCCTGCGAGAGGGAGTAGAGGGAAGCAGTCATCGCTGCTTACCGAAAGCCATATCGGAATTTCGCCGATTCAGACGCGAAGCCTTAAATCGGTTACTCTTCTTCCTCGTTCGATGGCTTCTCCTCGTACCCTGCTCACCGCTCGCTCCCTCACGGTGATGACGATGCTTGTCTGCTGTAATCTCTTCCCCTCCCTGCGTACTGCAGACAGGATCGGAGATGCCTCTGGTTCTGTCTTTCCTTATGGAGCGGGGAACGGGGGGATTCCATCCTTCCTTGGTCTCCTACTGCCGTTCCCCGTCCAACGCGTGGAGATCTGGTCTCTGCTGGTCGTTCGTGAAGTGGGGAAATTTTTTTCTCCACCTTCTTCTCCCGCTGCCGTCTATCCCTCGCAATCATGAATTCAGGGTTGTTTCCAGTCAACCCTGCGTGGAGGGCGGATTCGTGAGAGGGAGTAGAGGGAAGCAGTCATCGCTGCTCACCACGAGCCATGTCAGAATTTCCCCGGTTCAGACGCGAAGCCTTAAACCGACTACTCTTCCTCCTTCGTCGATGGCTTCGCCTCGTACCCTGCCCTACGATCTCCCTCCTGTGACGAGGATGATGACCTCGCTGATCGGGATCCTGGATCGATCCGAGTGAGGGGCGAGACCTGCGAGAGGGAGTAGAGGGAAGCAGTCATCGCTGCTTACCGAAAGCCATATCGGAATTTCGCCGATTCAGACGCGAAGCCTTAAATCGGTTACTCTTCTTCCTCGTTCGATGGCTTCTCCTCGTACCCTGCTCGCCGCTCGTTCCCTCACGGTGATGACGATGCTTGTCTGCTGTAATCTCTTCCCCTCCCTGCGTACTGCAGACAGGATCGGAGATGCCTCTGGTTCTGTCTTTCCCTACGGATGAAAAGATTCTGGTTTATTCGTGTCTCACCTGTGACGTGCCCATTGATATTGCTTATGGAGCGGGGAACGGGGGGATTCCATCCTTCCTTGGTCTCCTACTGCCGTTCCCCGTCCAACGCGTGGAGATCTGGTCTCTGCTGGTCGTTCGTGAAGTGGAGACATTTTCTTCACCTTCTTCTCCCGCTGTCGTCTATCCCTCGCAATCGTGAGTTCAGGGTTGTTTCCAAACAACCCTGCGTGGAGGGCGGATTCGTGAGAGGGAGTAGAGGGAAGCAGTCATCGCTGCTCGCCACGAGCCATGTCAGAATTTCCCCGGTTCAGACGCGAAGCCTTAAACCGACTACTCTTCCTCCTTCGTCGATGGCTTCGCCTCGTACCCTGCCCTACGATCTCCCTCCTGTGGCGAGGATAATAACCTCGCTGGACGGGATCCTTGATCGAACCCGAGTGAAGGACGAGTCGGCGAAAGGGAGTAGAGGGAAGCAGTCATCGCTGCTTACCATAAGCCATATCGGAATTTCGCCGATTCAGACACGAAGCCTTAAATCGATTACTCTTCTTCCTCGTTCGATGGCCTCTCCTCGTACCCTGTTCACCGCTCGCTCCCTCGTAACGATGAAGTTAACGTCCGCTGCGTTCACCTTCCCTCACTGCGTGCTGCAGGCAAGGTCGGAGGTACCTAAAGTTCTGTTTCCCTTGCGGGAGAAAAGTCTTTTTTACGTAAGGTTCGCCTAGGGCGTGTCTTCGAGGAGTCTCCTACCGTCTTCCACTCCTCGTGTTCTTTCGTTCGTCTTCTTTGGTTCTTTGCTCGTTGCTACTCCCTCACCCTCCTGCGTGTTGCAGAATGGATCGGAGGTTCTGTTGGTTCGCTTTTATCCTCGTTCGAGGAAAAAGTCAGTCCGATGGGTCGTTCAGTCTCCTGAAAAGGGTCGACCGAGAATAGAGAGAGAGAGAGAGAGGCAATGTCGCCGCTGCCTTCAGCCAAGTGAGATGGATTTCATCGGTCTTGATTCCGAATCATGATCCGACTACTTCCATCGCGTTAGTCGACAGCCCCTGTATCTCGATTCTCATCTCATTCCCGTTCCCCCCCCACAGGGCTGTGTTTGGATCGTTCGCTGTCTTTCCCATCACCTCCGCCTCGGATCGACGTGTTCGTCAGTTGCCCGATTCCCACGGATCCTCGAGCGGCTTAGAGAAGATGGAAATTTTTTGCGGATTCTGCGTCGTTCTTCGAGAGTTCTTTGCCGCGTGGGATCGTGGACATTGTCTTCCACAGTCTTGTAATGATTTCGAATCGGTCTCGATTTCCTTCATTCCATCTTCCTCCAAGGGTTAACTTCTTCCAAGAGTTTGATTATTTTCTCCGGTGGTACTTCTTTGATCTCCTCCTCGGAGAGGAATTCTTTTCCCAGAAATCTCTTTCTTTTCCGCATTATAGCCGGACAATGACACAGTACGTGTTTCCCTGTTTCCGTGGTTTCTTCGCATGATACGCAATTCTCAACGACTTCTTTTCCTATTCTCTTCAAATGATTTCCCAAGGCTGCATGATTGGTCATGATTCCTATCATCTTGGAGAGATCTTTTCTCTCCATGTTGCTTATCGCTTTCCTCTGTTTGTAAGGAACTTCATCTCCTAAGAGTTCCTTCGCATGCCCGCATCCAGCGGTGTCTGTCCATTTTCTCTTCCTCTCTGTTAGTCTCCAATCTTTTATTATCTGTTTCGCCGTTGCCTCTGAGACCGGTAACATTGGTTCCGGTCCTATCGGTGGCTCGTCCGAGCCCTTGTTCGCTAGTCCGTCCGCTAGCTCGTTCCCTTGTATCCCTTTGTGGCCTGGTACCCAAATCAGTGTGATCTTGTTTCCCAACGTCGCCAGTTCGTTGAGTGCTTTCCTGCAGTCTATCACCGTTCTTGACAGTGATGCTCCGTTGTTCAGTGCCAGCAGAGCCGCTTGACTGTCCGAGCATATCGTGATATTCTCCCTTCTTATCCTTTTCGACATCATGTGTTCGACGCAGTCTCTTATGGCCGTAACTTCCGCTTGGAATACCGTCGGTAGTTTCCCGAGTCTCAGGATTCCTGCTTCGTTTGGATTTTCTTCCCTGATCCAGGCTGCTCCTGTAAGATCATTCTTTCTCGAGCCGTCCGTATAGTAGACTCTGCTGTTCGAGTCGTATGGCTTCTTTCCCTCGTCCCAATCTTTCCTTGGTCCTATATGGACCGTGTACTTTCTTTCAAAGTCATACTCCATGACTGTTTTGTCGGCTGGCATGTGGAATATATCCACTATCTCTTTCGGGGCTTCCTTGTAGATTATATCTATATGTCTATTCAATCCTCTTCTGGTCTTTTTCTCTCCGCTCCAGAGATTCCAATAGTTGAGTCTATAGGCTGTTCTTAACGCCAATTCTTTGATTTTCACATCCAGAGGTGTGACATCGCACATCACTTCCAACGCTCTCGTCGGAGTAGTTTTGAACGCGCCGGTGATTCTTCTCAACGCCATTCCTTGAACACTGTCCAATCTCGTTCTGACGGTGGTCAGTGTCGTTGCTCTCCACCAGATTAGAGCTCCGAAAGTGATTCTAGGCACTATGATTGCCTCGTAAATCCATTTGCTTCTTACGGGGTCCAAACCCCATTTCGCTCCTACCATTCTGTACATCACGTTCAAGTTCTTCTTTGCTCTCTCAAGCTGTAATCTTATATGCGTTGACCATATCAATCTATCCGTGATATGTACCCCTAGATATTTAACCTTTCTCACAAAAGTTAAGGGTTCTTCCTTGTAAACCAAGTCATCTATGACTGGTCTTCGTTCGTTGGAAACGTAGCTCCTGGAGAACATCATCATCTCCATTTTGGCCGGATTTACCGATAATCCCGTTGCTTCGCACCATACTTCTAGTACTTGCAGAGCCGTCCTCGCCTTGTCTTTGGCTTCTTCCAAGGTTTTTCCTTTCGCCAGGAAATTCACGTCGTCCGCGTACGCCGCTGCTTCCACTCCGCATTCCTGCAACGCTCCTATCAGTCCATCGACTGCGATGCACCATAGCAGTGGTGACAATATACCTCCTTGTGGGCAGCCTCTGTTAACCGCCGCTTTCAGCTCCGTCGTGCCCTTCTTAACCTGAAGAGTCCTGTTGCTCAGCATCTTTACTATCCATACTCTGATCTCGTCTTCTACCTCAAAGTCTCTCAGCGATTGCTCGATCAATTCCGTCGAGGTCATGTTGAAAGCCCCTTCGATATCGGCAAATCCTCCTATTGCTACACCTTTTTCATTAAAGGTATCCTCCACACTGCCCACTAGATCGTGCAGCGCCGTTTCTACGGATCTTCCTGCTCTGAAAGCGTGTTGTTTTGGATTCAGTGGTTTCCTTTTGAAGGTGACTTCCTTCAAATATCTGTCCACTAATCTTTCCGCTGTCTTCAATAGGAACGGTGTTAAGCTGATCGGTCTGTACGCCTTCGGCGTCGTATAATCTGGTTTCCCTGGTTTGGGTAGGAAGACGACTCTCGTCTCTCCCCATTTCGAAGGATAGCATCCCGTAGCGATGGATGCTCTTATGACCTTTACCACGAAATCTTCGATCCATGGTAGGGCCTTTTTCAGTAGTTGTGGGTATATTCCGTCCGTACCCGGTGCCTTATACGGATCGAAGGACATTATTGCCCATCTGACTCTTTGTCTACTCACAACTTTGTTGGCCAGTTCCCAATTCGGTCTCGTATTTTCCGTAATCGCTTGTATATTTTCTTGATTATCTAGTAATCTGCAACATCCGGGAAAGTGTTCCTTGAGTAGCATTTCTAATATCTCTTCGTCGTTGTCTGTAAATTCACCCGTCTTTTTCTTCAGGGCTCCTATACCTTTCTGTCCATCTTCGGATAACATTTTGTTCAATCTCGCCGTTTCCGGTAGCTTCTTCACGCTTTCGCAGTATTTTCTCCATGAGGTTCTCTTACTTTCGAAGATCATTCTTCTTAGCTTCCTATTGGCCTTGTTCACTTTGTCCCAAATTTCTCTTCCACCTCGTCTTCTCGCCAGTTTCTTTAAATGGGAGATTCTGTTACTCTCCTTCTCTAGCTTCTTATTCCACCAGGGCAATCTTATCGTATTCTTGCTTTCCTTTTCTTCCGTCGCTTCTTCCCATGCCTCGTTCAACAAGCGATTCAGCGCTTCGATCGCTTCGTCAATCTCCTCTTGATTACCGTATCTCTTTGGCAGTGTGTCTTTGTTCATCTCTATCAGCGTTTTGAATCTTCTCCAATCCGTCTTCCTCGGATCTCTTTTCCACGTTCTTTCCGTTATATCTTCTTCAGTTATTTCCATCACAATGTACCTATGGTCGGATTTCGAATCTTCTTGGCTTACTCGCCAGTTCTTCAACATGCCTAGCGTTCCCGGGGATCCTACTGTAACGTCCAGTACCTCTTCTCTTTGTACGTTGCAGAAGGTTGGCTCGCTTCCTCTGTTCAGGCAAGTTAAACCCAGATCTTGCATCTCCTCCATTAGCATCTTTCCTCTTGCATTCGTCTCTGTGCTTCCCCATACGATGTTCTTCGCATTGGCATCCATTCCAATTAAAATTTCTTTCCCCTTGTCGGTGCTCCATTCGCACACTTCCTTTCCTTTCTTCCCAAGTACGGTGTCCTTCCCGTCCCACTTTGAGTAGATCGATGCCACTATCAGTCTTCTATTTTCTCCGGACTCGCTTGATTTCCAGGATATCTCCGCCACCGTAGTGTGGTTGTCGTTGAACTGTGGTAGAAGAGTTACGTTGATTCCTCTTCTCGTTACGATACAAGTCCTCGAGTTCTTGTTTACCGCCGTACACCAAATACTCCCTGCGGCGTTCATGCCTCTTATACCTCCATACGCTATGTACGGTTCTTGAACTAGTGCGATATCGATGTCGCCTTTCTTCATGAATGTTGTTAGCATCGCCGCTGCGACCGGTGCATGGTGAAGGTTTATTTGCACAATCTTCATTTTGTATTCGATTTAATGTCGCGCTGTGCTAGAGATCTAAATAAAGTAAATCTTATTGGATTAAGATATTGATTGCACCGTTCGTATAATGTATACCTTTTATGCTGCTGCACCCTGGAAATAATGGGGCGGTGCAATCAAATTATTAAATTATATTATCTATTTCATCCATGTTATACGTAGATTAAGATATATTTAATATATATATCGTTTGCTATCGATATTGGGATATATAGTGGATTTGTATCTAAACTTTATTTTATTTATTTTACTTCATTTAAGACTGAGTTTACTGTACATTATTATATTAGATCATATCTCAGTAGTAAACATTAATTCGTTAATTATTCTACCCATTTAATCAATATGGTGATTCTATTTCAATTATTAATCAATTACAATATGAATAAAGAATCTATGTATAATAGGATCACAGACATACATCCAGAAATAAAAGAGTATCCCCTATAAGATACTTCCCGTCTTACGTCACCTAAGATAGGTTCTTAAAATATCGTGATTAATACATATATCCACATATGGATGTATGTGATATGTGATATAAAGCGGAATCGTATTTGATTAAACAATATACTTTAGTTATATAGGTGTAAAGCATATAATGAATGTTCATGTGAGTTTGTTAATACTCACCATACTTATAAATACATATTATTAATTCGGGTACATATTTCATAAATCAAATTTCACCTGTCATTAGCCACCACATTTTTAGACATTAGATAAATTTCAGATAATAATTTCCATCTATGAATTCAGTTTTAATGTATAGAAAATATTTTAATACGCTTAAAAGCATAGATATATTCAGCTAAAGATTTTGATTTTATTTTTTTTTTACGTGGCTAAATTATAATGGATGCCAATTCACAATTTTATAACTTGTTTATAACAAATGCATTATTCGGAAATTGTATATCCTATTATAGATATAAAGAACATTTAACTATATAACTACCGTATCATATTTGTTACTAATTTAGATTATTTATCTATACGAGTATCCACTCATTTGTAAGATATCAAAACAAAAGAACAAGAGAAGGATAAATTGTATATCTACAATTAATCTATAATCTATATTCACATATATCCTTCAGATACAATATTGTAATTTTAGAAAAGATTTTTTATACATAGTTCAAACAATTTGCATGCAGTAATTTAATGTCATCAGTTTGAGTTCTAGTATTAAAATTAATTAAATAGTTTGTTCTGGTTGTGATTAAAGGTTTAAATAAATATCATTGATCAAGGGGAAAGTCCACATTGTTAATATCTTTGATGTAATCAAGTATTTAAAGCATTAGGAAAGCAAGTATAAATTAATTTCTATATTTATTAACTCTATTATATGTATTAGTATGTTAATTTCCTATTATATAGTTATATCTTCATAGACTTTTATAAAATTTACAAATTGATTACTAATACTCTAGTATATTTATTCGATTTTATCAAAGTTTGAAGTAATTTAAGCAATCAAATGAAAGGACAAATCAAATAACATATCCTACGATCAATGATTAATTATTGGCATTATTGATGTTGACTGCATATATATTGTAAGAGTACATATTGAAATAAGTCAAGGACCTACCTTTGTATTCCTGTAAAATTATCACATATAAATACAAATACAATCAGATCTTTATTCAAATGAATTATCTCATCCCTATCTGTTTTATAGATCGCATGATATATCATTCATTCGATCCCTCACTAGTTACTCAAAAGCATATTTCATGATTTAAATTTATTAAATATTGAATTAGAGTTTGTCAATGGCTTAGTTTTATTATCCAAAAGTTATTTGAAAGTTTATCTTATGTTTATTAAGGAAGGAAAATTTATATAAATGCATCAATTAGTAATTATTTAGATTAATTCATAATAATAAATATTCTTTCAGTATAAGACTTTTTCCTTGATTAAATTACCATAGTTATATGTAAGAAGATGGATAGTTATGTAATTTTAATAAAGCAGGTTCATGTTTCCTGTCAAAAATATATACATATATGATAAGACTTTTACAACGGTACAATTTTATGTGAATTTACTCAAATTGAAAGCATAAATTACCGCGCTTTATTTGGAATACAAAATATATATTATTGATCCATACATGGCTCATAAATTAAACTTTTAACTTTCTTAAGTTGAGTTACTTAATATATCTCATAATCAACGGATAAATATCATTATTATTGACATTAATCATGCACAGATAAATATAAATGGAAACATTGGGATAAATAGAGGACCTACCTTAACATATCTGTAAATATTATTACATATATAGATATAAACGTATCAAAAATCACAATTCAATTACATATTTCATCTTCATTTGTTATTTATATTATTCACCTATGTTATTCGTTATTATTTATTATAGGTTTATCATTTATTTAAATTAATACATTGTTTATAATTTAATACTATTCATTTTGAGAACTTCTTTCTTAATAGCAATTTATTATTCAATCATCAAATTTATATATGTAAAACAATTTATTCTACATTTGAAGTTATTTACTTATTTAATTATTTAATTATCATTTATCATTTGTTAAAAGAGAGTAACCCGTGTGATATAGTGATTAGATTTGATTAAATTATTTTAGGAAAGTGAAGAGAATTTCAGTATGATTCCCCTACTTCAATTATAATATTACAACCATATGTAAAGAAGAGACGGGTAAACTTCTTTACAATGGTATATCATAGATAATGGTATCAGCTTTTATTTCAGTTATTAATAGAATGAAACTACAGAATAAGATATATAGGTAGAGCAGATTATAGGGTCTTGTTTAATTTAATATTGTAAATTCTTATGTAAACTATCAATTTACTTGATTTGTATTAGATAAATTATAGGGCGGGTAATAGTTGGAATTCCAGGATTTGTCTATTTATCGTATATTAAGATTTATATATGGGAATACAGGGGGATTTTGTGCAGGAAGACCCCAAGCTCAATTCGATCCCGATACAGATTTCTATGTGTGACTCATGATTATCAATCTCATGTTCAATACCGACCCCTTCATGTCCTCATCTGTTCTTCTCATATAATAGGAAGTTGTTAAAACAGGTGGAGAACTAACGTTTAAATTTTTGTTTCATAAAGGTGGGTTATATCTTCAATTCTTGTATATGTTATTCATTTTGGTTATATTTATTAAGCCAGAATAAAGTCTAGTCGGTCCCCGCGTAAAAATGTAGCATGTGACTTATTTATATTTATATGCAATGTAAGAATAACAAGGCAACAGCCATTCCTAAAATAGAGATAAACCCTAAAAATGGTCAAATGTTCGCTCAGATATTTAGTCCCAGAGGAGGTTTAGCATTAGTTGAGAGTTCCCCAATATTATCAATTCATTAATCCATATGAATCAAGTCTCGTATCAATTCAAATTATCTTTTAGTATTTGTAATTAAATATTTATCTATAAGGACTCTTTTAGCTACTACTAATTATATTGAGTATATATGTAATTTCCTTTTTTATATTTAGAATTTTTAACAGATTTTAAAAGACTTTCTTTTACAATTTAGGTTTTTTTTTTTTTTTTTAAAATTTTAATTTTAGATTTTAAGATTTTTAGATTCTTTATTGATCATATATATGATTTCATTTTACTCCATGAATTTAACAAATTTCTTGATGACTTTTTAAGATTTCAAATTTCAAGTTTTAATTTTTAGATTATTTTTGATTTTAGATTTAAGCCCATTTTGTATATTCTATTTAATATTCTATAAATAAGCTGTGCATGTATATCAATTACGTTTGTCGTGTTGTAATGTATTTGAATGTTATAATGTACTGTAAAATATTTATATGCATATTAGTGTCAATGTTAGTGTTAATGTCAATGTGCTAATGTGTATATAATTAGTTTTTAGTAGGGGCCTCAGATTTTTTATCTTCGAGAAAATGTAATCTCGTTTATAGATTTTGATTTCTTCATCGGCTCCCTAATGTGTGATGTGTGGGTATGTAGATACTGATTCTATTGTATAGTAGATATTTGTTAATTGTAGGTATGATGTGTGTGACTGTTCGTGTGAATAGATGTGTGATTGAGCATGTTAAATTATTTATAAAGTGATATCCTTAGCTTGATAACTCCCCCCACCGTCAGAGTATTTCCCTTGCTTCTAATTCTTTGAATAACTTTAGCCGGAATTTTATAATAAAAGCGCCTACTTCTCCCATCCGCGTGACCCTTTCTTATCAATTCCCATTCCCCGGTACTCCATCCTTCAACCTCCATCTCAATCAACCCCTTCAGTACGTCGCTCTCCATTTTGTGTGTTGAACACCAAACTACGATTTCTTTTTTCTTTTCAGTTTCTCCCTCTACTCCTATTCTTATTTTCCTCCCTCTAATCATGACTCCCCTTGAAATTACCTCCCTTATCATATCTATTGTTATTTTACTTTTACTCGTTAATTTGACCGTACCGTTTTTAAAATTAATTCTGTCTATTTTAGCCGGCTTTTTTATCTCTAAGGAGCGTTTCATAATTTCATAGATGATGTCATCTACATCATCCTTTTTGAGGACTGACTCAGGATGGTCCTCCATTGTAATTATTATGGTGGTTGACTGTTCGACTGATGGTCCAGGTTCTTGACCTAGTTGTAATAGACACAGGTCATCTTCACTATCCAAAATTGCTTGACTGTCAGCCATTTTTATTTTTTTATTTATTAGGATGGAGATGATCAGAATATCCAAGAGTCTGAAAGAATTTTTGAGGATTTGAATCACATACAAGACTTGATTCAAGTAGGCTACTAAGATTTTCATTTTATTATTTTATATAAATCACTTCTAGTATTTAAATTTTTAAGCTATTTCCAATAGATGAGCTAACTGTGGGGTAGTATTTAATTGGATATTAGTTGTACCTGCATCTATATCCCCTTCAGTTATTTATTTAATTGTCTATTGCGTATTTATTATTCATACATTGAATACATATGATTAATAATCGATTCAAATCTAGTTTAAATAACAATTCATATTTATTGGAAGAGAAGGGAGGACATAATTTTTATAATGAAGACATGAAAAGAAAGGAAAAGACAATAAACAATGACAGTACTACAGAACGGGTTCGGTTTCCCTTGTTAAGAACCTCATCAACTCATGGATTCTGATTATGGAAATTTATTAGAAAGATTATTCTCTAGCCCGTTTCCAATACAACATTTCATGATCAGGTGCAGATGTCAAAGTTTATGTACTTCTCCCATACCTGAATCATACGACTAATTGTAAGGACAACAAGGGATTGGTATCTTCCCTTATCATGAAATCAACCGAATAGAGGGAAACTTCAATTCTCATCCCCCAATTCTTAGCAGGTCTAGAGATTAAATTCGCATTTACAAAGGAGGAAAAGCGTATACATAACATTAACGGTATGCAGGGGTAATGCGTAGGGACCGACCAGACACCCCTCACTGGGCTCACAGCTACTCATGCATCTCCTACTCGATCATCAATGAAATTATTATAATTTAAGAATTCTTCCCATAAAAACGAGCAAGGGAGCCAGGGCTCCCTTCCATCGCCCATTCCCTTAATCCCGTAGAGGATTTTATCTCCCTCCCCCCCCCCCCAAGCTTGTGACAGGAAGTCAATAGTTTAATCTATTTATATTAGTATATAGATTAACATTACATCAAAGAGGACAAGTATTGATAATATTATTACATATAAGGAAGGAGGGAAATGACACACATATATATAACGAGTACAACAGAAGAGGGTAGATTTCATTGACATACTAAGCAGGAATGTAAGTATCATGATTAAAACGATTCCTATAAACATTAATATTTGAGATAAAATACTATCGGTACATACAATAAACCCTATTGTGGACTTCATTATGATTATAAGGAAACTTATAATGCATGAGAGAAATAACCATTCAGTCAATGATTCTATTACATTTCCATAAAAACAATTGAAGATCTTGAACATATTTGTTTGTTTTGTAAACCTGCAGCAAAGCGATCGTTAGCAGAGAAAGTTAGAGAAATAGATTCTTCCCTCATAATCTCTCCCTTAACTGAAGAGAATCCCAAACCCTTCTTCCCCACCCAGCCATGCGAAGGGAAGTTAATAATTTTTATTATTCCAGGTTTTAGCGTATCAGAAGAGAGCAGCATCAATAACATTCCTATATATATATATAGAGGGGAAAGGATATACATCTATTTTGACAAATACATAGGGGAAGGACGATTTTAACAATATATCAATTAAAGGAACCAAAGAAAGCAAGAAAATGCCAAAGATAGAGCGTCCCTTAGAATATTCGTATTTGGGATAAGTATGTAAATCAGGTATTATCAAGGCATTCATTACAATCCGTTATAGATTCCTTGCGAGTGTAAGGAAGTCTTTCAATATTCTATGAAGAATAGGCATTCAACATATAAACAATTAAGTTCCCTGTTAGCTATTAAAGGGTCTAGAACATGTGTATTCTTTTTACAAACCTGCAGCAAAGCGATCATTAGTAGAGAGAGGGAAAGAAAAAGGATCCTACTTCACCATTTATCCCCTTAATTGAAGGGGGATTCATTCTTACTTATTCCCAACCACGAACATGCCACGGAAAGGTCAATAGTTTTATTCATTTATGTTGATAAAACATCAAGAGAGGTTAAATTCAAACAGCATTTATTTATACATAAAAGGGAGAGGGAGGACTCACACATGTGTAATTGGTATATGAAGGAGGGACAATTTCTTTGATATAACATATTCGGGAGTAGATTATAGAGATATGATTTCTTTTTTGGGGACTTTTTATAATTAGAATATGTCAGTAAAGCAAATGATGTCTAAGCGCCCATTACGGTGTTATGGGACTCTTAATGTATGTGAAAAAGTCTATTAATATATTGAATAAACAAGTATTCAACACATAATTTAAATATTTTGTAAGATTCTTGAAGAAATTTTTAAAATATAAACATTTTATTAACCTGTAGCAAAATGTTCACTAGTAAGGAGAGCTAGAGGGATAGATTCTCCATTTACAAATTCTCCCTTAAACAACACAGAGTCCTGATCCCCTCCACTCCATTCAGACATGTGATAGGGAGTTCAATAATTTTTATTAGTCTAAATTTTAGCATGTCTAAGTAGAAAAAGCAACAACAACATTCTTTACGTATGATGAGAGGAAGGATACACACATATATGGCGAATACACAAGGGAGGGATGATATAAACAGTATAGCAATTATAGGGAACAAAGAGAAACAAGAAAGTAACATACATAAAGTATCCCTTAGAACATTTGTATTTGGGATAAATATGCAGGCAGGTATCATCAAGGTATTCATTATGATTTGCTATAGACTCCTTGTGAGTGTAAGGAAGTCTTTTAATATACTGAGAAAACAGTCGTTCAATATATAATCAATTAAGTTCTCTGCAAATTGTTAGGAGATCTAGAACATGTGTATTCTTTTACAAACCTACAGCCAGACGAACATTAGCGGAGGGATCTTTGTTATTAATTGGTTTAAAAGACAATTTCACTTCCTTATCTATTCTACTTTTGGATAGCTAACAAGTTCGGTTTCCAAGACCTATATTTCATATAAATTAATGACTCATCAAGTAACAATTCACAGAGAGAAGTTCAATTACATGATTCAACTTGTGCAAATGGGGAAGAACATATTTATATATAATGAGGACGTGGACGGGACAATAACAATGATAGATTATTGATTAAAGAAAGGGATTTATACTTCCCAGCCATAATTATAGTTATTCATATATTGGACATCAGTTGGCCATGTATATAAACTAGATGATATTTGATTTCATGTCATAAAGAATGCTAAGATATTTTTTACAAAAATGGAAGAATTAATAGGCAAAAATACATTTATATAGACAGTACTAATTGTAGGCGGAAAACATGCACCATATATATCTCTCCTAAAAATTTCTAGCATCATGTAGTTATAGGTAAAGATGGACATAATAACAACATATACATTATAACATATTATTGATTTCTTATGATTGTAAAGAAGTCTACTAATACATTGGAGGGATAACCCTCCAATCTACAATTCCATTATACTTTGTAAAATCAGTTGAAGATTTAACACTTCTATTCATTTACAAGCCTGCAGCAAAGAGATCATTAGCAGAGAGAGTGGAGGGAAAAGGGCCCCACTTCACCATTCCTCCTTTTAATTAAAGGGAATTCATTCTTTCCTACTCCCATCCACGAACATGCCACGGAAATGTCAATAATTTTATTCATTTATATTGATAATGCATCAAGAGAAGACAAATTCAAGCAACATTCATTTATATATAAAGGGGAAAGGAGAGACTCATGCATGTGTAATTAATACATAAAGGAGGGACAATTTCCTTGGTATAATAAATTCGGAGGTAGATTATGGAAATATGATTTCTTTTGGGGACATTTATAATTTAGAATATGTCAGCAAGGCAAACAATGTCGAAGCGCCCATTACAATGATATGGGTCACTGATGTGCGTGAGGACGTTTATTAATATGTTGAATAAACAAATATTCAGTACTTGAATTAAAAATTTTGTAAGATTCATGAGGAAGAATTTCTTTTTTTTTTTTTTTAAAATCTTTTTATAAACCTGAGGCAAAACGATCACTAGCAGAGAGAGCTAAAGGAATAGATTCTCCCTTCACAATTCCCCTTTAAACAAGGGAGAATCCTAGTCCCCCCTTACCCAACCAGGCATACAATAGAAAGATCAATAATTATTATATTATATTTTAGTACAACCAAATAGAATAGACAGCAACAGCATTCCTTTATACATATAAAGAGAGGAAGGATACATACATATATGACGAATACATAAGGGAGGGATAATTTAAACATTATAACAATTATAGGGAATAAAAAGAAACAAGAAAGTGACATAGATAGAGTGTCCCTTAAAACATTTGTATTTATAATAAATATGCAAGGCGGATATCATCAAGGTATTCATTATGCTTTGCGAATGTAAGGAAGTCTTTTAATATTCTGAGAAAGCAGGCATTCAATATATAATCAATTAGGTTCTCTGCATATTATTAGGGGATCTATGACACGTGTATTCTTTTACAAACCTACAGTCAAACAAACATTAGTGGAGAGATCTTTGTTGTTAATTGATTTAGAAGGTAATTTTCATTTCCTTATCCATTCTGCTTTTGGATAATTAACAAGTTCGGTTTTCAAGACCTATATTTCATATAAATTAATGACTTAATGACTCGTCAGCTAGTAATTTACAGCGAAAATTCCAATTATAATTCAATTTGAGTAGATGAGAGAGAACATATTTGTGAATACTGAGGACATTAACAGGACACAAACAATGATGAATCATTGGTTTAAGAAAGGGATCTTATGCTTCCCAGCCACAATTACAGCTTTTCATATATTGGTCATCGGTTGGCCATAATTAAGAAGATACTGGAATTCATATCACAGAGAATGCCAAGATACTTTTTACAAGAATGAATGGATTAAAGATACATCTATATAAAACAATACTAATTGTAAATGGAAAACATGCATCGTATATAACTCCTCTAAAAGTTCCAGCATCATGTAACCATAAGTAGAGATAAACATAGTAACGACACATACATTATACCATATTATTGATTCCCCTACGACTGTAGGAAATCCACTAATACATTGGAGGATAACCATCCAAACTGCAATTCATCATGCTTTATAGAGTCAATTGAGGATCTTAACACGTTTATTCGTTTACAAACCTGCAGCAAAGAGATCATTAGCAGAGAGAGTGAGAGAAAAAGGGCCCTACCTCACCATTCATTCCCTTAATTGAAGGGGAATTCATTCTTTCCTACTCCCGACCACGAACATGCCACAAAAAGGTTAATAGCTTTATTCATTTATGTTGATAATGCATCAAGAAAGGGCAAATTCAAGCGACATTTATTTATACATGAAAGGGAGAGAAGGGACTCATACATGCGTAATTTATACATGAAGGAGGGACAGTTTTCTTTGATATAGCATATTCGGAAATAGATTATGAAGATATGATTATTATGAATATAAGCCTTTTTATAAACCTGCAGCAAAGCGTTCACTAATAGAGAGAGCTAAAGGAATAGACTCTCCCTTCACAATTTCATCTTTAATCAAAGGAGAATCCTATTCCCCCCTCTCCCAACCAGGCATGTAATAGAGAGATTAGTAATTTATTATACCAAATTTTAGCACATCCAAATAGAATATATAGCAACAGCATTTCTTTACACATATAAAGAGAGGAAGGATATACACATATATGACGAATACATGAGGGAGGGGCAATTTTAATAATATATCAATTATAGGGAACAGCAAAAGAAGCAGGAAATGACATTGATAAAGTGATTCTTAGAACATTTGTATTTTAAGATAAGTATGCAAAACAAATATTATAAAGGTAATTATTATAATTTATTACAGATTCTTTGTGAGTGTAAGGGGGTCTTTTAATATATTATGAGGGTAGGCGTTCAGCATATTACCAATTAAGATCTCTATAAATTATTAGGGGATCTAAAACATATGTATTCTTTATAAAACCTACAGCCAAATGATCATTAATGAGGGGATCTGAATTTCCAATTGACTAATTATTAAGAGTATTACATCTCCTCCTTTCCTCTCTATCTCTAGATTATTAACAAATCTTAGTTTTAGGCCTTATCACATACAAATTAATTTTTACAAATAACGATCACTCCAAAGAATCTAAGTTATACATTTATTTTTTAAAGTAGAAGGGGGAGAACTTATGTAATTATAATGGGAACATGGAGGGGATGATGGACAGTGATGATATATCATAAGTGAAGTAAATCTTATACTTCCTAGCCATAATTATAGCTACTCATGTGTTGGTCATCATTTAGAACATGTAAAAACTAATAGATAGGACTGGAACTTGTATTACATGGGATATTGTTAATTTTTCAAAGTAAGGGAGCTAAAGATGTATTAGTCTAGGACATATTAATCATACATTTAGCAACACTATTCTATGTAGTGTTATAGAGTGAGTAAAGAAATAAAGCATACGTCCCTCTTTATACACTCCAATACCATGCAATCGCTGGTGCAAGCCAGAGAATCAAAACCTCTCTTCTTCATGATCCTCTAAAGAAGAAGAAGCCCCGATTTCTTCGTTCTTAGTCAAGTTATAATAGTGAAATCGGGAGATTCCTCCATTTCCAATATATAGATCCTTAGGGAGGAAATCCCTTCAATTGACTCAATATTTACACTCAGCATTATAAGAAATTGTATTAAAGTTTTGAAGAAAGAGATCCTGAAACTATGTTGAAGCACGTGCTTCCCAAAGACACCTATTCACCATTCGTTTGCATATTTAGAACTATGAGCCCTAAATTCCCTATATAATTCACATGCATTGTGATGAGGGGAGAGGAGTGTGATTAAAAGGGTGGTCGAGACAAGATAAATCAGTAGTGATGAGATGACTAATCGTTGATAGAAGAGCGATAAGGGAGTGAGGAGTGTTTGATTATTACATATCTTCATCCCATTTCTCCTATTAATATGTTTATTTATATTGATGAATAGTTTGAGAGGGTTTATCCAACTTTATGTAATATTATTGCTTAGGAAGAGATAATTTCTGTATACAAAGGATATATTAGTTAAACTGGAAGTTAGTCAAATTTGTAAATTTAATTTAATTTATAAATGCAAATCTTGCTGTTAGGTTTTTAGCTTTTATTAGAAAGAAGTGTGGATTCTGTTATATCAAGTCATTTGATCGCAGTATAAGGATCTTGATACCGATATCATCTTAAATTATGTCTATTTATTTTCCCTCCTCGTAATGAGATAGCAAAAAGAAAAAGTTCCTTCTTGCTAAAGACAGAGATAATAGAATTGAATTCCATAAAGAAGTTCAAAGTCAGATTATACTTGTATTATTGAATCTAATTTAACTTTCATAATTAGAACTTATTTAGAACATAATAACGGTTATTATTTATATTTATAAAACATGAATAGGCAGTGATGCGAAAAGAAAAAATAATAAAGATAATTGTGTATAGTATATTACAGAAAATAAAACCAGTAAGGGATATTATTATTGCATATATTAACGAGAAGCCTTTGTTTACTAATTTTTCTTCCTTATATACGACCAAGTAATACTTGTAGGAAGGTAAATATAATTTATAAGATGTTATAAAGGAAAGTATGATATTTCAAAACCAATAGTGCAAGTCATATCCTACGATTTCCATCTCAAATGAATCTATTGAATGTTTTTTTTTTTTTTTTTTAAAACTAGATAAGAACATCTATGTACACTATTAATTTGACAAAAAGGTATTTAACCATGTATAGATATGATCATAGATTCTCTCATTCATAAATACTTATTGGATAGAAAATAACAATTTCATCAACAATTATAGGTGGAGTTCGTTCATCCTATAATTGTCGGAAATGTAAAGTCCCATTTATCCGATTGTCTCCCCTGATTCATTGATATTATTTATCAATAAAAAAAAATTTTTAATATATTATTCTGAATCTATTTAGTTTGAACAGACTAATTACTATAATATCTACCGTCGATAAAATATTTGTAGGTTATGGTTATAAATTCTTTTGTGAAAGAATCTCTATCGCGTATGTTTTATTAAGTCATATCAATTATTCATCGATCTTGTGAATTATGATTAAATGCATCTACTATATTTGTTGGGATCTATACAGTTTGAATTTTTATCAATGAATCACAAGGGTACCAACCACAGAGAATAGTTCCCATAGGGATAACTAGTGCAAGATTTCATCTCCCCTAAATGTTTAATGCAATAATAATTCCCCGAGAATTAATTATTTATCGTTATTTCAGGAGATTCCTACGATTCAATGGGATTTATGAATAAGCATTGTAACCCTTAAAGGTATATTTAAGGAATTCATTTGGATCTATGTAAGCCGTCAAGACGCTCCTGACAGTTCCAGGTATTATAATAATTTTGATTAATGTCGGTATAAATAAGTCAACATGTCGTTAAAAAGCCAATATCATGTTATTTCTTGTTAAAATTAATATGGCTATCATTCATAGTTGATCGATCATCCAGCCCGGAGGGATATAGAATTCATATATAGATACGATTTGAGGTTATCTCAATTCGCCCATTCTCCACATGAATCTCAAGTGTATTATATTTGAAGTAAGTATGAAAAAGGTATCCGCTCCCCCTGTTAATCTGAAGAATCCAAAGTAAGAAGGAAATTAAAAGAAAGTGTTTGTTATTTGTTTAAATTCATAATTTCAGTGTATCTATTCTACTAATTGATATTACTTGGGTTCTTATATACCAAATCTTCTAACTATTGTAATTTGTTTAAGGGAAGCAAAGGTTTTGTTTTCTATAATTGTGGAATTTAAGTAAAGATTATATTATAAATAAGATAAATATAACAAAGATTCGAAATTTCAGATATCTAAGTCTTGAATCCTTTGGATAAAATAAATCATCGTCCGGATGTGTGACTAGATTTTTAAAAATGATAAGTATCTAAATTGAAATATTGTTATGTTATAAATTAACTGATTTAATATTTCTAGTAAAAAGATGAAGGGAATATGAAGAATTGCTACTACATTTTGTCAGGTATATGCAAGAGATTGTTTTAACTATGTTGAAGCGAAACAGATTTTATACTAATATGTAATTCTTTCAGATTCGGCAAGGGGAGCAGTTCTCTCATTACATAGATTGCTACGTCTAAAAAGCCTCACAATTCCCGCCCTACCTATTTATTGTCCAGATTCCGGTAAGAAGCAAATAAAAGTAATTATGATCCATATATAGACAAACTTCACGAATCAAACTAATTAATCTCTCCAAGTATAGATATACCAATCACCGAATTGATAGCGAACAACTGAAAAATGCAATGATTCCTAATATTCAAAGAAAGCAGGGATCGATTCACAAGGATGTTCTGAGCGTACCAAGATTCGATCAACAGTCTCCCGGTCCCGAATTGTTAATTCCTTAAAACAACCTTACGCACATTACGGTGAGTTCGAAAAGTAACATGGATGAGAGGAAAATACATTGAATGAGGGAAGAAGAAGAATGTGTGATGAATTATAGTCAGTGAAAGAATACAAATGATAAAAGAGAAACAATGAATAGTAAAAGCCTTTCCCTTCCTTTTTCTCTTCTCTTTTATTGATTCTAAAATTATAACTTGTTCCTAACTGATCAAAGTTTTCTTATTTTTTAAAAGGAAATCCTTCCAGCAATACTTAAAGAGGGAGGAGTCGTATGTGTAAAGGAAATAATAGATATATAGTAATTCTAAATTATATGTACAGATTTTATCATTGTATTCACTTCAATAATAGAGAGAGATATAAATATAGATTAGTTCATTGTTAATCTTGACCCAAAATAATCTTATTGTAATGAATTAACCTGATCATGATTTATATATTATGTAGGATAACGAAAGTAAGATAAAGGAGAGAAAAGCTATAATATGAGATGGCTATAAAAAAGAAGTATGGATTTTGATTTCAAAGAGGAGCCTTTATTTAAAACAATATTGAGGTAATTAAAGTTTAATTATATGTTAGCATGGTTAAATCTTGTCAATTTTTGTGATCAGTAAACGAAAATAAAGTTTTTTTTTTTTTTTTAGAAGGCTGCTCTTTGAAAGAAAAAAGGGGAAGAAAATTATATATATCTCTGAATAGAAGGAATATGTGTATGTAATGTTTTATATATAATGCAGCTTATCTTTTTATTTATATATGAGTGTTTTGTTAGAAAGATGACTTGATTTAAGAAAGAGACTCGTAGATAAATTTATTCAAATTATTGCAAATATGTAAATTTCATATAATTTCATGTAAATGCCTGTATTCATACGTGAAGGTATAGTAATTCCATAAGTGAAGAAAATTTTAAAACAAGGAGTAACTGATTCTTTGATTGATACACTATTGAATTATAGTAAATTTATAATTTATAGGATAAATGAAGCTCCACCTGGTCCGTTACCCTCAGGTATGATTAAAAGGCCCGGTATCGAATCAGATTCGCCACCAAGTCATTTCTCAAGGAACAGTTGATATTTGTATCTACATGAGAAGTAAGTAGGGGCTTAGAGTAAGGAGTAGAGGGGAAAAGAATTACTGAATGTAATTAGGAAGAGACAGAAAGACTATATTTCTGAACTTTATCAAAGCCTATTTTTATTAATTTCACCTCTACTTTTAGGACATTCGGTATCTCTATGATTCTGTCAGGGTTTTAATATCTAATTCTATTTGAAGAGAAGAGAAATTTCTAACACGAGTATATAAATATATTTTTGTATAAACAGATTGTTGGAGAATAATAAATGGATATATTCGTTACAGGCAAATTATAAATGGGTTGGAGGAGAACAAGATAACGTCATGTAAAGATTATGTGTAAAGGAGAGAAAACTATAAAAACGCGAATAAATATTGAATTTGGAAAATACTAAATTACAATGCTTACAGAAAGAGACAACAAAGAAAGTATATAATTAAACCTAAGGCAATAGAAAGAAAGAGAAATATAAGTAATTGTACATAATTTACTACAAAATTGGAATTCGATAAGGAAAAAAAGGGGGAATTGGTATTGGTTGGTGACAGAATGGGGGGGGGGGAGGCCGATCGCCGTAGGCGTGAGGCCCGGTCTAATTTAGGGCTTTAATTATGAATAACTAATAAAAATTTGCGACTATAACGATACACGTTCGACCTGATCGATAATATCATAAGTACGTATCAGCCGCTACGCTCTTACAAATAAAGGTATAAAATCATAATACAAGATTTGAAGGGAGAGATTTTAAAATCCTATTCAGCACGGAGGGGTCGGTATATATATTCTGAGTCAAAATTTTTGAATATAGAATAGAGATAGCATCACTATAATTGATCTACATGGGTTTCGTACTTCACTTAATTTCGTCGGACATGTAGATCCCTACCTGTTCATTTTGAACTCCTGATTCATTGATAATATTATTTAAATTATACATTCAAAACTGATTGACTACTGTTTTGACCGGATTCTTTTACAATAATTATTGCAGGCTAAGTTATTAAGATATCTATTGACGATGAGAGGTTTGTAGATTAAACGTTTTATGCGCGTCAAGAGAATCAATTTACATTTTACAAGTTAGTTCATGTCTTCAATTTTTGATTACCCTTCGTTCGTTAAAAGTTCTATCTATAAACAATTGATAATAAGAAATAAGTTTAGATTATTTAGATTTATTGTAGGACAACAATAATTTTATTTCTGACTATTATCGTAAAGATTTAGATAATTTAATCGCACCGATCGTATTATATTATTTCGAATGTAATTCTTATTCTTACCATTAATTAATTATTTGGAACCAAGTGTGAATTTTAAAAGCATTTATTTATCAATGAATCATAAGAGTACCAACCGTATGCAAAAAAATTCTCCATAAATAAATTTCTATGATATCATCTCTATTCTCTAAATTAAATGAGGATAATATTTCCGATTTACTTAACTATTTGTTAACTAGTAGAATTTTTCAAACATTCATTCAGATAAAACATTGAAATTTCAGATTTTTAAGCAAATCTTCGAGGAGACCATCTGGCCTTTACGAATCGCAACAATACCCTTAACGGCTCTAAGTATATATCGAGTTACAGCTCTTGAAATAATTTATGTGAGGACCGGCGAGTGAGACACTCATCAACAAATAGATAAGTGGATTCTTCTAAGGGTTTTTTGGTACGTTGACATTTGTTTAAATTTGTTTAGGTGACTCGTTTCGAATAGATTTATGAATACAATCATTTATTTGTTGCAAAAGAGATTATCCGACCACGGTGCAACATAGTAGCGATGGAAATTGTGACATTTAGGTTACAAATTTAGTTGTTGTGAACTATCGTTGATTTGAACGGCGGAAGATTTGAAAAGTTTGTTATCGATCAGAACTATTAAAGTTATGTTAAAAGTTTCAAAAATCAATAGTATTTTGGACTGAGAATTAAGACGACTGACATTAAATTGTTATTATCTAAAGTACTAAGACATTATTCGTAGTTTACTTGAAGAAGAAACAAGATTTATATAGATTTATAGTCCAAGTTATAACATTAATTAATTCATTTCATAGAGAGCCATGATCGTACCTTGTCCCCCTTCTTCTCTTTTTTAGAGGAATAGAAAGAGAGATTATTTCTATCTATGTCCATCCTAGAAATTTAGATAACGAAATTTATACTTCTAATTCAAATTGTTCATAAATTGCATACACTAAGTTATGGTTAGTACTAATATTTGAGCTTTGTACATATATTATGTCATTTAATTGTATTCTAATGATGGGATTTTGGGCTATTTAACCCTTTGTCCTACACGATATCTGCCAATTGCGCGAGCCATAGTAAACAAAAAAGTTGGTCGCGCGCCGTGGCATTCAGTTGTTCAGAATCGTGGTTTTCGCTTATAACACATATTTTCTACCACGAGTCAGACTCGTGGTTTTCGCTTATGGCACAAATTCTTTACCACGAGTCAGACTCGTGGTTTTCGCTTATGGTACAAATTTCTTACCACGAGTCTCACTCGTGGTTATAGGCCAAAGGGTTAAGATACAGATAAAAATTTATTTTATATATTTAATGCTATAGCAAATATTAATTAACAAATTACTTTTACAGGTGTTTGATCCCTAATTTGGCAATTATTTATTTAAATAAACTAATGTTTGAATACATAGCTATAAATTATATTCTGGTGAGTTGAATAATTACTATTATAATACATTGTACTAAATTGTTTATATCCAAATTATAAAATATTAAAGACAAAGAAAATAGAATAAGTTTTAAGAATAAAATAATACAATAAGTTTTATCATTCTACATTAATATGTTTATAATTACATCAAAAAGTTCTTTATTGACTATATTTTTCTTTTTAGGATGAACATAGAATGCAATCATAGTATCTCAAATGTCTCCTAAGCATCTCACTGGCCAGTTGAAATCCAAATCAATATGAAGAATAGTAAGAAAAATCCTACCTTGTTATGATGAACAGCAAGGGCAAAATTAATAATCTTTCCTGTTTCAGGTGTGCTGATCGCTAAAGGGCGATGAATTCCGAACACCGGATGTTATAAATTCCAAATTTCGAAGGAACCAGGCACAATTTCACAGGAGACAATACAAGAAAATCTTTCCGAACGCTAATTCTGCAGAGTACAGTGTTGCGATACGACTCTAACCCAGACCTAACCCAGACCTAGGAACGTTAGGAACGTTAGGAAAGTCCTCAGCGGGAGGGTGACCGGTGCCACCCCAAGGCGATAAGCTGGAGCAGCGTTGACTCCCGTGCCTACACAATACTCCCCGGCTCGGCCGCTGTTTGGACCTCACCGGCGGAGCAAGGATCGCATTACCCGCCCGGTTTTAACCTGGTGCTAGGGCCCCTGGCTTTATTCGGATCGGCCCGGGCCACTTGCCAAGGGTGCTCCCGCAGTACAGGGTGAGATTTCATTGACGGTGCAGCCATCCCTACCTCTCCCACTAGCTGTTGCCTCAGGAGAAGCGTGATAATTCGTTGGGTTGCCCGACTCGATCTCAGTTTCTCCTGCTCGTCACTCCCCGTCACCACTTGTACGTTCGAGCATCGAAGAGGCAGCACATCCCAACCGACGATGTGTTATTGATCACCGATCAAGTAATACGCGTTCGAGCGCAGGTAAGGTAAGGCAGGCCTGACATCGATAACCGAAGAGGCAGCACATCCAAGCCGACGATGTGCTATTGATCATTGATCAAATAGCACGCGTTCGAGCGCCGCCACAAGAGCAGCACGCCGGCAAGGCAGGCCTGACATCGATAACCGAAGAGGCAGCACATCCAAACCAACCAACGATGATGTATCATTGATCACCGATCAAGTAACACGCGTTCGAGCGCCGCAACAGGAGCAGCACGCCGGCAAGGCAGGCCTGACATCGATAAATGTGATGATAACGAGTTCCGAACAGGATTGGGTATCCGATGCTTCCTTGGGATACATTGTATTCCTATCGTACATGCATGAGCTACCATGCCTACATTGAGAAATCTAATATTGAGCAGAATTAAGCAAAGTTGCTCCCCACCCACCCATCCTATTTGTTTAATTGAAAAACTAATGTAGTGTGAACAACAACAACAACAACACCAACAGCAATAAATAACAGCAGTGGCAAATACCAACAACACTTTGATAGAGTGGAATAAATGGAGTGTGGTAATAGTAATAATAGTAGTAGTAGTAATAGTAGTAGTAGTAGTAGTAGTAGTAGTAATAGTAGTAGTAGTAGTAGTAGTAGTAGTAGTAGTAGTAGTAATATTAGTAGTAGTAGTAATAATAATAATAATAGTAGTAGTCGTAGTAGTAGTAGTAGTAGTATTAGTAATAGTAGTAGTAAAAATAATAATAATATTAATAATAGTAATAGTAATAGTAGTAATAGTAGTAGTAGTGGTAGTAGTATTAGTAGTAGTGATAATAATAATAATAATAATAAAGTAATAACAGTAACAGTATGTTATGTTATGTTAATAGTAGTAGTAGTATTGGTAGTAATATAAGTAATAATAGGATTAGACTTAATGGAAAAAAAAAAAAAAAAAAAAAAAAAAAAAAAAAAAAAAAAAAAAAAAAAAAAAAAAAAAAATAGCGATGATAATAGAAATAATAGGAATAGTATGAGTAGCATTAGCAGAGGGTGATGAAAGATGACTATCCATATCGGTAACAATAATAAATTGATTGGTTAATAATATTAGTTGTAGAGAGATGATGATCGTAAATAAATATATATTAGAATTGGTTCTCGATATCAATAGTAATGATGATGATAATAATTAGCTAGTTGACTAGTTAGTTAATTAGTATTGATAGTATTAAAAATAGTGATAATAGTAGAATGAAGAAGAAGTTAGTTATCCATATCAGTAGAGGTGAAAATGACAATTTAATAGTTATTTAAGAATAATAATGGTATTAGTAATGATAACAGTAATGATCGTATTAATAGTAGATTATCATCATCACTGCTGCCACCACCATCGCTGACAATAGCGGCAACAACAGTAGTGACAACAAGTATAATTAGTGGTAATGTTAACAATAGTACAAATATAAGAAGAAGTAGGAACAGTAATAGTGATAAGATAGATTATAGCAAATTATCAGTTTCGATAGTGATGAGGATAATGATAATAATTAACTAGTTAATTAAATTTAAAAATATCATAAAAAGAGAGTAAAACATTAATGTATATTATTATTGACCCCACAAGTGACAACAAAACTAACAGTGAAATTATTGATAAAAATGTCATCCTCATTAGTAACCCAACTGATGTATAACTGAATGATAAGAAGAAGAAAAAGAGTTTGTTGATATCCCACCATCATCACCATGTGAGATCAGTATGTTAAAAAATGAGAAAAAGAGAAAATGTTATTATGAATAATAACCCAGACCTAACCCAGACCTAACCCAGACCTAACCCAGACCTAACCCAGACCTAGGAACGTTAGGAACGTTAGGAAAGTCCTCAGCGGGAGGGTGACCGGTGCCACCCCAAGGCGATAAGCTGGAGCAGCGTTGACTCCCGTGCCTACACAATACTCCCCGGCTCGGCCGCTGTTTGGACCTCACCGGCGGAGCAAGGATCGCATTACCCGCCCGGTTTTAACCTGGTGCTAGGGCCCCTGGCTTTATTCGGATCGGCCCGGGCCACTTGCCAAGGGTGCTCCCGCAGTACAGGGTGAGATTTCATTGACGGTGCAGCCATCCCTACCTCCCCCACTAGCTGTTGCCTCAGGAGAAGCGTGAAATTACGTTGGGCTGCCCGGCTCGATCTCAGTTCCTCCTGCTCGTCACTCCCCATCACCACTTGTACGTTCGAGCATCGAAGAGGCAGCACATCCAAGCCGACGATGTGTCATTGATCACCGATCAAGTAATACGCGTTCGAGCGCAGGTAAGGTAAGGCAGGCCTGACATCGATAACCGAAGAGGCAGCACATCCAAGCCGACGATGTGCTATTGATCATTGATCAAATAGCACGCGTTCGAGCACCGCCACAAGAGCAGCACGCCGGCAAGGCAGGCCTGACATCGATAACCGAAGAGGCAGCACATCCAAACCAACCAACGATGATAACCCAGACCTAACCCAGACCTAACCCAGACCTAACCCAGACCTAACCCAGACCTAACCCAGACCTAACCCAGACCTAACCCAGACCTAGGAACGTTAGGAACGTTAGGAAAGTCCTCAGCGGGAGGGTGACCGGTGCCACCCCAAGGCGATAAGCTGGAGCAGCGTTGACTCCCGTGCCTACACAATACTCCCCGGCTCGGCCGCTGTTTGGACCTCACCGGCGGAGCAAGGATCGCATTACCCGCCCGGTTTTAACCTGGTGCTAGGGCCCCTGGCTTTATTCGGATCGGCCCGGGCCACTTGCCAAGGGTGCTCCCGCAGTACAGGGTGAGATTTCATTGACGGTGCAGCCATCCCTACCTTCCCCACTAGCTGTTGCCTCAGGAGAAGCGTGAAAGTACGTTGGGCTGCCCGGCTCGATCTCAGTTCCTCCTGCTCGTCACTCCCCATCACCACTTGTACGTTCGAGCATCGAAGAGGCAGCACATCCAGCCGACGATGTGTCATTGATCACCGATCAAGTAATACGCGTTCGAGCGCCGGTAAGGCAGGCCTGACATCGATAAACCGAAGAGGCAGCACATCCAAGCCGACGGTGTGCTATTGATCATTGATCAAATAGCACGCGTTCGAACGCCGCCACAAGGGCAGCACGCCGGCAAGGCAGGCCTGACAACGGTAACCGAAGAGGCAGCACATCCAAACCAAACGATGATGTATCATTGATCACCGATCAAGTAACGCGCGTTCGAGCGCCGCAACAAGAGCAGCACGCCGGCAAGGCAGGCCTGACATCGATAAATGTGATGATAACGAGTTCCGAACAGAATTGGGTATCCGATGCTTCCCTGGGATGCATTGTATTCCTATCGTACATGCATGAGCTACCATGCCTACATTGAGAAAAATCTAATATTGAGCAGAATTAAGCAAAGTTGCTCCCCACCCACCCATCCTATTTATTTATTTAATTGAATCTAATGTAGTGTGAACAACAACAACAACAACAGCAATAAATAACAGCAGCGGCAAACATCAACAGCACTTTGATAGGTTGGAATAAAGAGGGGAGTGTGGTAGTAGTAGTAGTAGTAGTAATAGTAGTAGTAGTAGTAATAGTAGTAGTAGTAGTAGTAGCAGTAGTAGTAGTAACAGTAGTAGTAGTAGTAATAATAATAGTAGTAGTAGTAGTAGTAGTAGTAGTAGTAGTAGTAGTAGTATTAGTAGTAGTAGTAGTAATAATAATAATAGTGGTAGTAGTAGTAGTAGTAGTAGTAGTAGTAGTAGTAGTAATAGTAGTAGTAATAATAATAATAGTAATAATAGTAATAGTAATAGTAGTAGTAGTAGTAGTAGTAGTGGTAGTAGTATTAGTAATAGTGAAAGTAATAACCATAACAATATGTTATGTTATGTTAATAGTAGTAGTAATAGTAGTAATAGTAGTAACAATAATAGTAGTAGTCGTAGTAGTAGTAGTAGTAGTATTAGTAATAGTAGTAGTAATAATAATAATAATAATAATAGTAATAGTAATAGTAGTAATAGTAGTAGTAGTGGTAGTAATATTAGTAGTAGTGATAATAATAATAATAATAAAGTAATAACAATAACAATATGTTATGTTATGTTAATAGTAGTTGGTAATAATAGAAATAATAATAGGATTAGACTTAATGATAATAGCGATGATAATAGAAATAATAGGAATAGTATGAGTAGCATTAGCAGAGGGTGATGAAAGATGACTATCCATATCGATAACAATAATAAATTGATTGGTTAATAATATTAGTTGTAGAGATGATGGTCGTAAATAAATATATTAAAATTGGTTCTCGATATCGATAGTAATGGTGATGATAATAATTAGCTAGTTAGTTGGCTAGTTAGTTGATTAGTATTGATAGTATTAACAATAGTGATAATAGTAGAATATGAAGAAGAAGTTGGTTATCCATATCATATCAGTAGAGGTGATAATGACAATTTATTAGCTATTTAAGAGTAATAATGATATTAGTAATGATAACAGTAGTGATCGTATAAATAGTAGATTATCATCATCACTGTTGCCACCACCATCGCTGATAGTAGCAGCAACAACAGTAGGGATAATAAGTATAATTAGTGGTAATGTTAGCAATAGTACAAATATAAGAAGAAGGAATAGTAATAGTGATAAGATAGATTATAGCAAATTATCAGTTTCGATAGTGATGAGGATAACGATAATAATTAGCTAGTCAATTAAATTTAGCAATAATAGTGATTAAAAATATCATAAAGAAAGAGTAAAGTATTAATGTATGTTATTATTGACCCCACAAGTGACAACAAAACTAGCAGTGAAATTATTGATAATAATGTCATCCTCATTAGTAACCCAACTGATGTATAACTGAATAGTAAGAAGAAGAAAAAGAGTTTGTTGATATCCCATCATCATCACCATGTGAGATCAATATGTTAAAAATAATGTTAATATTATAATATGAGAAGAAGAGAAAATGTTATTATGAATAATAGTGTTTAGTAGTAGAATTAGTATTGGATGTATAAGACAGCGCTATTTATAGCAAGAGAGAGACAGGGAAGATATAATGATGAGTTAAAGGTAGGCAAAAAGATAAAAATTTTAGAAAAAGATAGTGAGTATGAGTAGGTAGATCAGAAAAAGAAAAGTGGATAAAGTAAGCTGTTAGTCGATAATTCGATGCAGTAGGTAAGTCAATGGAGAAAGATAAGTTATATTATTCCAAAATGTCGGTCAGAGTAAGTCGATAACTCGATAAGTCGGTAAGTCTGTGAGTCGGTAGGTCAGTAAGTCGATAATTCAGTGCAGTAGGTAAGTCAATGGAAAAAGATAAGTTAGATTATTCTAATATATCGGTCAGAGTAAGTCGGTAACTCGATAAGTCTGTAAGTCTGTGAGTCGGTAGGCCAGTAAGTCGATAAGACAGTGAGTCGGTAAAGCAGTGAGTCGGTGCGTCAGTGAGTAGGTAAAGAGAAAATGGTAAAAGAAGATAATATAGATAAAAGTTAGTGTGTGTGTGTGTGTACTACCGCTGCCTGTCTAGTTCTATCGATTGAGCAGTTTTCTGCTCCTTCGGTTTTTCTGATTCCAACTATCTATTTGCAAACTCTATTCTGTTACCCTTCCACCCTTACCCTCGCCCCTCCTCCCCCCCTCGCGGTTTTCTATTTAATATAACGTCATACTTGCATTTTCTCACGATGCAGGTATGACCGTTATTTATTCATTAATCGAAATCAAACTAACTATGCTGCCTGCTGCTGTTGTTCTCTAAATACAATCCTGCCGCGTGACTCTAAATTTTGTCAAACGTTTCGAATATGACTCCCTTATCCGATTCGATAAGTGAGTCTAGCTGGATTCTAGAAGCTGGTACCTCCCACCCTTTTTGCCTACTCAAGGTCCCTGATGGAGAGCCCCTTTCAACTTCATCGAAGTCTCCTTACAGGTGTGACATCGAATCCATAGCGGGTTGAACCAGCCGGCTGGGTCTCTCCCGCGGTTAGATCGGAAACCCCCTCCCTTCCAGCGAGGTCTGGTGAAAGGCTGGGTTATTCATTCTCTAAGATACACGCGTACCCGGCTTTTTAAGTTTCGAACTCTAAGGTGACTCTATTTTTGGAAGCGATCGGATTTACGCGAATCGGTTGGGCGAGCAGGTCGCTCAGGGTGGTCCTCCCGGGAGGCTTCCTGAGACAGTTTGCTCGCAGGGATAGAGACTCCTGTTCACGAGGGCCGATGCAGGGAATCGAATCTCTATGCATTTTACATCCTGCCTGAGTTCCGATTGTCCTACATCCGCTCGTTCCTCGATTCCAAGATCTCACTCCCGTTCACTCGCCCCGCGAGTGTAGAGTCTACTTTCTTCCTCTTCCGTTCTCCATTGATTCGTCTCCCTTCCTCTATGGGTTCGTACTCCTGGTGGGCAGGATTCGTTCGTCGGGATATGTTCGTTCGTCCCTGAAAAAGGGAGAACGGAGCAGTGAGAGGGAGTGTAGGGGAGCAGTCATCGCTGCTTTCCTCAAGCCATGTCGGAGTTTCACTGATTCCGACACGAAACCGTGAATCAGCTACTTCTCTTCCTCTTTCGATGGCTCCCCTGGTACCCTGCTCACCGTCCGCTCCCTTGCGTTGTGATTTCCATCTGAAAATAAAACTCCCTCTCCTTCCCACTACAACATGGCAGCAGATAGGATTGGAGGTTCTTTTTACGTTTTTGTTCAAACTTCTCACTCTCCTTACGGAGATGATAAGTTTCTGGAGAAAGTTCGCTTTATCTCTTCAGAAATATTGCGGGTAACCTCAGACCTAGTGTTTCGGGTAAGCCCAGACCTAGTCAAAGTTACTTCGGGGTGTAGCTCAGACCTAGTATTTCGGGCACCCTAGACCTAGGTCATTGGTCTTTCGATAGTTCGCTAATCGTCCCTTTCACCCCTGTCTCGGATCAACGTGCTAGCCAGACTCCTGGTTTGTCCGAATCCTCGAGCGACAGGGGATTCGAGGGACTTTTGCGGGTTCTTAGTTGGTTCGCCTAAGGCGTGTTCTCCATGGGTTCGTGGGCATCTCCCCAGCTGGTTCGGCTCGTTCGAGGAGTTGAAATCTTGGATTCCAACTTGTAGTTCGGGATTTTCGGTCCATCCCGGGTCGAGGGGTGAGTCGGAAGAGAAGGGAGTAGAGGGGAGCAGTCATCGCTGCTTACCAAAAGCCATATCGGAATTTCGCCGGTTCAGACGCGAAGCCTTAAACCGGTTACTCTTCTTCCTCGTTCGATGGCTCCTCCTCGTACCCTGTCCCTCGCCCACTCCGCTCGAAATGACAAGGATGTTGCTCTCTGCTATCTTTTTCTCTCCCTGCGTATCGCCTGATGCATGTTCGTGGGGATTGTTTGTGAAACGGGAAAACGGGGGGATTCCATCCTTCCTTGGTCTCCTACAGCCGTTCCCCGTCCCACACGTAGAGATCCGGTCCCTGCGGGTCGTTCGTACGACGGCAAAGTAAGTCCGTCTGTTCAATTTTCTCGTGTTCTACAGCCATCCATTTTCCGCGATCCTGGATTCAGGGCGTTGCTATCGGCCCTAGGTGGAGGGTGAATGCGTAGGAGGGAGTAGAGGGAAGCAGTCATCGCTGCTCACCACGAGCCATGTCAGAATTTCCCCGGTTCAGACGCGAAGCCTTAAACCGACTACTCTTCCTCCTTCGTCGATGGCTTCGCCTCGTACCCTGCCCAACGATTTCCCTCCTGTGACGAGGATGATGACCTCGTTGATCGGGATCCCGGATCGATCCGAGTGAGGGGCGAGTCCTGCGAGAGGGAGTAGAGGGAAGCAGTCATCGCTGCTTACCGAAAGCCATATCGGAATTTCGCCGATTCAGACGCGAAGCCTTAAATCGGTTACTCTTCTTCCTCGTTCGATGGCTTCTCCTCGTACCCTGCTCGCCGCTCGTTCCCTCACGGTGATGACGATGCTTGTCTGCTGTAATCTCTTCCCCTCCCTGCGTACTGCAGACAGGATCGGAGATGCCTCTGGTTCTGTCTTTCCCTACGGATGAAAAGATTCTGGTTTATTCGTGTCTCACCTGTGACGTGCCCATTGATATTGCTTATGGAGCGGGGAACGGGGGGATTCCATCCTTCCTTGGTCTCCTACTGCCGTTCCCCGTCCAACGCGTGGAGATCTGGTCTCTGCTGGTCGTTCGTGAAGTGGAGAAATTTTCTCCACCTTCTTCTCCCGCTGCCGTCTATCCCTCGCAATCGTGAATTCAGGGTTGTTTCCAGACAACCCTGTGTGGAGGGCGGATTCGTGAGAGGGAGTAGAGGGAAGCAGTCATCGCTGCTCGCCATGAGCCGTGTCAGAATTTCCCCGGTTCAGACGCGAAGCCTTAAACCGACTACTCTTCCTCCTTCGTCGATGGCTTCGCCTCGTACCCTGCCCCACGATCTCCCTCCTGTGACGAGGATGATGACCTCGTTGATCGGGATCCTAGATCGATCCGAGTGAGGGACGAGTCCTGCGAGAGGGAGTAGAGGGAAGCAGTCATCGCTGCTTACCTAAAGCCATATCGGAATTTCGCCGATTCAGACGCGAAGCCTTAAATCGGTTACTCTTCTTCCTCGTTCGATGGCTTCACCTCGTACCCTGCTCACCGCTCGTTCCCTCACGGTGATGACGATGCTTGTCTGCTGTAATCTCTTCCCCTCCCTGCATACTGCAGACAGGATCGAAGATGCCTCTGGTTCTGTCTTTCCCTACGGATGAAAAGATTCTGGTTTATTCGTGTCTCACCTGTGACGTGCCCATTGATATTGCTTATGGAGCGGGGAACGGGGGGATTCCATCCTTCCTTGGTCTCCTACTGCCGTTCCCCGTCCAACGCGTGGAGATCTGGTCTCTGCTGGTCGTTCGTGAAGTGGAGACATTTTCTTCACCTTCTTCTCCCGCTGTCGTCTATCCCTCGCAATCGTGAGTTCAGGGTTGTTTCCAAACAACCCTGCGTGGAGGGCGGATTCGTGAGAGGGAGTAGAGGGAAGCAGTCATCGCTGCTCGCCACGAGCCATGTCAGAATTTCCCCGGTTCAGACGCGAAGCCTTAAACCGACTACTCTTCCTCCTTCGTCGATGGCTTCGCCTCGTACCCTGCCCTACGATCTCCCTCCTGTGGCGAGGATAATAACCTCGCTGGACGGGATCCTTGATCGAACCCGAGTGAAGGACGAGTCGGCGAAAGGGAGTAGAGGGAAGCAGTCATCGCTGCTTACCATAAGCCATATCGGAATTTCGCCGATTCAGACGCGAAGCCTTAAATCGGTTACTCTTCTTCCTCGTTCGATGGCCTCTCCTCGTACCCTGTTCACCGCTCGCTCCCTCGTAACGATGAAGTTAACGTCCGCTGCGTTCACCTTCCCTCACTGCGTGCTGCAGGCAAGGTCGGAGGTACCTAAAGTTCTGTTTCCCTTGCGGGAGAAAAGTCTTTTTTACGTAAGGTTCGCCTAGGGCGTGTCTTCGAGGAGTCTCCTATCGTCTTCCACTCCTCGTGTTCTTTCGTTCGTCTTCTTTGGTTCTTTGCTCGTTGCTACTCCCTCACCCTCCTGCGTGTTGCAGAATGGATCGGAGGTTCTGTTGGTTCGCTTTTATCCTCGTTCGAGGAAAAAGTCAGTCCGATGGGTCGTTCAGTCTCCTGAAAAGGGTCGACCGAGAATAGAGAGAGAGAGAGAGAGGCAATGTCGCCGCTGCCTTCAGCCAAGTGAGATGGATTTCATCGGTCTTGATTCCGAATCATGATCCGACTACTTCCATCGCGTTAGTCGACAGCCCCTGTATCTCGATTCTCATCTCATTCCCTTTCCCCCCCCACAGGGCTGTGTTTGGATCGTTCGCTGTCTTTCCCATCACCTCCGCCTCGGATCGACGTGTTCGTCAGTTGCCCGATTCCCACGGATCCTCGAGCGGCTTAGAGAAGATGGAAATTTTTTGCGGATTCTGCGTCGTTCGTCGAGAGTTCTTTGCCGCGTGGGATCGTGGACATTGTCTTCCACAGTCTTGTAATGATTTCGAATCGGTCTCGATTTCCTTCATTCCATCTTCCTCCAAGGGTTAACTTCTTCCAAGAGTTTGATTATTTTCTCCGGTGGTACTTCTTTGATCTCCTCCTCGGAGAGGAATTCTTTTCCCAGAAATCTCTTTCTTTTCCGCATTATAGCCGGACAATGACACAGTACGTGTTTCCCTGTTTCCGTGGTTTCTTCGCATGATACGCAATTCTCAACGACTTCTTTTCCTATTCTCTTCAAATGATTTCCCAAGGCTGCATGATTGGTCATGATTCCTATCATCTTGGAGAGATCTTTTCTCTCCATGTTGCTTATCGCTTTCCTCTGTTTGTAAGGAACTTCATCTCCTAAGAGTTCCTTCGCATGCCCGCATCCAGCGGTGTCTGTCCATTTTCTCTTCCTCTCCGTTAGTCTCCAATCTTTTATTATCTGTTTCGCCGTTGCCTCTGAGACCGGTAACATTGGTTCCGGTCCTATCGGTGGCTCGTCCGAGCCCTTGTTCGCTAGTTCGTCCGCTAGCTCGTTTCCTTGTATCCCTTTGTGACCTGGTACCCAGATCAGTGTGATCTTGTTTCTCAACGTCGCCAGTTCGTTGAGCGCTTTCCTGCAGTCTATCACCGTTCTTGACAGTGATGCTCCGTTGTTCAGTGCCAGCAGTGCCGCTTGACTGTCCGAGCATATCGTGATATTCTCCCTTCTTATCCTTTTCGACATCATGTGTTCGATGCAGTCTCTTATGGCCGTAACTTCCGCTTGGAATACCGTTGGTAGTTTCCCGAGTCTCAGGATTCCTGCTTCGTTTGGATTTTCTTCCCTGATCCATGCAGCTCCTGTAAGATCATTTTTTCTCGAGCCGTCCGTATAGTAGACTCTGCTGTTCGAGTCGTATGGCTTCTTTCCCTCGTCCCAATCTTTCCTTGGTCCTATATGGACCGTGTACTTTCTTTCAAAGTCATACTCCATGACTGTTTTGTCGGCTGGCATGTGGAATATATCTACTATCTCCTTCGGGGCTTCCTTGTAGATTATATCTATATGTCTATTCATACCTCTCCTGGTCTTTTTCTCTCCGCTCCAGAGATTCCAATAGTTGAGTCTATAGGCTGTTCTTAACGCCAATTCTTTGATTTTTACATCCAAAGGTGTGACATCGCACATCACTTCCAACGCTCTCGTCGGAGTAGTTTTGAACGCGCCGGTGATTCTTCTCAACGCCATTCCTTGAACACTGTCCAGTCTCGTTCTGACGGTGGTCAGTGTCGTTGCTCTCCACCAGATTAGAGCTCCGAAAGTGATTCTAGGCACTATGATTGCCTCGTAAATCCATTTGCTTCTTACGGGGTCCAAACCCCATTTCGCTCCTACCATTCTGTACATCACGTTCAAGTTCTTCTTTGCTCTCTCGAGCTGTAATCTTATATGCGTTGACCATATCAATCTATCCGTGATATGTACCCCTAGATATTTAACCTTTCTCACAAAAGTTAAGGGTTCTTCCTTGTAAACCAAGTCATCTATGACTGGTCTTCGTTCGTTGGAAACGTAGCTCCTGGAGAACATCATCATCTCCATTTTGGCCGGATTTACCGATAATCCCGTTGCTTCGCACCATACTTCTAGTACTTGCAGAGCCGTCCTCGCCTTGTCTTTGGCTTCTTCCAAGGTTTTTCCTTTCGCCAGGAAATTCACATCGTCCGCGTACGCCGCTGCTTCCACTCCGCATTCCTGCAACGCTCCTATCAGTCCATCGACTGCGATGCACCATAGCAGTGGTGACAATATACCTCCTTGAGGGCAGCCTCTGTTAACCGCCGCTTTCAGCTCCGTCGTGCCCTTCTTAACCTGAAGAGTCCTGTTGCTCAGCATCTTTACTATCCATACTCTGATCTCGTCTTCTACCTCAAAGTCTCTCAACGATTGCTCGATCAATTCCGTCGAGGTCATGTTGAAAGCCCCTTCGATATCGGCAAATCCTCCTATTGCTACACCTTTTTCATTAAAGGTATCCTCCACACTGCCCACTAGGTCATGCAGCGCCGTTTCTACGGATCTTCCTGCTCTGAAAGCGTGTTGTTTTGAGTTCAGTGGTTTCCTTTTGAAAGTGACTTCCTTCAAATATCTGTCCACTAATCTTTCCGCTGTCTTCAATAGGAACGGTGTTAAGCTGATCGGTCTGTACGCCTTCGGCGTCGTATAATCTGGTTTCCCTGGTTTGGGTAGGAAGACGACTCTCGTCTCTCCCCATTTCGAAGGATAGCATCCCGTAGCGATGGATGCTCTTATGACCTTTACCACGAAATCTTCGATCCATGGTAGGGCCTTTTTCAGTAGTTGTGGGTATATTCCGTCCGTACCCGGTGCCTTATACGGATCGAAGGACATTATTGCCCATCTGACTCTTTGTCTACTCACAACTTTGTTAGCCAGTTCCCAATTCGGTCTCGTACTTTCCGTCATCGCTTGTATATTTCCTTGATTATCTTGTAATCTGCAACATCCGGGAAAGTGTTCCTTGAGTAGCATTTCCAATATCTCTTCGTCGTTGTCTGTAAATTCACCCGTCTTTTTCTTCAGGGCTCCTATTCCTTTCTGTCCATCTTCGGATAACATTTTGTTCAATCTCGCCGTTTCCGGTAGCTTCTTCACGCTTTCGCAGTATTTTCTCCATGAGGTTCTCTTACTTTCGAAGATCATTCTTCTTAGCTTCCTATTGGCCTTGTTCACTTTCTCCCAAATTTCTCTTCCACCTCGTCTTCTCGCAAGTTTCTTCAAATGGGAGATTCTGTTACTCTCCTTCTCCAGTTTCCTATTCCACCAGGGCAATCTTATCGTGTTCTTGCTCTCCTTTTCTTCCGTAGCTTCTTCCCAAGCCTCGTTCAATAGACGATTCAATGCTTCGATCGCTTCGTCGATCTCCTCTTGATTGCCATATCTCCTTGGCAATGTGTCTCTCTTCATTTCTATCAATGTCTTGAATCTTCTCCAATCCGTCTTCCTCGGATCTCTTTTCCATATTCTTTCCGTTATATCTTCTTCGGTTATTTCCATCACGATGTACCTGTGGTCGGATTTTGAGTCTTCTTGACTTACATGCCAGTTCTTCAACATACCTAGCGTTCCTGGGGACCCTAATGTGACGTCCAGTACCTCTTCTCTTTGCATATTGCAGAAGGTGGGCTCGTTCCCTCTGTTTAGACAGGTTAGTCCAAGATCTTGCATCTCTTCCATTAGCATCTTTCCTCTTGCGTTCGTTTCGGTGCTTCCCCATACGGTGTTCTTCGCATTGGCATCCATTCCTATTAGGATCTCCTTCCCCTTGTCGTTGCTCCACTCGCATACCTCTTTTCCTTTCGTGCCGAGCACGGTATCTTTCCCGTCCCACTTTGAGTAGATCGATGCCATTATCAGTCTTCTATTTTCTCCGGACTCGCTTGATTTCCAGGATATCTCCGCCACCGTAGTGTGGTTGTCGTTAAACTGTGGTAGAAGAGTCACGTTGATTCCTCTTCTCGTTACGATACAAGTCCTCGAGTTCTTGTTAACCGCCGTACACCAAATACTCCCTGCGGCGTTCATGCCTCTTATACCTCCATACGCTATGTACGGTTCTTGAACTAGTGCGATATCGATGTCGCCTTTCTTCATGAATGTTGTTAGCATCGCCGCTGCGACCGGTGCATGGTGAAGGTTTATTTGCACAATCTTCATTTTATATTCAATTTACTGTCGCGCTGTGCTAGAGATCTAGATAAAGTAAATCTTATTGGATTAAGATATTGATTGCACCGTTCGTATAATGTATACCTTTTATGCTGCTGCACCCTGGAAATAATGGGGCGGTGCAATCAAATTATTAAATTATATTACCCATTTCATCCATGTTATACGTAGATTAAAATATATTTAATATATATCGTCTGCCATCGATATTGGGGTGTATAGTGAATTTGTGTCTAAGCTTTATTTTATTTATTTTATTTATTTAAAACTGAGTTTACTGTACATTATTATATTGGTCCATATCTGAATAGTAAACATTAATTCGTTAGTTATTCTACTCATTTAATCAGTATGGTGTTTCTATTTCAATTATTAATCAAATACAGTATGAATAAAGAATCTATGTATAACAGGATCACAGACATACATCCAGAAATAGAAGAGTATCCCCTATAAGATACATCCCGTCTTACGTCACCTAAGGTAGGTTCTTAAAGTATTGTGATTAATACATATATCCACATATGAGTGTATGTGATATGTGACATAAAGCGGAATCGTATTTGATTAAACAATATACTTTAGTTATATAGGTGTAAAGCATATAATGAATATTTATGTGAGTTTGTTAGTACTCATCATATTTATAAATACATATTATTAATTCGGGTACATATTTCATAAATCAAATTTCACCTGTCATTAGCCACCACATTTTTAGACATTAAATAAATTTCAGATATTACTTTCCATCTATGAATTCAGTTTTAATGTATAGAAAATATTTTAATACGCTTAAAAGCATAAATATATTCAGTTAAAGATTTTGATTTTATTTTTAACGTGACTAAATTATAATGGATGCCAATTCACAATTTTTATAACTTGTTTATAACAAATGCATTATTCGAAAATTGTATATCCTATTATAGATATAAAGAACATTTAACTATATAACGACCGTATCATATTTGTTACTAATTTAGATTATTTATCTATACGAGTATCCACTCATTTGTAAGATATCAAAACAAAAGAACAAGAGAAGGAAAAATTGTATATCTACAATTGATCTATAATCTATATTCACATATATCCTTCAGATACATTATTGTAATTTAGAAAAGATTTTTTATACATAGTTCAAACAATTTGCATGCAGTAATTTAACGTCATCAGTTTGAGTTCTAGTATTAAAATTTATTAAATAGTTTGTTCTGGTTATAATTAAAGGTTTAAGTAAATATCATTGATCAAGGGGAAAGTCCACATTGTTAATATCTTTAATGTGATCATGTATTATAAGCATTGGGAAAGCGAGTATAAATTAACTTCTATATTTATTAACTCTATTATATATATTAGTATGTTAATTTCCTATTATATAGTTATATCTTCATAGACTTTTATAAAATTTATAAATTGATTATTAATACTTTAGTATATTTATTCGACTTTATCAAAATTTGAAGTAATTTAAGCAATCAAATGAAAGGACAAATCAAATAACACATCCTACGATCAATGATTAATTATTGGCATTATTGATATTGACTGCGTATATATTATAAGAGTACATATTGAAATATATCAAGGACCTACCTTTATATTCCTGTAAAATTATTACATATAGATATAAATACATTCAGATCTTTATTCAAATGGATTATCTCATCCCTATCTGTTATATAGATCGCATGATATATCATTCATCCGATCCCTCACTAGCTACTTAAAAGCATATTTCATGATTCAAATTTATTAAATATTGAATTAGAGTTAGTCAATGACTTAGTTTTATTATCCAAAAGTTATTTGAAAGTTTATCTTATGTTTATTAAGGAAGAAAAATTTATATAAACGTATCAATTAGTAATTGTTTAGATTAATTTATAATTATAAATATTCTTTCAGTATAAGACTTTTTCCTTGATTATAATACCATAGTTATATGTAAGAAGATAGATAGTAATGTAATTTTAATAAAGCAGGTTCATGTTTCCTGTCAAAAATATATACGTATATGATAAGACTTTTACAACGGTACAATTTTATGTGAATTTACTCAAATTGAAAGCATAAATTACCGCGCTTTATTTGGAATACAGAATATACATTATTGATCCATACATGGCTCACAAATTAAACTTTTAACTCTCTTAAATTGAGTTACTTAATATATCTCATAATCAACAGATAAGTATCATTATTATTAACATTAATCATGCACAGATAAATATAAATGGAAACATTGAGATAAATTGAGGGCCTACCTTAATATATCTGTAAATATTATTACATATATAGATATAAACGTATCAAATATTACAATTCAATTACATATTTCATCTTCGTTTGTTATTTTATATTAATCACATATCTTATTTGTTATTATTTATTATAGGTTTATCATTTATTTAAATTAATACATTTTTATAATTTAATACTATTCATTTTGAGAACTTCTTTCTTAATAGCAATTTATTATTCAATCATCAAATTTATATATGCAAAACAATTTATTCTACATTTGAAGTTATTTATTTATTTAATATTTAATTATCATTTATCATTTGTTAAAAGAGAGTAACCCGAGTGATATAATGATTAAATTTGATTAGATTATTTAGGAAAGTGAAGAGAATTTCAATATAGTTCCCCTACTTCAATTATAATATTATAACCATGTGTGAAGAAGAGACGGGTAAACTTCTTTACAATGGTATACCGTAGATAATAGTATCAGTTTTTATTTCAGTTATCAAGAGAATGAAACTGCAGAATAAGATACATAGGCAGAACAGATTATAGGGTTTTGTTTAAATTAATATTGTACATTATTATGTAAACTATTAATTCACTTGATTTGTATTAAATAAATTATAGGGCGGGTCATAGTTAGAATTCCAGGATTTATCTATTTATCTATTTATCGTATTTTAAAATGTATATATGGGAATACAGGGGGATTTTGTGCAGGAAGGCCCCAAGCTCAATTCGATCCCGATACAGATTCCCATGTGTGACTCGCGAATATCAATCTCCTGTTCAATACCGACCCCTTCATGTCCTCATCTGTTCTCCTTATATACTAAGAAGTTGTTGAAACAGGTGGAGAACTAACGTTTAAATTTTTATTACATAAAGGTGGGTTATATCTTCAATTCTTGTATATATTATTCATTTTGGTTATATATATTAAGTCAGAATAAAGTCTAGTCGGTCCCCGCGTAAAAAAGTAGCATGTGATCTATTTGTATTTATATGCAATGTAAGAATAACAAGGCAACAGCCATTCCTAAAATAGAGATAAATTTTCAAAAATGGTCAAATGTTCGTTCAGATATCTAGTCCCAGAGGAAGTTTAGCATTAGTTGAGAGTTCCCCAATATTATCAATACATTAATCCATATGAATCAAGTCTTGTATCAACTCAAATTATCTTTCAGTATTTGTAATTAACTATTTATCTATAAGGACTCTTTTAGCTACTACTAAATTATATTGAGTATATATGTGATTTCCTTTTTTATATTTAGAATTTTAACAGATTTTAAAAGACTTTCTTTTACAATTTAGGTTTTAATTTTAGACTTTAAGATTTTTAGATTCTTTATTGATCATATATATGATTTCATTTTACCCCATGAATTTAACAAATTTCTTAGTGACTTTTTAAGATTTCAAATTTCAAGTTTTAATTTTAGATTATTTTTGATTTTAGGTTTAAACCTATTTTATATTTTATTTAATATTCTATAAATAAGCTATACATGTATATCAATTACGTTTGTCGTGTTGTAATGTATTTGAATGTTGTAATGTACTGTAAAATATTTATATGCATATTATTGTCAATATTAGTGTTAATGTTAGTGTACTAATGTGTATATAATTAGTTTTTAGTAGGGGCCTCAGATTTTTATCTTCGAGAAAATGTAATCTCGTTTATAGATTTTGATTTCTTCATCGGCTCCCTAATGTGTGATGTGTGGGTATGTAGGTACTGATTCTATTGTGTAATTGGTATTTGTTAATTGCAAGTATGATGTGTATGACTGTTCGTGTGAATAGATGTGTGATTGAGCATGTCAGATTATTTGTAGAGTGAAATCCTTAGCTTTATAACTCCCCCTACCGTCAGAGTATTCCCTTTACTTCTAATTCTTTGAATAACTTTAGCCGGTATTTTATAATAAAAGCGTCTACTTCTCCCATCCGCGTGACCCTTTCTTATCAACTCCCATTCCCCAGTACTCCATCCCTCAACCTCCATCTCAATCAACCCTTTCAGTACGTCGCTCTCCATTTTGTGTGTTGAACACCAAACTACGATTTCTTTTTTCTTTTCAGTTTCTCCCTCTACTCCTATTCTTATTTTCCTCCCTCTAATCATGACTCCCCTTGAAATTACCTCCCTTATCATGTCTATTGTTATTTTACTTTTACTCGTTAATTTGACCGTACCGTTTTTAAAATTAATTCTGTCTATTTTAGCCGGCTTTTTTATCTCTAAGGAGCGTTTCATAATTTCATAGATGATGTCATCTACATCATCCTTTTTGAGGACTGACTCAGGATGGTCCTCCATTGTAATTATTATGGTGGTTGACTGTTCGACTGATGGTCCAGGTTCTTGACCTAGTTGTAATAGACACAGGTCATCTTCACTATCCAAAATTGCTTGACTGTCAGCCATTTTTATTTTTTTTATTTATTAGGATGGAGATGATCAGAATATCCAAGAGTCTGAAAGAATTTTTGAGGATTTGAATCACATACAAGACTTGATTCAAGTAGGCTACTAAGATTTTCATTTTATTATTTATATAAATCACTTCTAGTATTTAAATTTTTAAGCTATTTCCAATAGATGAGCGAACTGTGGGGTAGTATTTAATTGGATATTAGATGTACCTGCATCTATATCCCCTTCAGCTATTTATTTAATTGTCTATTGCGTATTTATTATTCATACATTGAATACATATGATTAATAATCGATTCAAATCTAGTTTAAATAACAATTCATATTTATTGGAAGAGAAGGGAGGACATAATTTTTATAATGGAGACATGAAAAGAAAGGAAAAGACAATAAACAATGACAGTACTACAGAACGGATTCGGTTTCCCTTGTTAAGAACCTCATCAACTCATGGATTCTGATCATGGAAATTTATTAGAAAGATTATTCTCTAGCCCGTTTCCAACACAACATTTCATGATCAGGTGCAGATGTCAAAGTTCATGTACTTCTCCCATACCTGAATCATACGACTAATTGTAAGGACGACAAGGGATTGGTATCTTCCCTTATCATGAAATCAACCGAATAGAGGGAAACTTCAATTCTCAACCTCCAATTCTTAGCAGGTCCAGAGATTAAATTCGCATTTACAAAGGAGGGAAAGCGTATACATAACAATAACGGTAGGCAGGGGTAATGCGTAGGGACCGACCAGACACCCCTCACTGGGCTCACAGCTACTCATGTATCTCCTACTCGATCATCAATGAAATTATTATAATTTAAGAATTCTTCCCATAAAAACAAGCAAGGGAGCCAGGGCTCCCTTCCATCGCCCATTCCCTTAATCCCGTAGAGGATTTTATCTCCCTCTCCCCCCCCCCCCCAAGCTTGTGACAGGAAGTCAATAGTTTAATCTATTTATATTAATATATAGATTAACATTACATCAAAGAGGACAAGTATTGATAATATTATTACATATAAGGAAGGAGGGAAATGACACACATATATATAACGAGTACAACAGAAGAGGGTAGATTTCATTGACATACTAAGCAGGAATGTAAGTATCATGATTAAAACGATTCCTATAAACATTAATATTTGAGATAAAATACTATCGGTACATACAATAAACCCTATTGTGGACTTCATTATGATTATAAGGAAACTTATAATGCATGAGAGAAATAACCATTCAGTCAATGATTCTATTACATTTCCATAAAAACAATTGAAGATCTTGAACATATTTGTTTGTTTTGTAAACCTGCAGCAAAGCGATCGTTAGCAGAGAGAGTTAGAGAAATAGATTCTTCCCTCATAATCTCTCCCTTAACTGAAGAGAATCCCAATCCCCCCTTCCCCACCCAGCCATGCGAAGGGAAGTTAATAATTTTTATTATTCCAGGTTTTAGCGTATCAGAAGAGAGCAGCATCAATAACATTCCTATATATATATATAGAGGGGAAAGGATATACATCTATTTTGACAAATACATAGGGGAAGGACGATTTTAACAATATATCAATTAAAGGAACCAAAGAAAGCAAGAAAATGACAAAGATAGAGCGTCCCTTAGAATATTCGTATTTGGGATAAGTATGTAAATCAGGTATTATCAAGGCATTCATTACAATCCATTATAGATTCCTTGCGAGTGTAAGGAAGTCTTTCAATATTCTATGAAGAATAGGCATTCAACATATAAACAATTAAGTTCCCTGTTAGCTATTAAAGGGTCTAGAACATGTGTATTCTTTTTACAAACCTGCAGCAAAGCGATCATTAGTAGAGAGAGGGAAAGAAAAAGGATCCTACTTCACCATTTATCCCCTTAATTGAAGGGGGATTCATTCTTATTTTATTCCCAACCACGAACATGCCACGGAAAGGTCAATAGTTATATTCATTTATGTTGATAAAACATCAAGAGAGGTTAAATTCAAACAGCATTTATTTATACATAAAAGGGAGAGGGGGAACTCACACATGTGTAATTGGTATATGAAGGAGGGACAATTTCTTTGATATAACAAATTCGGGAGTAGATTATAGAGATATGATTTCTTTTTTGGGGACTTTTTATAATTAGAATATGTCAATAAAGCAAATGATGTCTAAGCGCCCATTACGGTGTTATGGGACTCTTAGTGTATGTGAAAAAGTCTATTAATATATTGAATAAACAAGTATTCAACACATAATTTAAATATTTTGTAAGATTCTTGAAGAAATTTTAAAGTATAAACATTTATTAACCTGTAGCAAAATGTTCACTAGTAAGGAGAGCTAGAGGGATAGATTCTCCATTTACAAATTCTCCCTTAAACAAAACAGAGTCCTGATCCCCTCCACCCCATTCAAACATGTGATAGGGAGTTCAATAATTTTTATTAATCTAAATTTTAGCATGTCTAAGTAGAAAAAGCAACAACAACGTTCTTTACGTATGATGAGAGGAAGGATACACATATATATGACAAATACATAAGGGAGGGATGATTTAAACAGTATAACAATTATAGGGAACAGAGAGAAACAAGAAAGTGACATAGATAAAGTGTCCCTTAGAACATTTGTATTTGGGATAAATATGCAGGCAGGTATCATCAAGGTATTCAGTATGATTTGCTATAGATTCCTTGTGAGTGTAAGGAAGTTTTTTTTTTTTTTTAATATACTGAGAAAACAGTCGTTCAATATATAATCAATTAAGTTCTCTGCAAATTGATAGGAGATCTAGAACATGTGTATTCTTTTACAAACCTACAGCCGAACGAACATTAGCGGAGGGATCTTTGTTATTAATTGATTTAAAAGGCAATTTCACTTCCTTATCTATTCTACTTTTGGGTAGCTAACAAGTTCGGTTTTCAAGACCTATATTTCATATAAATTAATGGCTCGTCAAGTAATAATTCACAGAGAGAAGTTCAATTACATGATTCAACTTGTGCAAATGGGGAAGAACATATTTATATATAATGAGGACGTGAACGGGACAATAACAATGATAGATTATTGATTAAAGAAAGGGACTTATACTTCCCAGCCATAATTATAGTTATTCATATATTGGACATCAGTTGGCCATATATATAAACTAGATGATATTTGATTTCATATCATAAAGAATGCTAAGATATTTTTTACAAAAATGGAAGAATTAGTAAGCAAAAATACACTTATATAGACAGTACTAATTGTAGGCGGAAAGCATGCACCATATATATCTCTCCTAAAAATTCTAGCATCATGTAGTTATAGGTAAAGATGGACATAGTAACAACATATACATTATAACATATTATTGATTTCTTATGATTGTAAAGAAGTCTACTAATACATTGGAGGGATAACCCTCCAATCTACAATTCCATTATACTTTGTAAAATCAGTTGAAGATTTAACACTTCTATTCATTTACAAGCCTGCAGCAAAGAGATCATTAGCAGAGAGAGTGAAGGGAAAAGGGCCCCACTTCACCATTCATCCTTTTAATTAAAGGGAATTCATTCTTTCCTACTCCCATCCACGAACATGCCACGGAAATGTCAATAATTTTATTCATTTATATTGATAGTGCATCAAGAGAAGACAAATTCAAGCAACATTCATTTATATATAAAGGGGAAAGGAGAGACTCATGCATGTGTAATTAATACATAAAGGAGGGACAATTTCCTTGGTATAATAAATTCGGAGGTAGATTATGGAAATATGATTTCTTTTGGGGACATTTATAATTTAGAATATGTCAGCAAGGCAAACAATGTCGAAGCGCCCATTACAATGATATGGGTCACTGATGTGCGTGAGGACGTTTATTAATATGTTGAATAAACAAATATTCAGTACTTGAATTAAAAATTTTGTAAGATTCATGAGGAAGAATTTCTTTTTTAAAAATCTTTTTATAAACCTGAGGCAAGACGATCACTAGCAGAGAGAGCTAAAGGAATAAAATCTCCCTTCACAATTCCCCTTTAAACAAGGGAGAATCCTAGTCCCCCCTTACCCAACCAGGCATACAATAGAAAGATCAATAATTATTATATTATATTTTAGTACAACCAAATAGAATAGACAGCAACAGCATTCCTTTATACATATAAAGAGAGGGAGGATACACACATATATGACGAATACATAAGGGAGGGATGATTTAAATATTATAACAATTATAGGGAATAAAAAGAAACAAGAAAGTGACATAGATAGAGTGCCCCTTAAAACATTTGTATTTATAATAAATATGCAAGGCAGATATCATCAAGGTATTCATTATGATTTGCGAATGTAAGGAAGTCTTTTAATATTCTGAGAAAGCAGGCATTCAATATATAATCAATTAGGTTCTCTGCATATTATTAGGGGATCTATGACACGTGTATTCTTTTACAAACCTACAGTCAAACAAACATTAGTGGAGAGATCTTTGTTGTTAATTGATTTAGAAGATAATCTTCATTTCCTTATCCATTCTGTTTTTGGATAATTAACAAGTTCGGTTTTCAAGACCTATATTTCATATAAATTAATGACTTAATGACTCGTCAGCTAGTAATTTACAGAGAAAATTTCAATTATAATTCAACTTGAGTAGATGAGAGAGAACATATTTGTGAATACTGAGGACATTAACAGGACACAAACAGTGATGAATTATTGGTTTAAGAAAGGGATCTTATGCTTCCCAGCCACAATTACAGCTTTTCATATATTGATCATCGGTTGGCCATAATTAAGAAGATACTGGAATTCATATCACAGAGAATGCCAAGATACTTTTTACAAGAATGGATGGATTAAAAATACATCTATATAAAACAATACCAATTGTAAATGGAGAACATGCATCGTATATATCTCCTCTAAAGGTTCCAGCATCGTGTAACCATAAGTAGTGACACATACATTATACCATATTATTGATTCCCCTACGACTGTAGGAAATCCACTAATACATTGGAGGATAACCATCCAAACTACAATTAATCATGCTTTATAGAGTCAATTGAGGATCTTAACACGTTTATTCGTTTACAAACCTGCAGCAAAGAGATCATTAGCAGAGAGAGTGAGAGAAAAAGGGCCCTACCTCACCATTCATTCCCTTAATTGAAGGGGAATTCATTCTTTTCTACTCCCGACCATGAACATGCCACAAAAAGGTTAATAGCTTTATTCATTTATGTTGGAAATGCATCAAGAAAGGGCAAATTCAAGCGACATTTATTTATACATGAAAGGGAGAGAAGGGACTCATACATGCGTAATTTATACATGAAGGAGGGACAGTTTTCTTTGATATAGCATATTCGGAAATAGATTATGAAGATATGATTATTATGAATATAAGCCTTTTTATAAACCTGCAGCAAAGCGTTCACTAATAGAGAGAGCTAAAGGAATAGACTCTCCCTTCACAATTTCATCTTTAATCAAAGGAGAATCCTATTCCCCCCTCTCCCAACCAGGCATGCAATAGAGAGATTAGTAATTTATTATACCAAATTTTAGCACATCCAAATATAAAATATAGCAACAGCATTTCTTTACACATATAAAGAGAGGAAGGATATACACATATATGACGAATACATGAGGGAGGGGCAATTTTAACAATATATCAATTATAGGGAACAGCAAAAGAAGCAGGAAATGACATTGATAAAGTGATTCTTAGAACATTTGTATTTTAGGATAAGTATGCAAAACAAATATTATAAAGGTAATTATTATAGTTTATTACAGATTCTTTGTGAGTGTAAGGGGGTCTTTTAGTTTATTATGAGGGTAGGCGTTCAGCATATTACCAATTAAGATCTCTATAAATTATTAGGGGATCTAGAACATATGTATTCTTTATAAAACCTACAGCCAAATGATCATCAATGAGGGGATCTGAATTTCAAATTGACTAGTTATTAAGAGCATTTCATCTTCTCCTTTCCTCTCTATCTCTGGATCATTAACAAATCTTAGTTTTAGGCCTTATCACATACAAATTAATTTTTACAAATAACGACCACTCCAAAGAATCTAAGTTATACATTCATTTTTTAAAGTAGAAGGGGGAGAACTTATGTAATTATAATGGGAGCATGGAGGGGATGATGGACAGTGATGATATATCATAAGTGAAGTAAATCCTATACTTCCTAGCCATAATTATAGCTACTCATGTGTTGGTCATCATTTAGAACATGTAAAAACTAATAGATAGGACTGGAACTTGTATTACATGGGATATTGTTAATTTTTCAAAGTAAGGGAGCTAAAGATGTATTAGTCTAGGACATATTAATCATACATTTAGCAACACTATTCTATGTAGTGTTATAGAGTGAGTAAAGAAATAAAGCATACATCCCTCTTTATACACTCCAATACCATGCAATCGCTGGTGCAAGCCAGAGAATCAAAACCTCTCTTCCTCATGATCCTCTAAAGAAGAAGGAGCCCCGATTTCTTCGTTCTTATTCAAGTTATAATAGTGAAATTGGGAGATTCCTCCATTTTCAATATATAGATCCTTAGGGAAGAAATCCCTTCGATTGACTCAATATTTACACTCAGCATTATAAGAAATTGTATTAAAGTTTTGAAGAAAGAGATCCTGAAACTATGTTGAAGCACGTGCTTCCCAAAGACACCTATTCACCATTCGTTTGCATATTTAGAACTATGAGCCCTAAATTCCCTATATAATTCACATGCATTGTGATGAGGGGAGAGGAGTGTGATTAAAAGGGTGGTCGAGACAAGATAAATCAGTAGTGATGAGATGACTAATCGTTGATAGAAGAGCAATAAGGGAGTGAAGAGTGTTTGATTATTACATATCTTCATCCCATTTCTCCTATTAATATGTTTATTTATATTGATGAATAGTTTGAGAGGGTTTATCCAACTTTATGTAATATTATTGCTTAGGAAGAGATAATTTCTGTACACAAAGGATATATTAGTTAAATTAGAAGTTAGTCAAACTTGTAAATTTAATTTAATTTATAAATGCAAATCTTGCTGTTAGGTTTTTAGCTTTTATTAGAAAGAAGTGTGGATTCTGTTATATCAAGTCATTTGATCGCAGTATAAGGATCTTGATACCGATATCATCTTAAGTTATGTCTATTTATTTTCCCTCCTCGTAATAAGATAACAAAAAGAAAAAAAAAAGTTCCTTCTTGTTAAAGATAGAGATAATAGAATTAAATTCCATAAAGAAGTTCAAAGTCAGATTATAATTATATTATTGAATCTAATTTAACTTTCATAATTAGAACTTATTTAGAACATAATAACGGTTTTTATTCATATTTATAAAGCATGAATAGGCAGTGATGCGAAAAGAAGAAAATAATAAAAATAATTGTGTATAGTATATTACAGAAAATAAAACCAGTAAGGGATATTATTATTGCATATATTAACGAGAAGCCTTTGTTTACTAATTTTTCTTTCTTATATACGACCAAGTAATACTTGTAGGAAAGTACATATAATTTATAAGATGTTATAAAGGAGAGCATGATATTTCAAAACCAATAGTGCAAGTCATATCCTACAATTTCCATCTCAAATGAATTTATTGAATGTTTTTTTTTTTTTTAAAACTAGATAAGAACATCTATGTACACTATTAATTTAACAAAAAGGTATTTAACCATGTATAGATATGATCATAGATTCTCTCATTCATAAATACTTATTGGATAGAAAATAACAATTTTATCAACAATTATAGGTGAAGTTCGCTCATCCTATAATTGTCGGAAATGTAAAGTCCCATTTATCCGATTGTCTCCCTTGATTCATTGATTATATTTATCAATAAAAAAAAATTTTTAATATATTATTCTGAATCTATTTAGTTTGAACAGACTAATTACTATAATATCTACCGTCGATAAAATATTTGTAGGTTATGGTTATAAATTCTTTTGTGAAAGAATCTCTATCGCGTATGTTTTTATTAAGTCATATCAATTATTCATCGATCTTGTAAATTATGATTAAATGCATCTACTATATTTGTTGGGATCTATACAGTTTGAATTTTTATCAATGAATCACAAGGGTACCAACCACAGAGAATAGTTCCCATAGGGATAACTAGTGCAAGATTTCATCTCCCCTAAATGTTTAATGCAACAATAATTCCCCGAGAATTAATTATTTATCGTTATTTCAGGAGATTCCTACGATTCAATGGGATTTATGAATAAGCATTGTAACCCTTAAAGGTATATTTAAGGAATTCATTCGAATCTATGTAAGCCGTCAAGACGCTCCTGACAGTTCCAGATATTATAATAATTCGATTAATGTCGGTATAAATAAGTCAACATGTCATTAAAAAGCCAATACCATGTTATTTCTTGTTAAAATTAATATGGCTATCATTCATATTTGATCGATCATCCAACCCGGAGGGATATAGAATTCATATATAGATACGATTTGAGGTTATCTCAACTCGTCCATTCTCCATATGAATCTCAAGTGTATTATATTTGAAGTAAGTATGAAAAAGGTATCCGCTCCCCCTGTTAATCTCAAGAATCCAAAGTAAGAAGGAAATTAAAAGAAAATGTTTGTTATTTGTTTAAATTCATAATTTCAGTGTATCAATTCTACTAATTGATATTACTTGGGTTCTTATATACCAAATCTTCTAACTATTGTAATTTGTTTAAGGAAAGCAAAGGTTTTGTTTACTATAATTGTGAATTTAAGTAAAGATTATATTATAAATAAATAAATATAACAAAGATTCGAAATTTCAGATATCTAAGTCTTGAATCCTTTGGATAAAATAAATCATCGTCCGGATGTGTGACTAGATTTTTAAAAATGATAAGTATCTAAATTGAAATATTGCTATGTTATAAATTAACTGATTTAATATTTCCAGTAAAAAGATGAAGGGAATATGAAGAATTGCTACTACATTTTGTCAGATATATGCAAGAGATTGTTTTAACTATGTTGAAGCGAAACAGATTTTATACTAATATGTAATTCTTTCAGATTCGGCATGGGGAGCAGTTCTCTCATTACATAGATTGCTACGTCTAAAAAGCCTCACAATTCCCGCCCTACCTATTTATTGTCCAGATTCCGGTAAGAAACAAATAAAAGTAATTATGATCCATATATAGACAAACTTCACGAATTAAACTAATTAATCTCTCCAAGTATAGATATACCAATCACCGAATTGATAGCGAACAACTGAAAAATGCAATGATTCCTAATGTTCAAAGAAAGCAGGGATCGATTCACAAGGGTGTTCTGAGCGTACCAAGATTCGATCAACAGTCTCCCGGTCACGAATTGTTAATTCCTTAAACAACCTTACGCACATTACGGTGAGTTGGAAAAGTAACATGGATGGGAGAAAAATACATTGAATAAGGGAAGAAGAGGAATGTGTGATGAATTATAATCAGTGAAAGAATACAAATGATAAAAGAGAAACAATGAATAGTAAAAGCCTTTCCTTTCCTTTTTCTCTTCTCTTTTATTAATTTTAAATTTGTAACTTGTTCCTAACTGATCAAAGTTTTCTTATTTTTTAAAAGAAATCCTTCCAGCAATACTTAAAGAAGGAGGGGTCGTATGTGTAAAAGAAATAATAGCTATATAGTAATTCTAAATTATATGTACAGATTTTATCATTGTATTCACCTCAATAATAGAGAGAGATATAAATATAGATTAGTTCATTGTTAATCTTGACCCAAAATAATCTTATTGTAATGAATTAACCTGATCATGATTTACATATTATGTAGGATAACGAAAGTAAGATAAAGGAGAGAAAAGCTATAATATGAGATGGCTATAAGAAAGAAGTATGGATTTTGATTTCAAAGAGGAGCCTTTATTAAAAACAGTATTGAGGTAATTAAGGTTTAATTATATGTTAGCATGGTTAAATCTTGTCAATTTTTGTGACCAGTAAAAGAAAATAAAGTTTTTTTTTTTTTTTTTCAGTAGAAGGCTGCTCTTTGAAAGAAAAAGGGGAAGAAAATTATATATATTTCTGAATAGAAGGAATATGTGTATGTAATGTTTTATATATAATGCAGCCTATCTTTTTATTTATATATGAGTGTTTTGTTAGAAAAATGACTTGATTTAAGAAAGAGACTCGTAGATAATTTTATTCAAATTATTGCAAATATGTAAATTTCATGTAATTTCATGTAAATGCCTGTATTCATACGTGAAGGTATAGTAATTCCATAAGTGAAGAAAATTTTAAAACACAGAGTAACTGATTCTTTGATTGATACACTATTGAATTATAGTAAATTTATAATTTATAGGATAAATGAAGCTCCACCTGGTCCATTACCCTCAGGTATGATTAAAGGCCCGGTATCGGATCAGATTCGCCATCAAGTCATTTCTCAAGGAACAGTTGATATTTGTATCTACATGAGAAGTAAGTAGGGGCTTAGAGTAAGGAGTAGAGGGAAAAAGAATTACTGAATGTAATTAGGAAGAGACAGAAAGACTATAGTTCTGAACTTTATCAAATCCTATTTTTATTAATTTCACCTCTACTTTTAGGACATTCGGTATCTCTATGATTCTGTCAGGGTTTTAATATATAATTCTATTTGAAGAGAAGAGAAACTTCTAACACGAGTATATAAATATATTCTTTGTATAAACAGATTGTTGGAGAATAATAAATGGATATATTCGTTACAGGCAAATTATAAATGGGTTGGAGGAGAACAAGATAACGCCATGTAAAGATAACCCAGACCTAACCCAGACCTTTTTTTTTTTTTTTTTTTTTTTTAACGTGAGGAAATCTTCCAAAGACACCCGCCGCCCCGAGGGAGAGCGGCGGGTAGTGTCGGATTTCTACCGACTAAAACCTCACGGTGACCTCCTCTATCGCTTGAGAGGCGCATCTCAGGATTCAAACTAGCGATGCTTCTGAGATGCGCCTCGTGCGAACGCTCCCGGTGTAGACGCTGAGCGCCTACCCCGGGGCTTCCCAAAAACTTGGAGCCGACGTGCGGTCACCACACGTCGTCTCCCCCGCCCAGTCGTGGGTGCAATGCGCCATTGGGCCCTCACCCAATGACGCCCACGACCTCGGGTTCCGCATGAGGCGCTGACGGGTGCAAGCACCCATCAGCCTCCCATACGGATCCCTCTTCCCTTACTGCGAGCGCAAGAGGCGCAGGAGGATGCAAGCATCCCCCTGCCTCCCTTGCGACGCTTCCCGCCCGTGCTACCGCGAGAGGCGCAGGGGGATGCAAGCATCCCCCTACCTCCCTCGCGGCGCTTCCCGTATCCGAACTGCAACCGCGGAAGATGTCAGAACGCGCATGCAAGCATGCACGCCCGGACACCGCCCGCGGCGCTTCCCCCGCCCGCCACCTATCTCCTCCGCGGGCGCGCCCTTGTGGGTCGTCGCGCCCGCTCTCCCTCTCTCTCTCTCTCCGCCACCTCCTTCCGCGTAAGAACATCTTCGCAGAAGGAGGTGACCGCCTTCCAACTCCTCTCACTGCCCAACATCTCCCTGATGACTCTGGGCAGTGAGAGGTCCTCTCCCACTACATTCCTTAGGACACGGCGTTGTCCAGCCCACGCTGGGCAGGACTCCAGCGTGTGCTGGGCCGTGTCCTCCTCCTCCTCCTCGCAGTGATGACAGCTCGCCGTCGCTTCCTTCCCTATCCGACACAGGTACTCCCCGAAACAGCCATGTCCGGTGAGCACCTGCGTCAGACGATAGGTGAGTCTCCCATGCTGCCTATCCACCCACTGTCTCAACACCGGGCGGATGGCCCGAACAACGCGCTTCTCCGCATTAAGTGGCTCGTCCAACCAGGAGAGCCACTTATCCCACGCGCGCTGCTCGGCCTGACGTCGGACATCCTCTTCGATCCTTTGTTCCGGCGGGCTGCCCGCCACCCGGCGCGGAGCACGAAGGCCTGCGTAGACCTCCGCGTCCATTACTGCCAGGTAGCCAAAGGGCACCGACCCCGCCAGAACAGTCGCGGCTGCATAAGAGATCGTGCGATATCCTCGCACGACCCTGACGGCTAACAGACGATGAACTTTGCGGAGCACGTCTGTGCCCCGCCTGTTAGCCGCCAGGCCGCCGGCCCAGATTGGCGCTCCGTAGAGTGCCATGGACCGGACGACTCCAACATACAGCCGACGAACTCCCTCCCCTGGCCCCCCTAAATTGGGCGCGAGACGACAAAGACTTGCCGCCGCGCGCTCCAGACGAGGGGCCAGTAGATCGAAGTGATGTCCGAACCGCCAGTAGCTGTCCACTGTGAGGCCTAAGTACTTAAACTTCCTCCTCACAGGGACCGAGACTCCACCTATCTTCAGAGACGCCTTGGAGGGGACACCGCGACCGGAGACCCCGCACAACCAGATGGCCTCCGTCTTCGCTGGTGCCACCCTTAATCCAAGGCGCTCTATTTCCGCGACGACGAGCTGCACTGCCTCCTCCGCCACCGAAACCGTCCTCCTCCAATTCTCCCCGACGACTATGATCATTGTATCATCCGCGTAGACTACCAATGTCACGCCGCCGGGGAGCTCCACCCGCAACACCGCGTCATAAGCCAAGTTCCACAGGAGAGGTCCTAAGACTGACCCCTGTGGAACACCGCGGTGCACTCTCCTAACTTCCTCGCCCTCTCGACCGACCCACTCAATGTCCCTGTCCCTGAGGTACTCCCGGACTATATCTCCGAGGTAGGGGGGCACCCGATGATATTCAAGTGCCCTCCCTATAGCACCCCAGGAGATGGTGTTGAACGCGTTGGCTATGTCTAACGAAATAGCCAACGCAACACCACCTCCCACCACCACTGGCTCCGTCAGGGCTCTGATTCTGCTGATTGCATCAGCAGTAGAACGACCCCGACGGAAACCAAACTGGGCCTCGGAGAGATCCGGGCCCACCCGGGACAGGTGCGCGACGAGGCGACCAGCGACTACCCTCTCGAGTAGTTTGCCAACCTCGTCGAGCAAGCAGATCGGTCGATACGAAGAAGGAGAGTCTGCGGGCTTCCCATCTTTTTGGAGGAGGACTAGTTTCGCCCTCTTCCACGCCGGGGGAAACCTGCCCGACCTCAAACACGCGTCGAACAGACGCTTGAGGCCGGGCCGCAGGACGCCGGACGCTATCACCCAGACACGGCCCGGGATACCATCAGGACCTGGCGCCGTATTACGGGCTGCCAGCCGTCTGATGGCCCCGGTGAGCTCCTCCTCGGAGACCCTCAGCTCGTCGGACCAGTTACTCTGGTCGGACGACTCGACGGGCGGTACACCCTCTCCCCCGCAGGGAAAGAGGGTTGAAACTACCACCCGGAGTTGCTGAGGGTCCATGCGTTCCGTCAGCGGAGGCGCCCATGGTCTGAGCTTTCTCATGACCATCTTATACGGGCGCCCCCACGGATCCGCTTCCAAACTATCGAGGAGCTCCTTCCATGCCTGGGCCTTCGCGTCGAAGATGGCGAGGCGCAGAGTCCTACGCGCCGCGGAAAACTCGCGGCGCAGCTCCAACACCTCTTCCTCCGTGGCTCGCCTGTTATGGCGAGCTCGAGTGTATCGGCGTCGGGCTCGCACGCAACTCGTGCGGAGATCTGAGATCTCTGCCGACCACCAATACACTCCCCCCTGACGCTGCGCACCGGCCCGGGGTAACGTGGCGTCGCAAATCGACGTCATAACTTCCCGGAACCAGTGCGCCCCTAACTCTGGGTCGTCAAGGGTCTCGCCTGGCATCTCTTGCCAGGCGATCACGGAGGCTGCCATCTTCACTTCGTCCTGCCGTAGGCGCTTCGTCGCCCACCGCGGTGATCGGTGCGGCCGATGGGGTCCTTCACTGGTAGGGGCAGCGGGTATATCTATTATGATATAGAGGTGGTCACTGAGTGTGGCCACCTCCTCCGCTACCCTCCACCCGGACACACGTCGCGCCACGCCGGGGCTCGCTAGTGATAAATCCACTATCGACTCGCCCCGGGCATGAACGCACGTGCTCACGGCCCCTCTGTTCAGGAGAACGAGACCGTGACCCGCCGACCATTCCAACAACGCGTCACCCTTCGGCGTCGTCCTGGTGCTTCCCCACGCGACTGCGTGGGCATTGAAGTCACCGAGGATCAGCACTGGACGAGGCAGACACATAGCTATGCACTGACCTACCCCGTCCAGAAAGGCCTCAAATTGACTGAGGCCCTTCGAAGGAGACGCGTAACACCCGATCACCGCAAGCTTCCCCCAGCTAACTGCGACGAAGCCCCGACCGCGATGAATGATATCGCCGGCCGGAGCTCCGCCGCCCATTCTCCATGTGATCGCCACTGAGCCGTCCAAGTCCCCTGCCCAGTCTGGGCGACTAAGGACCTGGTACGGCTCGGCGATCACCGCCAGCCCGACCTCCATCTGTCGAAGGGTCTGATACAACAGATCCTGCGCCCCTCGACAGTGGTTGAGGTTGCACTGGAGGAGTCGTGCTGCCATTATTCGACAGCTTTGACTACCTCCTCCAGGTGCACCTCAGGTCGGACTGGCTCCAGCCCAGGAGGGGGATCCTTCGTCCCTCCTGCTTCCCTCGTTGCGGAGGGGGGATCCTGCGTCCCCTCCGTCTCCCTCGTCGCAGAGGGGGGATCCTGCGTCCCCTCTGTCTCCTTCCTCGCAGAGGGGGGATCCTGCGTCCCCTCTGCGACCATCTCCACCTCCATGGCTACGGGCGGGGCTCCCCCCTTTTGGGGGCAAGCCTCTCCGCCCGCACCAGCACGGGACACAGGCCCACTCGCTGCCTTACTGGCCTTGCGAGTGGGTGGGTGGCAAGCTGGGCCACCCATCCTATGTCCCGACGGCCGCCCCAAGTCCGAGCACACCGGACACTTGGGGGCGGCCTTGCACTCCGCGGCCCTGTGGGAGGCTCCTCCACATTTGTAGCAGAGGCCGCTCCTGTCGACAGGGTTCTTACACCCCTGTCGAACGTGCCCGGTCTCCAAGCACCGGAAGCACTGAAGCGGCCTCTGCTGCAGGGCGGTCACCTTCGCTTGGAGGAACTGGACCATCACTGATCCAGCTCTCTCCAGCTTCCTCGCGGCTGTGAGGGGACAACGCGCCCACGCCGAGTAGAGTCCGGAGTTGTCTCTCCGAAGCTCCCCGACGCGGACTTCACCCGTTCCACAGCCGCCAGTGACCGCCAGCGCCTCCCTTACCGTCTCCGGAGTGGCCATCTCGGTCAGTCCGGAGATCCGGAGCTCCGCGAGCTTCTGGGGGCAAGCGACTCTTACCCCCGTGCCCGCGAGCTCCTTCTCGAGGGCGGCCATCAACCCGGCGGCTTTTAGCAAACCGTCGGGCCCGGGGATCTCCAGAACCAGAGCCCCCGTGACCGCCCTCTTTGGCCGCATCCCTTCGATGCCCAGGGCCTTGAGACCGACCCTGGGCATCACCTGGTTCAAGCAGTTCCCCAGGCTTTGCTCCTCTCCAGCCGGTGAAGTTATCGTCACTGCCGCTGACCTTGGTGGGCGCGGCAGCTTTGACTTCTCCGGCTGACTCCTACTGACACTCTTCGGGGGGACCGCGCGGATAACTCGCGTCTGGCCCCCCTTGGGCGCAGGTGGATTAGCTGGGGGGGAAGACTTCTTCTTCCCCCTCCTCACCACCTGCGTCCACAACAACTTCTCCTCTCCTCCTGTCTTCGCCGCACTGGGGGGTTTAACTCCAGGCGCCCCGTTGGGTTTGACGGTAGCAGCGGGCAGAGATTTGCCCGCCGCCATCACCAACGTTGCGCCCTTCTTCCCCCCAGCCGGCTCCTCCTTCTTCCTCTTCTCCTTCCCTCTCCTCTTCTCCTTCCCACCCTCCTCCGCTCTGGGCTTAACTGCGGGTTCTGACGAGGAGGAGGATTTCTCCTGCCTCGCCATCACCCTACCCAGAGCCTCCAATCTCGAGGCCATGGCTCGCTCCATGGCCTCCACCCTCCTATCAAACTCCTCCGACTGGCGCGCAAGGAGCAGCTTGATCTGCTCCGGCACGCCATCGGAGGGCCTCTCCACCTCCATGGCACTCGCATCTCCTGCGGGTGCCACTCTCTCCTCCGCCCTCGGCACCGAGCTCGATGTCGAGGGCTGGGGCAGATCCATGTCCGGATTCTGCCCCCTATTCTGGAGCCTCCTTCTAAGGCGGGCCACCTCATCTCTGAGGCGCCCGCACTCCCTCTCCTTCGCCCGGCAATCTTCCCCGATGCTGGCAAACGCCTCCATCTGCGCAGCATGGGTTTTTTCGAGGGAGTGGAAACGCCGCTCCCACCCCCCCTGCCGGATCACTACCTCTCGGGCCGGACGGTCGGGATATTCTGCCCGTTCCGCCCGCCCGAACAACTCCTCTGCCGTGGTATAGATGACCCGGAGCGAAGATCGGATCTCCCGAAGATCGGTCGTCTTTAGATTCGTGGCTCTATCAGCCACTCTGACGACCGACTCCAGGTTCTCCTTCGCCCGGGCCATCAACTCCTCCAGCTTCATCACCTCCGCAATCTTGCGGAGGTGCTCCTGAGTGGGGAGGCTGCGCATACCTGGGCCCAGCTTCCGGGGGTCAACAAACACCCCTTTCGGCCTGCCCCTCTTGCGCTTGCGCCTCTCCTCTCCGCTGGAGACGCCCACCACTGTATCCCCGGAGCTGCTGTCCGACGGTATCTCCACTACTCGTCGGAAGCGCCCCGCGGGCTTCTCTACGATCCTGTCTGGGGATTCATCGGACTTGTCCTCGTCCCCAGACACACCTCCGCTCTTCTTCTTCGCAACCGTCCCCATGTTTAGCTTGGCTAACACGGGGACTAGCTGCACCCCCGGCCCAAGCTGAGGGAGCATCATACTCCGCACAGCCTGAGCCCCCCTCGATATCTCCTGACTCCCCCCCTGTTGGCTCCCAGTAGCAATTGACTTTTCCGAGGCCTGGTGGCTCACCTCGGAAAGTTCACAGTCGATGGATAACGACGCGGCGGGGCCTGCTCGACCACCCGCAACCGCGCCGGTACTGGGGTATCCCTCCCCTGCACCGTAAACAGAATTCCCTTTATGTGTGTCAGCCATATTTATTTTTATTTATTTTTGCCAAGTCGTCAACAATAAATCCGTCCCAAAATGTGAAGTGTGAATGTGAGTGTGAGTGTGTGTGTGTGTGTGTGCGTGTGTGTAGAGTGAGTGTGTGTGTGTAGAGTGAATGTGAGTGTACGGTGGATCTTAGCAGAACCACATAGTGGGATCACTCCAGCGTGATCCCACCGTGTGGTTCTCCCGGGCCACACCACGAGGAGGTGTCCACCATCGCAGCCCACCTAACCCAGACCTAGGAACGTTAGGAACGTTAGGAAAGTCCTCAGCGGGAGGGTGACCGGTGCCACCCCAAGGCGATAAGCTGGAGCAGCGTTGACTCCCGTGCCTACACAATACTCCCCGGCTCGGCCGCTGTTTGGACCTCACCGGCGGAGCAAGGATCGCATTACCCGCCCGGTTTTAACCTGGTGCTAAGGGCCCCTGACTTTATTCGGATCGGCCCGGGCCACTTGCCAAGGGTGCTCCCGCAGTACAGGGTGAGATTTCATTGACGGTGCAGCCATCCCTACCTTCCCCACTAGCTATTGCCTCAGGAGAAGCGTGAAATTTACGTTGGGCTGCCCGGCTCGATCTCAGTTCCTCCTGCTCAACACTCCCCATCACCACTTGTACGTTCGAGCATCGAAGAGGCAGCACATCCAAGCCGACGATGTGTTATTGATCACCAATCAAGTAATACGCGTTCGAGCGCAGGTAAGGTAAGGCAGGCCTGACATCGATAAACCGAAGAGGCAGCACATCCAAGCCGACGATGTGCTATTGATCATTGATCAAATAACACGCGTTCGAGCGCCGCCACAAGGGCAGCACGCCGGCAAGGCAGGCCTGACATCGAAATACCGAAGAGGCAGCACATCCAAACCAACCAACGATGATGTATCATTGATCACCGATCAAGTAACACGCGTTCGAGCGCCGCAACAGGAGCAGCACGCCGGCAAGGCAGGCCTGACATCGATAAATGTGATGATAGCAAGTTCCGAACAGAAATGGGTATCCGATGCTTCCTTGGGATACATTGTATTCCTATCGTACATGCATGAGCTACCATGCCTACATTGAGAAATCTAATATTGAGCAGAATTAAGCAAAGTTGCTCCCCACCCACCCATCCTATTTGTTTAATTGAAATCTAACGTAATGTGAACAACAACAACACCAACAGCAATAAATAACAGCAGCGGCAAACATCAACAACACTTTAATAGATTGGAATAAATGGAGTGTGGTAGTAGTAGTAGTAGTAGTAGTAGTAGTAGTAATAGTAGTAGTAGTAGTAGTAATAGTAGTAGTAGTAGTAGTAGTAGTAGTAGTAGTAATAATAGTAGTAGTAGTAATAATAATAGTAGTAGTCGTAGTAATAGTAGTAGTAGTAGTAGTGTTAGTAATAGTAGTAGTAATAATAATATTAATAGTACTAATAGTAATAGTAATAGCAGTAGTATTAATAGTAGTGGTAGTAATAAAGTAATAACAAACAATGTGTTATGTTATGTTAATAGTAATAGTAGTAGTGGTAGTAATAGAAGTAATAATAGGATTAGACTTAATGATAGTAGCGATGATAATAGAAATAATAGGAATAGTATGATTAGCATTAACAGAGGGTGATGAGAGAGGACTATCCATATCGATAACAATAATAAATTGATTGGTTAATAATTAGTTATAGAGATAATGATGATTGTAAATAAATATATTAAAATTGGTTCTCGATATCAATAGTGATGGTGATGATAATAATTAGCTAGTTGGCTAGTTAGTTGATTAGTATTGATAGTATTAGCAATAGTGATAATAGTAGAATATGAAGAAGAAGAAGTTGGTTATCCATATCAGTATAGGTGATAATGACAATTTATTAGCTATTTAAGAGTAATAAAGATATTAGTAATGATAACAGTAGTGATCGTATTAATAGTAGATTATCATCATCACTGTTGCCACCACCATCGCTGACAGTACCAGCAACAACAGTAGTGACAACAAATATAGGAAGTAGGAATAGTAATAAGATATATTATAGCAAATTACCAGTTTCGATAGTGATGAGGATAACAATAATAATTAGCTTAGTCAATTAAATTTAGCAATAATAGTGATTAAAAAATATCATAAAGAGAGAGTAAATATTAATGTATATTATTATTGACCCCACAAGTGGCAACAAAACTAACAATTAAAGTAACGGTGAAATTATTGATAGTAATGTCATCCTCATTAGTAACCCAACTGATGTATAACTGAATAATAAGAGGAAGGAAAAGAATTTGTTGATATCCCACCATCATCACCATGTGAGATCAATATGTTAAAAATAGTGTTAATATTATAATATGAGAAGAAGAGAAAATGTTATCATGAATAATAGTGTTTAGTAGTAGAATTAATATTGGATGTATAAGACAGCGCTATTTATTGTATAATAATAGTAAGAGAGAGACAGGGAAGATATAATGATGAGTTAAAAGTAGGCGAAAAGATAAAAATTTAGAAAAAAAGATAGTGGGTATAAGTAGGTAAATCAGAAAAAAAAGAGTGGATAAAGTAAGCTGTTAGTCGATAATTCGGTGCAGTAGGTAAGTCAATGGATAAAGATAAGTTATATTATTCCAATATGTCGGTCAGAGTAAGTCGGTAACTCGATAAGTCGGTAAGTCTGTGAATCGGTAGGCCAGTAAGTCGATAATACAGTGCAGTAGGTAAGTCAATGGAAAAAGATAAGTTAGATTATTCCAATATGTCGGTCAGAGTAAGTCGGTAACTCGATAAGTCGGTAAGTCTGTGAGTCGGTAGGCCAGTAAGTCGGTAAGACAGTGAGTCGATAAGACAGTAAGTCAGTGCGTCAGTGAGTCGGTAAGACAGTGAGTCGGTAAGACAGTGAATCGGTGCGTCAGTGAGTCGGTAATTTAGTAGGTAAAGAGAGAGTTGGTAAAAGAAGATAGCATAGATAGAAGTTAGTGTGTGTGTATGTGCTACTGCTGCCTATCAATTGAGCAGTTTTCTGCTCCTTCGATCTTTCTAATTTTTTAATTTTAACTATCTATTTGCAAACTCTATTCTGTTACCCTTCCACCCTTACCCTCGCCCCTCCTCCCCCCCCCTCGCGGTTTTCTATTTAATATAACGTCATACCTGCGTTTTCTCACGATGCAGGCATGACCGTTATTTGTTCGTTCATTGAAATCGAACTAACTATGCTGCCTGCTGCTGTTGTTCTCTAAGTACAATCCTGCCACGTGACTCTAAGTTTTGTCAAACGTTTCGAATATGACTCCCTTATCCGATTCGATAAGTGAGTCTAGCTGGATTCTAGAAGCTGTTACCTCCCACCCTTTTTGCCTACTCAAGGTCCCTGATGGAGAGCCCCTTTCAACTTCATCGAAGTCTCCTTACAGGTGTGACATCGAATCCATAGCGGGTTGAACCAGCCGGCTGGGTCTCTCCCGCGGTTAGATCGGAAACCCCCTCCCTTCCAGCGAGGTCTGGTGAAAGGCTGGGTTATTCATTCTCTAATATACTCGCGTACCCGGCTTTTTAAGTTACGAACTCTAAGGTGACTCTATTTTTGGAAGCAATCGGATTTACGCGAATCGGTTGGGCGAGCAGGTCGCTCAGGGTGGTCCTCCCGGGAGGCTTCCTGAGACAGTTTGCTCGCAGGGATAGAGACTCCTGTTCACGAGGGCCGATGCAGGGAATCGAATCTCTATGCATTTTGCATCCTGCCTGAGTTCCGATTGTCCTACATCCGCTCGTATCTCGATTCCAAAGGTCTCACTCCCGTTCACTCGCCCCGCGAGTGTAAAATCTAATTTCTTCTTCTTCCGTTCTCCATTGATTCGTCTCCCTTCCTCCGTGGGTTCGTACTCCTGGTGGGCAGGATTCGTTCGTCGGGATTTGTTCATTCGTCCCTGAAGAAGGGAGAACGGAGCAGTGAGAGGGAGTGGAGGGGAGCAGTCATCGCTGCTTTCCTCAAGCCATGTCGGAGTTTCACTGATTCCGACACGAAACCGTGAATCAGCTACTTCTCTTCCTCTTTCGATGGCTCCCCTGGTACCCTGCTCACCGTCCGCTCCCTTGCGTTGTAAATTCCATCTGAAAATAAAACTCCCTCTCCTTCCCGCTGCAACATGGCAGCAGATAGGATTGGAGGTTCTTTTTTTATGTTTTTGTTCAAACTTCTCACTCTCCTTACGGAGATGATAAGTTTCTGGAGAAAGTTCGCTTTATCTCTTCAGAGATATTGCGGGTAACTTCAGACCTAGTGTTTCGGGAGCCCAGACCTAGTCAAAGTTACTTCGGGGTAGCTTAGACCTAGTATTTCGGGTAACCTAGACCTAGGTTTTTGGTCGTTCGATGGTTCGCTAATCGTCCCTTTCACCCCTGTCTCGGATCAACGTGCTAGCCAGACTCCTGGTTTGTCCGAATCCTCGAGCGACAGGAGATTCGAGGGACTTTTGCGGGTTCTTTGTTGGTTCGCCTAAAGCGTGTTCACCATGGGTTCGTGGGCATCTCCCCAGCTGGTTCGGCTCGTTCGAGGAGTTGAAATCTTGGATTCCAACTTGTAGTTCGGGATTCTCGGTCCATCCCGGGTCGAGGGGTGAGTCGGAAGAGAAGGGAGTAGAGGGGAGCAGTCATCGCTGCTTACCAAAAGCCATATCGGAATTTCGCCGGTTCAGACACGAAACCTTAAACCGGTTACTCTTCTTCCTCGTTCGATGGCTCCTCCTCGTACCCTGTCCCTCGCCCACTCCGCTCGAAATGACAAGGATACTGCTCGCTGCTGTCTTTTTCTCTCTCTGCGTATCGCCTGATGCATGTTCGTGGGGATTGTTTGTGGAACGGGAGAACGGGGGGATTCCATCCTTCCTTGGTCTCCTACAGCCGTTCCCCGTCCCACGCGTAGAGATCCGGTCCCTGCGGGTCGTTCGTACGACGGCAAAGTAAGTCCGCCTGTTCAATTTTCTCGTGTTCTACAGCCATCCATTTTCCGCGATCCTGGATTCAGGGCGTTGCTATCGGCCCTAGGTGGAGGGTGAATGCGTAGGAGGGAGTAGAGGGAAGCAGTCATCGCTGCTCACCACGAGCCATGTCAGAATTTCCCCGGTTCAGACGCGAAGCCTTAAACCGACTACTCTTCCTCCTTCGTCGATGGCTTCGCCTCGTACCCTGCCCAACGATTTCCCTCCTGTGACGAGGATGATGACCTCGTTGATCGGGATCCCGGATCGATCCGAGTGAGGGGCGAGTCCTGCGAGAGGGAGTAGAGGGAAGCAGTCATCGCTGCTTACCGAAAGCCATATCGGAATTTCGCCGATTCAGACGCGAAGCCTTAAATCGGTTACTCTTCTTCCTCGTTCGATGGCTTCACCTCGTACCCTGCTCACCGCTCGTTCCCTCACGGTGATGACGATGCTTGTCTGCTCTCATCTCTTCCCCTACCTGCTTACTGCAGGCAGGATCGGAGATGCCTCTGGTACAGTCTTTCCCTACGGGTGAAAAGATTCAGATTTATTCGTGTCTCACCTGTGACGTGCCCATTGATATTGCTTATGGAGCGGGGAACGGGGGGATTCCATCCTTCCTTGGTCTCCTACTGCCGTTCCCCGTCCAACGCGTGGAGATCTGGTCTCTGCTGGTCGTTCGTGAAGTGGAGAAATTTTCTCCACCCTCTTCACCCGCTGCCGTCTATCCCTCGCAATCGTGAATTCAGGGTTGTTTCCCAGACAACCCTGTGTGGAGGGCGGATTCGTGAGAGGGAGTAGAGGGAAGCAGTCATCGCTGCTCGCCATGAGCCGTGTCAGAATTTCCCCGGTTCAGACGCGAAGCCTTAAACCGACTACTCTTCCTCCTTCGTCGATGGCTTCGCCTCGTACCCTGCCCTACGATCTCCCTCCTGTGGCGAGGATAATAACCTCGCTGGACGGGATCCTTGATCGAGCCCGAATGAAGGACGAGTCGGCGAAAGGGAGTAGAGGGAAGCAGTCATCGCTGCTTACCATAAGCCATATCGGAATTTCGCCGATTCAGACGCGAAGCCTTAAATCGGTTACTCTTCTTCCTCGTTCGATGGCCTCTCCTCGTACCCTGTTCACCGCTCGCTCCCTCGTAACGATGAAGTTCACGTCCGCTGCGTTCACCTTCCCTCACTGCGTGCTGCAGGCAAGGTCGGAGGTACCTAAAGTTCTGTTTCCCTTGCGGGAGAAAAGTCTTTTTTTTACGTAAGGTTCGCCTAGGGCGTGTCTTCGAGGAGTCTCCTACCGTCATCTACTCCTCGCGTTCTTTCGTTCGTCTTCTTTGGTTCTTTGCTCGTTACTACTCCCTCACCCTCCTGCGTGTTGCAGGATGGATCGGAGGTTCTGTTGGTTCGCTTTTATCCTCGTTCGAGGAAAAAGTCAGTCCGATGGGTCGTTCAGTCTCCTGAAAAGGGTCGACCGAGAATATAGAGAGAGAGAGAGAGGCAATGTCGCCGCTGCCTTCAGCCAAGTGAGATGGATTTCATCGGTCTTGATTCCGAATCATGATCCGACTACTTCCATCGCGTTAGTCGACAGCCCCTGTATCTCGATTCTCATCTCATTCCCGTTCCCCCCCCACAGGGCTGTGTTTGGATCGTTCGCTGTCTTTTCCATCACCTCCGCCTCGGATCGACGTGTTCCTCAGTTGCCCGATTCCCACGGATCCTCGAGCGGCTAGAGAAGATGGAAATTTTTGCGGATTCTGCGTCGTTCGTCGAGAGTTCTTTGTCACTTAGAATCGTGGACATTGTCTTCCACAGTCTTGTAATGATTTCGAATCGATCTCGATTTCCTTCATTCCATCTTCCTCCAAGGGTTAACTTCTTCCAAAAGTTTGATTATTTTCTCCGGTGGTACTTCCTTGATCTCCTCCTCGGAGAGGAATTCTTTTCCCAGAAATCTCTTTCTTTTCCGCATTATAGCCGGACAATGACACAGTACGTGTTTCCCTGTTTCCGTGGTTTCTTCGCATGATACGCAATTCTCAGCGACTTCTTTTCCTATTCTCTTCAAATGGTTTCCCAAGGCTGCATGATTGGTCATGATTCCTATCATCTTGGAGAGATCTTTTCTCTCCATGTTGCTTATCGCTTTCCTCTGTTTGTAAGGAACTTCGTCTCCTAAGAGTTCCTTCGCATGCCCGCATCCAGCGGTGTCTGTCCATTTTCTCTTCCTCTCCGTTAGTCTCCAATCTTTTATTATCTGTTTCGCCGTTGCCTCTGAGACCAGTAACATCGGTTCCGGTCCTATCGGTGATTCGTCTGAACCCTTGTTCGCTAGTCCGTCCGCTAGCTCGTTCCCTTGTATCCCCTTGTGGCCTGGTACCCAGATCAGTGTGATCTTGTTTCCCAACGTCGCCAGTTCGTTGAGCGCTCTCCTGCAGTCTATCACCGTTCTTGACAGTGATGCTCCGTTGTTCAGTGCCAGCAGTGCCGCTTGACTGTCCGAGCATATCGTGATATTCTCCCTTCTTATCCTTTCCGACGTCATGTGTTCGACGCAGTCTCTTATGGCCGTAACTTCCGCTTGGAATACCGTCGGTAGTTTCCCGAGTCTCAGGATTCCTGCTTCATTTGGATTTTCTTCCCTGACCCAGGCTGCTCCTGTAAGGTCATTTTTTCTCGAGCCGTCCGTATAGTAGACTCTGCTGTTCGAGTCATATGGCTTCTTTCCCTCGTCCCAATCTTTCCTTGGTCCTATATGGACCGTGTACTTTCTTTCAAAGTCATACTCCATGACTGTTTTGTCGGCTGGCATGTGGAATATATCCACTATCTCCTTCGGAGCTTCCTTGTAGATTATATCTATATGTCTATTCATTCCTCTTCTGGTCTTTTTCTCTCCGCTCCAGAGATTCCAATAGTTGAGTCTATAGGCTGTTCTTAACGCCAATTCTTTGATTTTTACATCCAGAGGCGTGACATCGCACATCACTTCCAACGCTCTCGTCGGAGTAGTTTTGAACGCGCCGGTGATTCTTCTCAACGCCATTCCTTGGACACTGTCCAATCTCGTTCTGACGGTGGTCAGTGTCGTTGCTCTCCACCAGATTAGAGCTCCGAAAGTGATTCTAGGCACTATGATTGCCTCGTAAATCCATTTGCTTCTTACGGGGTCCAAACCCCATTTCGCTCCTACCATTCTGTACATCACGTTCAAGTTCTTCTTTGCTCTCTCGAGCTGTAATCTTATATGCGTTGACCATATCAATCTATCCGTGATATGTACCCCTAGATATTTAACCTTTCTCACAAAAGTTAAGGGTTCTTCCTTGTAAACCAAGTCATCTATGACTGGTCTTCGTTCGTTGGAAACGTAGCTCCTGGAGAACATCATCATCTCCATTTTGGCCGGATTTACCGATAATCCCGTTGCTTCGCACCATACTTCTAATACTTGTAGAGCCGTCCTCGCCTTGTCTTTGGCTTCTTCCAAGGTTTTTCCTTTCGCCAGGAAATTCACGTCGTCCGCGTACGCCGCTGCTTCCACTCCGCATTCCTGCAACGCTCCTATCAGTCCATCGACTGCGATGCACCATAGCAGTGGTGACAATATACCTCCTTGTGGGCAGCCTCTGTTAACCGCCGCTTTCAGCTCCGTCGTGCCCTTCTTAACCTGAAGAGTCCTGTTGCTCAGCATCTTTACTATCCATACTCTGATCTCGTCTTCTACCTCAAAGTCTCTCAGCGATTGCTCGATCAATTCCGTCGAGGTCATGTTGAAAGCCCCTTCGATATCGGCAAATCCTCCTATTGCTACACCTTTTTCATTAAAGGTATCCTCCACACTGCCCACTAGATCGTGCAGCGCCGTTTCTACGGATCTTCCTGCTCTGAAAGCGTGTTGTTTTGGATTCAGTGGTTTCCTTTTGAAGGTGACTTCCTTCAAATATCTGTCCACTAATCTTTCCGCTGTCTTCAATAGGAACGGTGTTAAGCTGATCGGTCTGTACGCCTTCGGTAACCCAGACCTAACCCAGACCTAACCCAGACCTAACCCAGACCTTTTTTTTTTTTTTTTAACGTGAGGAAATCTTCCAAAGACACCCGCCGCCCCGAGGGAGAGCGGCGGGTAGTGTCGGATTTCTACCGACTAAAACCTCACGGTGACCTCCTCTATCGCTTGAGAGGCGCATCTCAGGATTCAAACTAGCGATGCTTCTGAGATGCGCCTCGTGCGAACGCTCCCGGTGTAGACGCTGAACGCCTACCCCGGGGCTTCCCAAAAACTTGGAGCCGACGTGCGGTCACCACACGTCGTCTCCCCCGCCCAGTCGTGGGTGCAATGCGCCATTGGGCCCTCACCCAATGACGCCCACGACCTCGGGTTCCGCATGAGGCGCTGACGGGTGCAAGCACCCATCAGCCTCCCATACGGATCCCTCTTCCCTTACTGCGAGCGCAAGAGGCGCAGGAGGATGCAAGCATCCCCCTGCCTCCCTTGCGACGCTTCCCGCCCGTGCTACCGCGAGAGGCGCAGGGGGATGCAAGCATCCCCCTACCTCCCTCGCGGCGCTTCCCGTATCCGAAGTGCAACCGCGGAAGATGTCAGAACGCGCATGCAAGCATGCACGCCCGGACACCCCCCGCGGCGCTTCCCCCGCCCGCCACCTATCTCCTCCGCGGGCGCGCCCTTGTGGGTCGTCGCGCCCGCTCTCCCTCTCTCTCTCTCTCCGCCACCTCCTTCCGCGTAAGAACATCTTCGCAGAAGGAGGTGACCGCCTTCCAACTCCTCTCACTGCCCAACATCTCCCTGATGACTCTGGGCAGTGAGAGGTCCTCTCCCACTACATTCCTTAGGACACGGCGTTGTCCAGCCCACGCTGGGCAGGACTCCAGCGTGTGCTGGGCCGTGTCATCCTCCTCCTCCTCGCAGTGATGACAGCTCGCCGTCGCTTCCTTCCCTATCCGACACAGGTACTCCCCGAAACAGCCATGTCCGGTGAGCACCTGCGTCAGACGATAGGTGAGTCTCCCATGCTGCCTATCCACCCACTGTCTCAACACCGGGCGGATGGCCCGAACAACGCGCTTCTCCGCATTAAGTGGCTCGTCCAACCAGGAGAGCCACTTATCCCACGCGCGCTGCTCGGCCTGACGTCGGACATCATCTTCGATCATTTGTTCCGGCGGGCTGCCCGCCACCTGGCGCGGAGCACGAAGGCCTGCGTAGACCTCCGCGTCCATTACTGCCAGGTAGCCAAAGGGCACCGACCCCGCCAGAACAGTCGCGGCTGCATAAGAGATCGTGCGATATCCTCGCACGACCCTGACGGCTAACAGACGATGAACTTTGCGGAGCACGTCTGTGCCCCGCCTGTTAGCCGCCAGGCCGCCGGCCCAGATTGGCGCTCCGTAGAGTGCCATGGACCGGACGACTCCAACATACAGCCGACGAACTCCTTCCCCTGGCCCCCCTAAATTGGGCGCGAGACGACAAAGACTTGCCGCCGCGCGCTCCAGACGAGGGGCCAGTAGATCGAAATGATGTCCGAACCGCCAGTAGCTGTCCACTGTGAGGCCTAAGTACTTAAACTTCCTCCTCACAGGGACCGAGACTCCACCTATCTTCAGAGACGCCTTGGAGGGGACACCGCGACCGGAGACCCCGCACAACCAGATGGCCTCCGTCTTCGCTGGTGCCACCCTTAATCCAAGACGCTCTATTTCAGCGACGACGAGCTGCACTGCCTCCTCCGCCACCGAAACCGTCCTCCTCCAATTCTCCCCGACGACTATGATCATTGTATCATCCGCGTAGACTACCAATGTCACGCCGCCGGGGAGCTCCACCCGCAACACCGCGTCATAAGCCAAGTTCCACAGGAGAGGTCCTAAGACTGACCCCTGTGGAACACCGCGGTGCACTCTCCTAACTTCCTCGCCCTCTCGACCGACCCACTCAATGTCCCTGTCCCTGAGGTACTTCCGGACTATATCTCCGAGGTAGGGGGGCACCCGATGATATTCAAGTGCCCTCCCTATAGCACCCCAGGAGATGGTGTTGAACGCGTTGGCTATATCTAACGAAATAGCCAACGCAACACCACCTCCTACCACCACTGGCTCCGTCAGGGCTCTGATTCTGCTGATGGCATCAGCAGTAGAACGACCCTGACGGAAACCAAACTGGGCCTCGGAGAGATCCGGGCCCACCCGGGACAGATGCGCGACGAGGCGGCCAGCGACTACCCTCTCGAGTAGTTTGCCAACCTCGTCGAGCAAGCAGATCGGTCGATACGAAGAAGGAGAGTCTGCGGGCTTCCCTTCTTTTTGGAGGAGGACGAGTTTCGCCCTCTTCCACGCCGGGGGAAACTTGCCCGACCTCAAACACGCGTCGAACAGACGCTTGAGGCCGGGCCGCAGGACGCCGGACGCTATCACCCAGACACGGCCCGGGATACCATCAGGACCTGGCGCCGTATTACGGGCTGCCAGCCGTCTGATGGCCCCGGTGAGCTCCTCCTCGGAGACCCTCAGCTCGTCGGACCAGTTACTCTGGTCGGACGACTCGACGGGCGGTACGCCCTCTCCCCCGCTGGGAAAGAGGGTTGAAACTACCGCCCGGAGTTGCTGAGGGTCCATGCGTTCCGTCAGCGGGGGCGCCCATGGCCTGAGTTTTCTCATGACCATCTTATACGGGCGCCCCCACGGATCCGCTTCCAAACTATCGAGGAGCTCCTTCCATGCCTGGGCCTTCGCGTCGAAGATGGCGAGGCGCAGAGTCCTACGCGCCGCGGAAAACTCGCGGCGCAGCTCCAACACCTCTTCCTCCGTGGCTCGCCTGTTATGGCGAGCTCGAGTGTATCGGCGTCGGGCTCGCACGCAACTCGTGCGGAGATCTGCGATCTCTGCCGACCACCAATACACTCCCCCCTGACGCTGCGCACCGGCCCGGGGTAACGTGGCGTCGCAAATCGACGTCATCACTTCCCGGAACCAGTGCGCCCCTAACTCTGGGTCGTCAAGGGTCTCGCCTGGCATCTCTTGCCAGGCGATCACGGAGGCTGCCATCTTCACGTCGTCCTGCCGTAGGCGCTTCGTCGCCCACCGCGGTGATCGGTGCGGCCGATGGGGTCCTTCACTGGTAGGGGCAGCGGGTATATCTATTATGATATAGAGGTGGTCACTGAGTGTGGCCACCTCCTCCGCTACCCTCCACCCGGACACACGTCGCGCCACGCCGGGGCTCGCTAGTGAGAGATCCACTATCGACTCGCCCCGGGCATGAACGCACGTGCTCACGGCCCCTCTGTTCAGGAGAACGAGACCGTGACCCGCCGACCATTCCAACAACGCGTCACCCTTCGGCGTCGTCCTGGTGCTTCCCCACGCGACTGCGTGGGCATTGAAGTCACCGAGGATCAGCACTGGACGAGGCAGACACATAGCTATGCATCGACCTACCCCGTCCAGAAAGGCCTCAAACTGACTGAGGCCTTTCGAAGGAGACGCGTAACACCCGATCACCGCAAGCTTCCCCCAGCTAACTGCGACGAAGCCCCGACCGCGATGAATGATATCGCCGGCCGGAGCTCCGCCGCCCATTCTCCATGTGATCGCCACTGAGCCGTCCAAGTCCCCTGCCCAGTCTGGGCGACTAAGGACCTGGTACGGCTCGGCGATCACCGCCAGCCCGACCTCCATCTGTCGAAGGGTCTGATACAACAGATCCTGCGCCCCTCGACAGTGGTTGAGGTTGCACTGGAGGAGTCGTGCTGCCATTATTCGACAGCTTTGACTACCTCCTCCAGGTGCACCTCAGGTCGGACTGGCTCCAGCCCAGGAGGGGGATCCTTCGTCCCTCCTGCTTCCCTCGTTGCGGAGGGGGGATCCTGCGTCCCCTCCGTCACCCTCGTCGCAGAGGGGGGATCCTGCGTCCCCTCTGTCTCCTTCCTCGCAGAGGGGGGATCCTGCGTCCCCTCTGCGACCATCTCCACCTCCATGGCTACGGGCGGGGCTCCCCCCTTTTGGGGGCAAGCCTCTCCGTCCGCACCTTTTCGGGACACAGGTCCACTCGCTGCCTTACTGGCCTTGCGAGTGGGTGGGTGGCAAGCTGGTCCACCCATCCTATGTCCCGACGGCCGACCCAAGTCCGAGCACACCGGACACTTGGGGGCGGCCTTGCACTCCGCGGCCCTGTGGGAGGCTCCTCCACATTTGTAGCAGAGGCCGCTCCTGTCGACAGGGTTCTTACACCCCTGCCGAACGTGCCCGGTCTCCAAGCACCGGAAACACTGAAGCGGCCTCTGCTGCAGGGCCGTCACCTTCGCTTGGAGGAACTGAACCATCACTGATCCAGCTCTCTCCAGCTTCCTTGCGGCTGTGAGGGGACAACGCGCCCACGCCGAGTAGAGTCCGGAGTTGTCTCTCCGGAGCTCCCCGACGCGGACTTCCCCCGTACCACAGCCGCCGGTGACAGCCAGAGCCTCCCTTACTGCCTCCGGGCTGGCCATCTCGGTCAGCCCGGAGATCCGGAGCTCTGCGAGCTTCTGGGGGCAAGCAACTCTTACCCCCGTGCCCGCGAGCTCCTTCTCGAGGGCGGCCATCAACCCGGCGGCTTTTAGCAAACCGTCGGGCCCGGGGATCTCCAAAACCAGAGCCCCCGTGACCGCCCTCTTTGGCCGCATCCCTTCGATGCCCAGGGCCTTGAGACCGACCCTGGGCATCACCTGGTTCAAATAATTCCCCAGGCTTTCCTCCTCTCCAGCCGGAGAAGTTATCGTCACTGCCGCTGACCTTGGTGGGCGCGGCAGCTTTGACTTCTCCGGCTGACTCCTCGCATCACTCCTCGGGGGGCCCGCGTTGACCCGCCTCTGACCCCCCTTGGACACAGGTGGATTAGCTGGGGGGGAAGACTTCTTCTTCCCCCTCTTCACCACCTGCGTCCACAATAGCTCCTCCTTCTCCTCCGCTCCTTTCTTCGCCGCACTGGGGGGTTTAACTCCAGGCGCCCCGTTGGGTTTGACGGTAGCAGCGGGCAGAGATTTGCCCGCCGCCATCACCAACGTTGCGCCCTTCTTCCCCCCAGCCGGCTCCTCCTTCTTCCTCTTCTCCTTCCCGCTCCTCTTCTCCTTCCCTCCCACCGCCGCTCTGGGTTTAACTGCGGGTTCTGACGAGGAGGAGGATTTCTCCTGCCTCGCCATCACCCTACCCAGAGCTTCCAATCTCGAGGCCATGGCTCGCTCCATGGCCTCCACCCTCCTATCAAACTCCTCCGACTGGCGCGCAAGGAGCAGCTTGATCTGCTCCGGCACGCCATCGGAGGGCCTCTCCACCTCCATGGCACTCGCATCTCCTGCGAGTGCCATTCTCTCCTCCGCCCTCGGCACCGAGCTCGATGTCGAGGGCTGGGGCAGATCCTTGTCCGGATTCTGCCCCCTATTCTGCAGCCTCCTTCTAAGGCGGGCCACCTCGTCCCTGAGGCGCCCGCACTCCCTCTCCTTCGCCCGGCAATCCTCCCCGATGCTGGCAAACGCTTCCATCTGCGCAGCGTGGGTTTTTTCTAGGGAGTGGAAACGCCGCTCCCACCCCCCCTGCCGGACAATTATTTCTCGGGCCGGCCGATCAGGATTCTCGGCCCTCTCCGCTCTCCCGAACAACTCCTCCGTCGTCGTATACAGGACCCTGAGTGACAGACGGATCTCCCGGAGGTCAGTCGTCTTCAAGTGGCTGGCTCTGTCGGCCACTCTGACGACTGACTCCAGGTTTTCCTTCGCCCGCGCCATCAGTTCCTCCAGCTTCATCATCTCCGCAATCTTGCGGAGGTGCTCCTGCGTGGGGAGGCTCTTCATTCCTGGACCCAATTTCCTTGGATCCACGAACACTCCCTTCGGCCTTCCCCTCTTCCTCTTCCTTTTGTCCTCCTCGCTGGTAACGCCGACAACAGTGTCATCGGAGCTGGTATCCGACACAAGAACAAGTTCTTGCCGGAACCGCTCCAGAGTCGCTTCTTCGTCGGCGCTTTCCTTGTCCGGGCATTCTTCCTCGGACATCCTCTCATCCTCCGCGGCTTTCTCTCCTTTCTTCCTCGCCCCCTTCTTCTTCTCCTTTCCCTCCTGCGTCCCACTCGTGCTTGCAGCTGGCTCCGCCGACAAACGTGTCAGAACGGGCACCAACTCCACCTCGTTCCCCAATTGTGGAAAGCGCTCCTTGCTTTCCACAGATACAGCTCCCTTTCTACGTCCTTGACTACCAGTAACAAGTGACTCAACCGAGGCCTGGCGGCCCACCTCGGAGAGTCCACAGTCGATGGATAACGACGCGGCGGGGCCTGCTCGACCACCCGCAACCGCGCCGGTACTGGGGTATCCCTCCCCTGCACCGTAAACAGAATTCCGTTTATTTGTGTCAGCCATATTTTTTATTTAATTGGTTCGCCAAGTCGTCAACAGTAAATCCGTCCCGAAGTGTGAAGTGTGAATGTGTGTGTGTGTGTGTTTGTGTGTGTGTGTGTGTGTAGAGTGAGTGTACCTAACCCAGACCTTTTTTTTTTTTTTTTTTTTAACGTGAGGAAATCTTCCAAAGACACCCGCCGCCCCGAGGGAGAGCGGCGGGTAGTGTCGGATTTCTACCGACTAAAACCTCACGGTGACCTCCTCTATCGCTTGAGAGGCGCATCTCAGGATTCAAACTAGCGATGCTTCTGAGATGCGCCTCGTGCGAACGCTCCCGGTGTAGACGCTGAGCGCCTACCCCGGGGCTTCCCCAAAACTTGGAGCCGACGTGCGGTCACCACACGTCGTCTCCCCCGCCCAGTCGTGGGTGCAATGCGCCATTGGGCCCTCACCCAATGGCACCCTCGACCTCGGGTTCCGCATGAGGCGCTGACGGGTGCAAGCACCCATCAGCCTCCCATGCGGATCCCTCTTCCCTTACTGCGAGCGCAAGAGGCGCAGGAGGATGCGAGCATCCCCCTGCCTCCCTTGCGACGCTTCCCTCCCGTGCTACCGCGAGAGGCGCAGGGAGATGCAAGCATCCCCCTACCTCCCTCGCGGCGCTTCCCGTATCCGAAGTGCAACCGCGGAAGATGTCAGAACGCGCATGCAAGCATGCACGCCCGGACACCCCCCGCGGCGCTTCCCCCGCCCGCCACCTATCTCCTCCGCGGGCGCGCCATTGTGGGTCGTCGCGCCCGCTCTCCCTCTCTCTCTCTCTCCGCCACCTCCTTCCGCGTAAGAACTTCTTCGCAGAAGGAGGTGACCGCCTTCCAACTCCTCTCACTGCCCAACATCTCCCTGATGACTCTGGGCAGTGAGAGGTCCTCTCCCACTACATTCCTTAGGACACGGCGTTGTCCAGCCCACGCTGGGCAGGACTCCAGCGTGTGCTGGGCCGTGTCCTCCTCCTCCTCCTCGCAGTGATGACAGCTCGCCGTCGCTTCCTTCCCTATCCGACACAGGTACTCCCCGAAACAGCCATGTCCGGTGAGCACCTGCGTCAGACGATAGGTGAGTCTCCCATGCTGCCTATCCACCCACTGTCTCAACACCGGGCGGATGGCCCGAACAACGCGCTTCTCCGCATTAAGTGGCTCGTCCAACCAGGAGAGCCACTTATCCCACGCGCGCTGCTCGGCCTGACGTCGGACATCCTCTTCGATCCTTTGTTCCGGCGGGCTGCCCGCCACCTGGCGCGGAGCACGAAGGCCTGCGTAGACCTCCGCGTCCATTACTGCCAGGTAGCCAAAGGGCACCGACCCCGCCAGAACAGTCGCGGCTGCATAAGAGATCGTGCGATATCCTCGCACGACCCTGACGGCTAACAGACGATGAACTTTGCGGAGCACGTCTGTGCCCCGCCTGTTAGCCGCCAGGCCGCCGGCCCAGATTGGCGCTCCGTAGAGTGCCATGGACCGGACGACTCCAACATACAGCCGACGAACTCCCTCCCCTGGCCCCCCTAAATTGGGCGCGAGACGACAAAGACTTGCCGCCGCGCGCTCCAGACGAGGGGCCAGTAGATCGAAGTGATGTCCGAACCGCCAGTAGCTGTCCACTGTGAGGCCTAAGTACTTAAACTTCCTCCTCACAGGGACCGAGACTCCACCTATCTTCAGAGACGCCTTGGAGGGGACACCGCGACCGGAGACCCCGCACAACCAGATGGCCTCCGTCTTCGCTGGTGCCACCCTTAATCCAAGGCGCTCTATTTCCGCGACGACGAGCTGCACTGCCTCCTCCGCCACCGAAACCGTCCTCCTCCAATTCTCCCCGACGACTATGATCATTGTATCATCCGCGTAGACTACCAATGTCACGCCGCCGGGGAGCTCCACCCGCAACACCGCGTCATAAGCTAAGTTCCACAGGAGAGGTCCTAAGACTGACCCCTGTGGAACACCGCGGTGCACTCTCCTTACTTCTCCGCCCTCTCGACCGATCCACTCAATGTCCCTGTCCCTGAGGTACTCCCGGACTATATCTCCGAGGTAGGGGGGCACCCGATGATATTCGAGCGCCCTCCCTATAGCACCCCAGGAGATGGTGTTGAACGCGTTGGCTATATCTAACGAAATAGCCAACGCAACACCACCTCCTACCACCACTGGCTCCGTCAGGGCTCTGATTCTGCTGATGGCATCAGCAGTAGAACGACCCTGACGGAAACCAAACTGGGCCTCGGAGAGATCCGGGCCCACCCGGGACAGGTGCGCGACGAGGCGGCCAGCGACTACCCTCTCGAGTAGTTTGCCAACCTCGTCGAGCAAGCAGATCGGTCGATACGAAGAAGGAGAGTCTGCGGGCTTCCCATCTTTTTGGAGGAGGACGAGTTTCGCCCTCTTCCACGCCGGGGGAAACTTGCCCGACCTCAAACACGCGTCGAACAGACGCTTGAGGCCGGGCCGCAGGACGCCGGACGCTATCACCCAGACACGGCCCGGGATACCATCAGGACCTGGCGCCGTATTACGGGCTGCCAGCCGTCTGATGGCCCCGGTGAGCTCCTCCTCGGAGACCCTCAGCTCGTCGGACCAGTTTCTCTGGTCGGACGACTCGACGGGCGGTACACCCTCTCCCCCGCAGGGAAAGAGGGTTGAAACTACCGCCCGGAGTTGCTGAGGGTCCATGCGTTCCGTCAGCGGGGGCGCCCATGGTCTGAGTTTTCTCATGACCATCTTATACGGGCGCCCCCACGGATCCGCTTCCAAACTATCGAGGAGCTCCTTCCATGCCTGGGCCTTCGCGTCGAAGATGGCGAGGCGCAGAGTCCTACGCGCCGCGGAAAACTCGCGGCGCAGCTCCAACACCTCTTCCTCCGTGGCTCGCCTGTTATGGCGAGCTCGAGTGTATCGGCGTCGGGCTCGCACGCAACTCGTGCGGAGATCTGCGATCTCTGCCGACCACCAATACACTCCCCCCTGACGCTGCGCACCGGCCCGGGGCAACGTGCCGTCGCAAATCGACGTCATAACTTCCCGGAACCAGTGCGCCCCTAACTCTGGGTCGTCAAGGGTCTCGCCTGGCATCTCTTGCCAGGCGATCACGGAGGCTGCCATCTTCACTTCGTCCTGCCGTAGGCGCTTCGTCGCCCACCGCGGTGATCGGTGCGGCCGATGGGGTCCTTCACTGGTAGGGGCAGCGGGTATATCTATTATGATATAGAGGTGGTCACTGAGTGTGGCCACCTCCTCCGCTACCCTCCACCCGGACACACGTCGCGCCACGCCGGGGCTCGCTAGTGATAAATCCACTATCGACTCGCCCCGGGCATGAACGCACGTGCTCACGGCCCCTCTGTTCAGGAGAACGAGACCGTGACCCGCCGACCATTCCAACAACGCGTCACCCTTCGGCGTCGTCCTGGTGCTTCCCCACGCGACTGCGTGGGCATTGAAGTCACCGAGGATCAGCACTGGACGAGGCAGACACATAGCTATGCACTGACCTACCCCGTCCAGAAAGGCCTCAAATTGACTGAGGCCCTTCGAAGGAGACGCGTAACACCCGATCACCGCAAGCTTCCCCCAGCTAACTGCGACGAAGCCCCGACCGCGATGAATGATATCGCCGGCCGGAGCTCCACCGCCCATTCTCCAAGTGATCGCCACTGAGCCGTCCAAGTCCCCTGCCCAGTCCGGGCGACTAAGGACCTGGTACGGCTCGGCGATCACCGCCAGCCCGACCTCCATCTGTCGAAGGGTCTGATACAACAGATCCTGCGCCCCTCGACAGTGGTTGAGGTTGCACTGGAGGAGTCGTGCTGCCATTATTCGACAGCTTTGACTACCTCCTCCAGGTGCACCTCAGGTCGGACTGGCTCCAGCCCAGGAGGGGGATCCGGCGTCCCTCCTGCTTCCCTCGTTGCGGAGGGGGGATCCTTCGTCCCCTCCGTCTCCCTCGTCGCAGAGGGGGGATCCTGCGTCCCCTCTGTCTCCTTCCTCGCAGAGGGGGGATCCTGCGTCCCCTCTGCGACCATCTCTACCTCCATGGCTACGGGCGGGGCTCCCCCCTTCTGGGGGCAAGCCTCTCCGCCCGCACCGGCACGGGACACAGGCCCACTCGCTGCCTTACTGGCCTTGCGAGTGGGTGGGTGGCAAGCAGGTCCACCCATCCTATGTCCCGATGGCCGCCCCAAGTCCGAGCACACCGGACACTTGGGGACGGACTTACATTCCGCGGCCCTGTGGGAGGCTCCTCCACACTTGTAGCAGAGGCCGCTCCTGTCGACAGGGTTCTTACACCCCTGCCGAACGTGCCCGGTCTCCAAGCACCGGAAACACTGGAGCGGCCTCTGCTGCAGGGCGGTCACCTTCGCTTGGAGGAACTGAACCATCACTGATCCAGCTCTCTCCAGCTTCCTCGCGGCTGTGAGGGGACAACGCGCCCACGCCGAGTAGAGTCCGGAGTTGTCTCTCCGGAGCTCCCCGACGCGAACTTCACCCGTTCCACAGCCGCCAGTGACCGCCAGCGCCTCCCTTACCGTCTCCGGAGTGGCCATCTCGGTCAGTCCGGAGATCCGGAGCTCCGCGAGCTTCTGGGGGCAAGCGACTCTTACCCCCGTGCCCGCGAGCTCCTTCTCGAGGGCGGCCATCAACCCGGCGGCTTTTAGCAAACCGTCGGGCCCGGGGATCTCCAAAACAAGAGCCCCCGTGACCGCCCTCTTTGGCCGCATCCCTTCGATGCCCAGGGCCTTGAGACCGACCCTGGGCATCACCTGGTTCAAGCAGTTCCCCAGGCTTTGCTCCTCTCCAGCCGGAGAAGTTATCGTCACTGCCGCTGACCTTGGTGGGCGCGGCAGCTTTGACTTCTCCGGCTGACTCCTACTGACACTCTTCGGGGGGACCGCGCGGATAACTCGCGTCTGGCCCCCCTTGGGCGCAGGTGGATTAGCTGGGGGGGAAGACTTCTTCTTCCCCCTCCTCACCACCTGCGTCCACAACAACTTCTCCTCTCCTCCTGTCTTCGCCGCACTGGGGGGTTTAACTCCAGGCGCCCCGTTGGGTTTGACGGTAGCAGCGGGCAGAGATTTGCCCGCCGCCATCACCAACGTTGCGCCCTTCTTCCCCCCAGCCGGCTCCTCCTTCTTCCTCTTCTCCTTCCCTCTCCTCTTCTCCTTCCCACCCTCCTCCGCTCTGGGCTTAACTGCGGGTTCTGACGAGGAGGAGGATTTCTCCTGCCTCGCCATCACCCTACCCAGAGCCTCCAATCTCGAGGCCATGGCTCGCTCCATGGCCTCCACCCTCCTATCAAACTCCTCCGACTGGCGCGCAAGGAGCAGCTTGATCTGCTCCGGCACGCCATCGGAGGGCCTCTCCACCTCCATGGCACTCGCATCTCCTGCGGGTGCCACTCTCTCCTCCGCCCTCGGCACCGAGCTCGATGTCGAGGGCTGGGGCAGATCCATGTCCGGATTCTGCCCCCTATTCTGGAGCCTCCTTCTAAGGCGGGCCACCTCATCTCTGAGGCGCCCGCACTCCCTCTCCTTCGCCCGGCAATCTTCCCCGATGCTGGCAAACGCCTCCATCTGCGCAGCATGGGTTTTTTCGAGGGAGTGGAAACGCCGCTCCCACCCCCCCTGCCGGATCACTACCTCTCGGGCCGGACGGTCGGGATATTCTGCCCGTTCCGCCCGCCCGAACAACTCCTCTGCCGTGGTATAGATGACCCGGAGCGAAGATCGGATCTCCCGAAGATCGGTCGTCTTTAGATTCGTGGCTCTATCAGCCACTCTGACGACCGACTCCAGGTTCTCCTTCGCCCGGGCCATCAACTCCTCCAGCTTCATCACCTCCGCAATCTTGCGGAGGTGCTCCTGAGTGGGGAGGCTGCGCATACCTGGGCCCAGCTTCCGGGGGTCAACAAACACCCCTTTCGGCCTGCCCCTCTTGCGCTTGCGCCTATCCTCTCCGCTGGAGACGCCCACCACTGTATCCCCGGAGCTGCTGTCCGACGGTATCTCCACTACTCGTCGGAAGCGCCCCGCGGGCTTCTCTACGATCCTGTCTGGGGATTCATCGGACTTGTCCTCGTCCCCAGACACACCTCCGCTCTTCTTCTTCGCAACCGTCCCCATGTTTAGCTTGGCTAACACGGGGACTAGCTGCACCCCCGGCCCAAGCTGAGGGAGCATCATACTCCGCACAGCCTGAGCCCCCCTCGATATCTCCTGACTCCCCCCCTGTTGGCTCCCAGTAGCAATTGACTTTTCCGAGGCCTGGTGGCTCACCTCGGAAAGTTCACAGTCGATGGATAACGACGCGGCGGGGCCTGCTCGACCACCCGCAACCGCGCCGGTACTGGGGTATCCCTCCCCTGCACCGTAAACAAAATTCCCTTTATTTGTGTCAGCCATATTTATTTTTATTTATTTTGCCAAGTCGTCAACAATAAATCCGTCCCAAAGTGTGAAGTGTAAATGTGAGTGAGAGAGTGTGTGTGTGTGTGTGTGTGTGTAGAGTGAGTGTGTGTGTAGAGTGAGTGTAAGTGTACGGTGGATCTTAGCAGAACCACATAGTGGGATCACTCCAGCGTGATCCCACCGTGTGGTTCTCCCGGGCCACACCACGAGGAGGTGTCCACCATCGCAGCCCACCTAACCCAGACCTAACCCAGACCTAACCCAGACCTAACCCAGACCTTTTTTTTTTTTTTTTTTTTTTACATGAGGAAATCTTCAACAAGACACCCACTGCCTGAGGAGGGCAGCGGGTAGTGTGGGATTCTTACCCACTAAAACCTCATGGCAACCACGTTGAGTCTTTAAGGCGGACCCCGGGCTCCAGCTCGCAATTTCAACCGCAGCCCGCCAGACTCGGATCTCAGTAGAACTGAGTCCTCACACACAATTGAAGCCGTCATGCGGTTAGCATACATGACGGCTTCCCATCCCATCATGGTGGACAAGTCCATGCCAGGCAGAGTCCCTCAACTCGTACCTGGCCCATGATATTGCGCCGGGAAGCAAGTTCCGAAAAGGAGAATGCATGAACCTCTCCGGATACTTGATTCCCGACTACCCTTCCCCTAGAGAATAAAACCCTCCCTTTAAACAATAAATAAAACCCAATTCATTCACTCACCTTTCATACCAATAAATACATTCACTCACACACTCATTCAATAAATAACTGTGCGCTGGGTGACGCCATCGGTAATCCGAAGGAAGGCAGCAACACGCATGCTCGCATCGCTACCCTCCCATTAGGACTACCGTCTCCTCGCCCGAGCTGGTCGGCGAGCAGATCTGGCTGCCACCCTGGACCCCTCCCGATCCCTCTCCGCGGCTTCCTTCTGGAGGAGAACCTCCTCACAGAAGGTCACCACGGCCTTCCATTTATCCTCCGAGAAGATCATTTCTCTCACTACACTTTGTAGTGAGAGATCCCCCCCCACAGAATCCCTGAGGACACTACGCTGACCAGCCCACGCTGGGCAAACCTCCAGCGTGTGCTGCGCGGTGTCCTCCGCCGAGTCACAATGGTGACACTCGGCGGTCTCCTCCTTCCCTATGTTATACAGGTACTCACCAAAGCAACCATGCCCGGTGAGCACCTGCGTCAAACGGTATGTGAGGCGGCCGTGCCTTCTATTCACCCACTCCCGAAGAAGCGGGCGAATAGCCTTCACAGCGCGACTTTCCACGTTGGCCGGATCGTCTAACCAATCCAACCAACGGTTCCAGACACGCTGCTCGGCCTGGCGTCTCACTTCACTTCCAGAGGCTTCTGGCCGTTCCACCCCATCTGCCTGCCGCGCAGCACGAAGGTCTACATAGACCTCCGCAGCCATATGCGCATAGCAAGAAAATGGGGGTGAACTTGCCAGAACTGTGGCGGCCGCATAGGAAATCGTACGGTAACCCCGTACGACCCTGACCGCCATTACCCGGTGCACCTTGCGAAGAACGCAATCACCCCGGGTGTTGACGGCCAGCCCGCCAGTCCATATCGGCGCTCCGTAAAGCGCCATGGACCTGACGACTCCCATGTAAAGCCGCCTTATCCTCCCACTTGGCCCCCCAAGATTAGGCGCGAGACGACTTAAAGCAGCCGCCGCGCGCTCCAATCGAGGAGCCAAGGCATCGAAGTGATGCGAGAAGCGCCAGTAGCTATCCACGATGAGGCCCAAGTATTTAAACTTGCGCCTCACCGGGACATCCACCCCACTTACCTTAACTGAGGCTTTCGGTGGCACGCCTCGACCAGAGACCTCACACATCCAAATGGCCTCCGTCTTGGCGGCCGATACCTCCAGCCCCAGCTCCCTAATAGCGGAGACCACCAGTGCCACCGACTCTTCGGCTACCCTGATGGTGCTCCTCCAATCCGGACCGACGACAACGATCATTGTGTCGTCTGCATACGCCACCAATGTCGTGCCGCCGGGGAGGGATATCCGCAGAACAGCATCGTAGGCTAAGTCCCACAGGAGAGGACCCAAAACGGATCCCTGTGGAACACCCCGATGCACGGCGTGGAACTCCTCGCCGCCCCTCCCGTACCATCCGACTTTCCTGTCCTTCAGGTAATGCCGGACCAATCTCTTCAGATAGGAGGGCACTCGATGGTAATCGAGCGCCCTGCCTATAGCTTTCCAAGAGACGGTGTTAAAGGCGTTCGCTATATCTAGCGATATCGCCAAAGTAACACCGCCCTGGTCCACTCCCGGCCTGGCGAGGCCGCGTACTCTGTCGATAGCATCGACAGTAGAGCGACCCCGCCTGAAGCCAAACTGGGCATCCGAGAGGTCCGGGCCATCCCCGGACAGGTGCCTGACGATTCTGCCAGCAATCACTCTTTCGAGCAATTTGCCGGCTTCATCGAGCAGGCATATCGGTCGGTACGCCGAGGGCTGCTCTGCTGGTTTTCCCTCCTTCTGGAGGAGCACCAGTTTCGCCTTTTTCCATCGTGAGGGGAACCGACCCGTCCTCAAACATGCGTCAAATAGACGCTTGAGGCCGGGCCGAAGGACACCGCACGAAGAACCCAGGACCCTTCCAGGGACACCATCCGGGCCAGGTGCCGTGTTACGGGCAGTCATGCGCCGGATGGCCCCGGAAATCTCCTCTTCGGAGACTCCCAGCTCGTCGGTCCAGTCCTCACTGGCCACCGACACCTCTTCGACAGGCTCGTCGGTTTCATCCTCCTCAGGAGGGAATAGTACCGACACCACCTGCCGAAGGAACTGAGAGTCCAGCCTCTCCGTCAACGGAGGCGCCCATGGTCTGAGTTTACCCATAACCATCTTGTACGGGCGCCCCCACGGATCGGACTGTAGACCGTCGAGGAGTTCCTTCCACGCCTGGTTCTTCGCATCGAAGATGGCCAGTCTAAGAGTCTTGCGCGCCTCGGAATATTCCAAGCGCCGCGCCAAGATCTCTTCCTCCGTGACCCGTCTACGCCGACGGGTCCGGGTGTACCGGCGTCTGGCCCTCATACACAAAGTACGGAGATTCGCAATCTCTTCGGACCACCAGTACACCGATCCCCGACGTGGGGTGCCGACACGGGGCATCGTCGCATCACAAATGGTGTGCATTATGCCCCGAAACCAGTCGGCACCCGCCTCCGGATCGTCGAGAATCTCGCCCGGCATTTCCTGCCAGGCGACGACGGAGGCCGCCATCTCCGCGGTGCCCTTCTCAAGGCGTTTCAACGCCCAGCGCGGTGTCGGATCGAGCCGACGAGGACCGGTCGGTGCTGGAGAGCTGATATTAAAGAAGATATAGAGGTGGTCACTTAGGGTGGCCACCTCTTCAGCTACTCTCCAGCCGGTCACACGACGCGCAATACCAGGGGTGGCAAATGATAGATCCACTATCGACTCACCCCTGGCGTGAACGCACGTGCTCGCGTTGCCTTGATTCAGGAGAATCAGGCCGCGACTCGTCGCCCAGTAGACTAGCGCATCACCTTTTGGAGTGGTTCTGGGGCTTCCCCATGCCGTCGCATGAGCATTGAAGTCACCCAGAACCAATATCTGGCGAGGTCGGCAGGCCTCAACACACCTGCCTAACTCGTCCAGATACTCCTCGAATAGGCCGAGGCCCATCGAAGGCGATGCGTAGCATCCGATCACCGCGTGTTCCCCCCACGCTACCGCCACGAAGCCCTTACAACGATGCAGAACGTGGCAGGAAGGGGCTCCGTGGCTCATCTCCCACGTGATCGCCGCAACCCCATCCAAATCCCCCGCCCAGTTAGGACGGTTGAGGATGCGATAGGGCTCGGCGATCACGGCCAGGCCGATCCCCCCCTGCCGGAGGGTTTGCAGCAACAAGTCTTGTGCACTCCGGCAGTGGTTGAGGTTGCTCTGGAGGAGGCGTGTAGACATTATCGAAATGCCTATTCAGCCTCCCCCGTGGCTCTCCCCTGGTCGACCTGACCCATGATAGAGGACGGTTCGTCTCCGTCCTCTATCATAATAACCTCGAGCATCGGAGAGGAACTCCTGCTCTCCGATGCTCGCGGTGAGGCGGGTGGGGACCCGATCCTCACCTCTTCAAAGGGGATGGGGGAAAGGAGATGGGAAAAAGGAGGAGGAGTGGGAGAGGAGGAAGGAGGAGGAATAGGAGGAGGAATAGAAGAGGGAATGGGAAGAGAAGAGGGAGTGGGAAGGGAAGAGGGAAGGGAAACAGGGGTGGAAACATTTTCCACCTCCATCGCCGTCGTCCTCTCCTTCTCTTTCTCCTTAACAAGGGAGGAGGTCTTGCCCTTTCCCCTACTAGTTTTAGCAGGGGGAGGCTTTTCTCCTCCCTTGTTCGGGGCGGCCTTCGGCGGCGGCTTGCAGGCAGGACCTCCCATCCTGTGATTCGCCGCTTTGCCCTTAACAGAACAAAGCGGGCAGGAGGGAGCCGCCTTGCAATCCGCGGCCTTATGACCGCCCTTGCCGCACCGATAACAGAGGCCGGACCTGTCCACCGTGCTAGTGCACTTCTGGCGGACATGCCCGACCTCCAAACACTTGAAGCATTGTAGCGGCCTCCTCTCGAGGACCGCTACCTTTGCCTGGAGAAACTGGACCTCTATGTGTCCAGCTTTCTCCAGGATCCTTCCCGTAGCGAGGGGGCACCGTACCCAGGCCGAGAACAATCCAGAGGGCATCCTCCGGAGGTTCCCGACCCTCACCTCCCCCTCGCTGCAGCCGCCTGCCTTTGCGACCGCCTTACGAACATCCTCTGGTCCTGACATTTCTGTCAGGCCAGTGATGCCGATTTCGGCGGTCTTTTGAGGGCAGGCGACTATAACGCCTGTCCCCTCCGTGGCCTTTTTAAGGGCGGCCAAAAGCCCGGCAGCCTTGAGGAGGCTGTCGGGTCCCGGGACCTCGAAAACAAGTGCCCCGGTGACCGCCCTTTTAGGCCGCAAAGTGCCCTCGATTCCTAGGGCCCGCAGATTAATCTCGGACATAGCCCGAGACATTGCAGGCCCTAGGATGTTTTCTTGGCCAGCCGGCGCCGAAATCGTGACCGCCGAGTTCTTCGGCGGCCGCGGAAGTTTCGGGGCCTCCGACTGGCCAGATTTTCCCTTGGGGGCAGGCTTTGAAGGTGGAGTTACCACCCTCTGCCCACCCCCATTATTCCCCTTCTTTTGTGAAGAGGAAGAAGCGGGAGCCTGGGCTTTGGCTGCCTGCGAAGGAGAAGACTTTTTCTTCCCCTTCTTGACAACCTCCACCCAGGTTTCCGCAGGCGGAGCCCTCACAGGAGCGGGAGGAGCTTGTAAGGCTCCCATCGCTCCCGAGGTCTCAGCCCCGGATCCCTTCTTCCTCTTCTTCTTCTTCTTTTTCTTCTTCTTCCCGCTCTCTGATGGAGAAGCGGGAAGAGGCACCTCGGTCTGGGTCACGGCAGCCGAGGGACCACCTTCTAGGCGCTTAGGAGCAGCCGAGGGCGTATTACCCTCTAGGCGCTTCCCAGCAGCCAAAGGTGTGTCTCCCTCAAGGCGCCTGATGACCTTTCCGAGGGCCAGCAGCCTGGAACTGAAATTCAGCTCCAGGCTGTTAAATTTCTCGTTAAGGATCCCCATGATCCTAGACTCCGACTGATCAATATCAGCCGGAGCTTCGGTGGGGACCCCATCGACCTCCATAGTCTCGCTTGTCCCAGGGACTGCGGCACTATGGAGGTCCTTTTCCTTTTCTCCGGGAGGGTTCCTGGCGGAGGTTGCCTCCTTCAGGAGCTCCCGGAGCTTCTCGATTTCCTTTTTAAAGGAGTCCCGCTCGCTTTTAAGGGAGTCTCTCTCCTTGCGGAGAGAGTCCCGCTCCCTTTTAGCGGCGTCTGACTCCTTCTCGGCCCTTCTGGCCCGCTCCCGATACTTGTCAACGGAGCTGTCCGATCGGGACGCTGGCTCCAGGACCTTCCGGGATGACAAATCCGGAGCGGCCCCTCTCAGCGCCCGACCGGTCAACTCCTTGACCCCTCCAAATGCGGCTCTGAGAACGAGCCTCACCGCCCGGAGATCGTTCGTCTTCACGTTGGTCATGGAATTGACCAACGTGACGGCAGTCTCCAGGCAGCTGATCGTCTCAGCGCCGCATTTCTCTCCAGTCATGGCACCGTACCGTGCCATGACTTGCTCAAGTTTTGGGAGCGGCTTCATACCCGGTCCCATCTTAATGGGCTCCGCGAAGACCGCTCCCCTTCCTATCTTTTTTCGCTTCTTCTCGACATCGCTATCAGCCGCCCTAAGGTGACCGGTAACGGTGTCGAGGAGCTCCTCCTCCCATTGCTCCCTTAGCACCCTCATGGGAACAAACCCTGGTTCGCCCCTTCGAGGGGGTGGTTTCTTCCCCCCTGCTGTTTTAGCAGCAGCGGCGGAAGACCCACCCTCTCCCCCCGTTCTGGACGGCTTTTCCGCCACCGCTGTTTTCACAGCCGCGGCGTACGAGCCCGTCCCTCCACTGCCTTTAGGCAGCTCTGTCCTTGCGATAAGGACGACCGGCATGGATGCCGGCGCGTCCTTATCGCCCCCCTTGTGGCCACCAGTCGTGGTAGACACAGCAGGGGCCTGGTGGCTCACCCCTGAGGTGCCGCGGTCATAGGATGACGACGCAGCCGGGCCCGCTTTACAACCCGAGTCTGCGCCGGCACTGAGGGATCCGACGCCCCCTGTGCGGTAAACGTTACTTACGTTCGTTGTACTGTCCATAATTGTTTATATATGTTTTGCCAGGTCCTTCATATAAACTGTTCCGTCCTTGTGACCCAAATGCTCTGTTCGCGTCAGCATCCTTGCAAGCAAGGACACTGACCCCGGAGGACACCACTTGGAGGTAGAGCAAAGGGAACCTTTTAGCCAGAAAGGCCCCCAACGTCGCCGAAGTCCCCCTTTTACAGATTTACAAGGTCACTACTGGTCGCAAATTCTAAGACCCCCCAGCCCGGGTCCCACAAGCCGATGTTCCGGCTTGTCTCTGGCATCCGCTCATTCTCTTTTCTGGGGGGGACTAAAACAGGACAAAATATCCAAAAACAGTCCCCCCCCCAGATCGCGGAGAGGTAACCTCCGCGACCGGCTCTCTCTTTCTCTCTTTCTCTCTCTACTTTTCCTCCTCGAGCTCTACCATCACACCGTGGGCGACCTCCACCGATGTGATGGGAGACAATCTACGGGAGACGGAGCTTGGACCCACCCACCGGCACAAAGAAAACCAACTAAAATCCCGGCCGGGCGTTACCCGGCCCTATGACTCTAAGCCGGTGGGCGTCCCACGGGTCCTCCTCGCGGAGGCCGGCAGGACTGCAAATGCAGGGTCCGTGGCACCCTCGCCGACGGTGGCCATCCCGGCGGGAGCTGCCCCGGGCTGCTCCACCGCCAATACCTAACCCAGACCTAACCCAGACCTAGGAACGTTAGGAACGTTAGGAAAGTCCTCAGCGGGAGGGTGACCGGTGCCACCCCAAGGCGATAAGCTGGAGCAGCGTTGACTCCCGTGCCTACACAATACTCCCCGGCTCGGCCGCTGTTTGGACCTCACCGGCGGAGCAAGGATCGCATTACCCGCCCGGTTTTAACCTGGTGCTAGGGCCCCTGGCTTTATTCGGATCGGCCCGGGCCACTTGCCAAGGGTGCTCCCGCAGTACAGGGTGAGATTTCATTGACGGTGCAGCCATCCCTACCTTCCCCACTAGCTGTTGCCTCAGGAGAAGCGTGAAAGTACGTTGGGCTGCCCGGCTCGATCTCAGTTCCTCCTGCTCGTCACTCCCCATCACCACTTGTACGTTCGAGCATCGAAGAGGCAGCACATCCAGCCGACGATGTGTCATTGATCACCGATCAAGTAATACGCGTTCGAGCGCCGGTAAGGCAGGCCTGACATCGATAAACCGAAGAGGCAGCACATCCAAGCCGACGGTGTGCTATTGATCATTGATCAAATAGCACGCGTTCGAACGCCGCCACAAGGGCAGCACGCCGGCAAGGCAGGCCTGACAACGGTAACCGAAGAGGCAGCACATCCAAACCAAACGATGATGTATCATTGATCACCGATCAAGTAACGCGCGTTCGAGCGCCGCAACAAGAGCAGCACGCCGGCAAGGCAGGCCTGACATCGATAAATGTGATGATAACGAGTTCCGAACAGAATTGGGTATCCGATGCTTCCCTGGGATGTATTGTATTCCTATCGTACATGCATGAGCTATCATGCCTACATTGAGAAAAATCTAATATTGAGCAGAATTAAGCAAAGTTGCTCCCCACCCACCCATCCTATTTATTTATTTAATTGAATCTAATGTAGTGTGAACAACAACAACAACAACAGCAATAAATAACAGCAGCGGCAAACATCAACAGCACTTTGATAGGTTGGAATAAAGAGGGGAGTGTGGTAGTAGTAGTAGTAGTAGTAATAGTAGTAGTAGTAGTAATAGTAGTAGTAGTAGTAGTAGCAGTAGTAGTAGTAACAGTAGTAGTAGTAGTAATAATAATAGTAGTAGTAGTAGTAGTAGTAGTAGTAGTAGTAGTAGTAGTATTAGTAGTAGTAGTAGTAATAATAATAATAGTAGTAGTAGTAGTAGTAGTAGTAGTAGTAGTAGTAGTAGTAATAGTAGTAGTAATAATAATAATAGTAATAATAGTAATAGTAATAGTAGTAGTAGTAGTAGTAGTAGTGGTAGTAGTATTAGTAATAGTGAAAGTAATAACCATAACAATATGTTATGTTATGTTAATAGTAGTAGTAATAGTAGTAATAGTAGTAACAATAATAGTAGTAGTCGTAGTAGTAGTAGTAGTAGTATTAGTAATAGTAGTAGTAATAATAATAATAATAATAATAGTAATAGTAATAGTAGTAATAGTAGTAGTAGTGGTAGTAATATTAGTAGTAGTGATAATAATAATAATAATAAAGTAATAACAATAACAATATGTTATGTTATGTTAATAGTAGTTGGTAATAATAGAAATAATAATAGGATTAGACTTAATGATAATAGCGATGATAATAGAAATAATAGGAATAGTATGAGTAGCATTAGCAGAGGGTGATGAAAGATGACTATCCATATCGATAACAATAATAAATTGATTGGTTAATAATATTAGTTGTAGAGATGATGGTCGTAAATAAATATATTAAAATTGGTTCTCGATATCGATAATAATGGTGATGATAATAATTAGCTAGTTAGTTGGCTAGTTAGTTGATTAGTATTGATAGTATTAACAATAGTGATAATAGTAGAATATGAAGAAGAAGTTGGTTATCCATATCATATCAGTAGAGGTGATAATGACAATTTATTAGCTATTTAAGAGTAATAATGATATTAGTAATGATAACAGTAGTGATCGTATAAATAGTAGATTATCATCATCACTGTTGCCACCACCATCGCTGATAGTAGCAGCAACAACAGTAGGGATAATAAGTATAATTAGTGGTAATGTTAGCAATAGTACAAATATAAGAAGAAGGAATAGTAATAGTGATAAGATAGATTATAGCAAATTATCAGTTTCGATAGTGATGAGGATAACGATAATAATTAGCTAGTCAATTAAATTTAGCAATAATAGTGATTAAAAATATCATAAAGAAAGAGTAAAGTATTAATGTATGTTATTATTGACCCCACAAGTGACAACAAAACTAGCAGTGAAATTATTGATAATAATGTCATCCTCATTAGTAACCCAACTGATGTATAACTGAATAGTAAGAAGAAGAAAAAGAGTTTGTTGATATCCCATCATCATCACCATGTGAGATCAATATGTTAAAAATAATGTTAATATTATAATATGAGAAGAAGAGAAAATGTTATTATGAATAATAGTGTTTAGTAGTAGAATTAGTATTGGATGTATAAGACAGCGCTATTTATAGCAAGAGAGAGACAGGGAAGATATAATGATGAGTTAAAGGTAGGCAAAAAGATAAAAATTTTAGAAAAAGATAGTGAGTATGAGTAGGTAGATCAGAAAAAGAAAAGTGGATAAAGTAAGCTGTTAGTCGATAATTCGATGCAGTAGGTAAGTCAATGGAGAAAGATAAGTTATATTATTCCAAAATGTCGGTCAGAGTAAGTCGATAACTCGATAAGTCGGTAAGTCTGTGAGTCGGTAGGTCAGTAAGTCGATAATTCAGTGCAGTAGGTAAGTCAATGGAAAAAGATAAGTTAGATTATTCTAATATATCGGTCAGAGTAAGTCGGTAACTCGATAAGTCTGTAAGTCTGTGAGTCGGTAGGCCAGTAAGTCGATAAGACAGTGAGTCGGTAAAGCAGTGAGTCGGTGCGTCAGTGAGTAGGTAAAGAGAAAATGGTAAAAGAAGATAATATAGATAAAAGTTAGTGTGTGTGTGTGTGTACTACCGCTGCCTGTCTAGTTCTATCGATTGAGCAGTTTTCTGCTCCTTCGGTTTTTCTGATTCCAACTATCTATTTGCAAACTCTATTCTGTTACCCTTCCACCCTTACCCTCGCCCCTCCTCCCCCCCTCGCGGTTTTCTATTTAATATAACGTCATACTTGCATTTTCTCACGATGCAGGTATGACCGTTATTTATTCATTAATCGAAATCAAACTAACTATGCTGCCTGCTGCTGTTGTTCTCTAAGTACAATCCTGCCGCGTGACTCTAAATTTTGTCAAACGTTTCGAATATGACTCCCTTATCCGATTCGATAAGTGAGTCTAGCTGGATTCTAGAAGCTGGTACCTCCCACCCTTTTTGCCTACTCAAGGTCCCTGATGGAGAGCCCCTTTCAACTTCATCGAAGTCTCCTTACAGGTGTGACATCGAATCCATAGCGGGTTGAACCAGCCGGCTGGGTCTCTCCCGCGGTTAGATCGGAAACCCCCTCCCTTCCAGCGAGGTCTGGTGAAAGGCTGGGTTATTCATTCTCTAAGATACACGCGTACCCGGCTTTTTAAGTTTCGAACTCTAAGGTGACTCTATTTTTGGAAGCGATCGGATTTACGCGAATCGGTTGGGCGAGCAGGTCGCTCAGGGTGGTCCTCCCGGGAGGCTTCCTGAGACAGTTTGCTCGCAGGGATAGAGACTCCTGTTCACGAGGGCCGATGCAGGGAATCGAATCTCTATGCATTTTACATCCTGCCTGAGTTCCGATTGTCCTACATCCGCTCGTTCCTCGATTCCAAGATCTCACTCCCGTTCACTCGCCCCGCGAGTGTAGAGTCTACTTTCTTCCTCTTCCGTTCTCCATTGATTCGTCTCCCTTCCTCTATGGGTTCGTACTCCTGGTGGGTAGGATTCGTTCGTCGGGATATGTTCGTTCGTCCCTGAAAAAGGGAGAACGGAGCAGTGAGAGGGAGTGTAGGGGAGCAGTCATCGCTGCTTTCCTCAAGCCATGTCGGAGTTTCACTGATTCCGACACGAAACCGTGAATCAGCTACTTCTCTTCCTCTTTCGATGGCTCCCCTGGTACCCTGCTCACCGTCCGCTCCCTTGCGTTGTGATTTCCATCTGAAAATAAAACTCCCTCTCCTTCCCACTACAACATGGCAGCAGATAGGATTGGAGGTTCTTTTTACGTTTTTGTTCAAACTTCTCACTCTCCTTACGGAGATGATAAGTTTCTGGAGAAAGTTCGCTTTATCTCTTCAGAAATATTGCGGGTAACCTCAGACCTAGTGTTTCGGGTAAGCCCAGACCTAGTCAAAGTTACTTCGGGGTGTAGCTCAGACCTAGTATTTCGGGCACCCTAGACCTAGGTCATTGGTCTTTCGATAGTTCGCTAATCGTCCCTTTCACCCCTGTCTCGGATCAACGTGCTAGCCAGACTCCTGGTTTGTCCGAATCCTCGAGCGACAGGGGATTCGAGGGACTTTTGCGGGTTCTTAGTTGGTTCGCCTAAGGCGTGTTCTCCATGGGTTCGTGGGCATCTCCCCAGCTGGTTCGGCTCGTTCGAGGAGTTGAAATCTTGGATTCCAACTTGTAGTTCGGGATTTTCGGTCCATCCCGGGTCGAGGGGTGAGTCGGAAGAGAAGGGAGTAGAGGGGAGCAGTCATCGCTGCTTACCAAAAGCCATATCGGAATTTCGCCGGTTCAGACGCGAAGCCTTAAACCGGTTACTCTTCTTCCTCGTTCGATGGCTCCTCCTCGTACCCTGTCCCTCGCCCACTCCGCTCGAAATGACAAGGATGTTGCTCTCTGCTATCTTTTTCTCTCCCTGCGTATCGCCTGATGCATGTTCGTGGGGATTGTTTGTGAAACGGGAAAACGGGGGGATTCCATCCTTCCTTGGTCTCCTACAGCCGTTCCCCGTCCCACACGTAGAGATCCGGTCCCTGCGGGTCGTTCGTACGACGGCAAAGTAAGTCCGTCTGTTCAATTTTCTCGTGTTCTACAGCCATCCATTTTCCGCGATCCTGGATTCAGGGCGTTGCTATCGGCCCTAGGTGGAGGGTGAATGCGTAGGAGGGAGTAGAGGGAAGCAGTCATCGCTGCTTTCCTCAAGCCATGTCGGAGTTTCACTGATTCCGACACGAAACCGTGAATCAGCTACTTCTCTTCCTCTTTCGATGGCTCCCCTGGTACCCTGCTCGCCGTCCGCTCCCTTGCGTTGTAAATTCCATCTGAAAATAAAACTCCCTCTCCTTCCCGCTGCAACATGGCAGCAGATAGGATTGGAGGTTCTTTCTTGTGTTTTTGTTCAAACTTCTCACTCTCCTTACGGAGATGATAAGTTTCTGGAGAAAGTTCGCTTTATCTCTTCAGAGATATTGCGGGTAACCTCAGACCTAGTGTTTCGGGTAAGCCCAGACCCAGTCAAAGCTACTTCGGGGTGTAGCTCAGACCTAGTATTTCGGGTACCCTAGACCTAGGTCATCGGTCTTTCGATAGTTCGCTAATCGTCCCTTTCACCCCTGTCTCGGATCAACGTGCTAGCCAGACTCCTGGTTTGTCCGAATCCTCGAGCGACAGGGGATTCGAGGGACTTTTGCGGGTTCTTAGTTGGTTCGCCTAAGGCGTGTTCTCCATGGGTTCGTGGGCATCTCCCCAGCTGGTTCGGCTCGTTCGAGGAGTTGAAATCTTGGATTCCAACTTGTAGTTCGGGATTTTCGGTCCATCCCGGGTCGAGGGGTGAGTCGGAAGAGAAGGGAGTAGAGGGGAGCAGTCATCGCTGCTTACCAAAAGCCATATCGGAATTTCGCCGGTTCAGACGCGAAGCCTTAAACCGGTTACTCTTCTTCCTCGTTCGATGGCTCCTCCTCGTACCCTGTCCCTCGCCCACTCCGCTCGAAATGACAAGGATGTTGCTCTCTGCTATCTTTTTCTCTCCCTGCGTATCGCCTGATGCATGTTCGTGGGGATTGTTTGTGAAACGGGAAAACGGGGGGATTCCATCCTTCCTTGGTCTCCTACAGCCGTTCCCCGTCCCACGCGTAGAGATCCGGTCCCTGCGGGTCGTTCGTACGACGGCAAAGTAAGTCCGCCTGTTCAATTTTCTCGTGTTCTACAGCCATCCATTTTCCGCGATCCTGGATTCAGGGCGTTGCTATCGGCCCTAGGTGGAGGGTGAATGCGTAGGAGGGAGTAGAGGGAAGCAGTCATCGCTGCTCACCACGAGCCATGTCAGAATTTCCCCGGTTCAGACGCGAAGCCTTAAACCGACTACTCTTCCTCCTTCGTCGATGGCTTCGCCTCGTACCCTGCCCAACGATTTCCCTCCTGTGACGAGGATGATGACCTCGTTGATCGGGATCCCGGATCGATCCGAGTGAGGGGCGAGTCCTGCGAGAGGGAGTAGAGGGAAGCAGTCATCGCTGCTTACCGAAAGCCATATCGGAATTTCGCCGATTCAGACGCGAAGCCTTAAATCGGTTACTCTTCTTCCTCGTTCGATGGCTTCTCCTCGTACCCTGCTCACCGCTCGTTCCCTCACGGTGATGACGATGCTTGTCTGCTGTAATCTCTTCCCCTCCCTGCGTACTGCAGGCAGGATCGGAGATGCCTCTGGTTCTGTCTTTCCCTACGGGTGAAAAGATTCTGATTTATTCGTGTCTCACCTGTGACGTGCCCATTGATATTGCTTATGGAGCGGGGAACGGGGGGATTCCATCCTTCCTTGGTCTCCTACTGCCGTTCCCCGTCCAACGCGTGGAGATCTGGTCTCTGCTGGTCGTTCGTGAAGTGGAGAAATTTTCTCCACCTTCTTCTCCCGCTGCCGTCTATCCCTCGCAATCGTGAATTCAGGGTTGTTTCCAGACAACCCTGTGTGGAGGGCGGATTCGTGAGAGGGAGTAGAGGGAAGCAGTCATCGCTGCTCGCCACGAGCCGTGTCAGAATTTCCCCGGTTCAGACGCGAAGCCTTAAACCGACTACTCTTCCTCCTTCGTCGATGGCTTCGCCTCGTACCCTGCCCAACGATTTCCCTCCTGTGACGAGGATGATGACCTCGTTGATCGGGATCCCGGATCGATCCGAGTGAGGGGCGAGTCCTGCGAGAGGGAGTAGAGGGAAGCAGTCATCGCTGCTTACCGAAAGCCATATCGGAATTTCGCCGATTCAGACGCGAAGCCTTAAATCGGTTACTCTTCTTCTTCGTTCGATGGCTTCTCCTCGTACCCTGCTCACCGCTCGCTCCCTCACGACGATGACGATGCTTGTCTGCTGTAATCTCTTCCCCTCCCTGCGTACTGCAGACAGGATCGGAGATGCCTCTGGTTCTGTCTTTCCCTACGGGTGAAAAGATTCTGATTTATTCGTGTCTCACCTGTGACGTGCCCATTGATATTGTTTATGGAGCGGGGAACGGGGGGATTCCATCCTTCCTTGGTCTCCTACTGCCGTTCCCCGTCCAACGCGTGAAGATCTGGTCTCTGCTGGTCGTTCGTGAAGTGGAGAAATTTTTCTCCACTTTCTTCTCCCCCTGTCGTCTATCCCTCGCAATCGTGAATTCAGGGTTGTTTCCAGTCAACCCTGCGTGGAGGGCGGATTCGTGAGAGGGAGTAGAGGGAAACAGTCATCGCTGCTCGCCTCGAGCCTTGTCAGAATTTCCCCGGTTCAGACGCGAAGCCTTAAACCGACTACTCTTCCTCCTTCGTCGATGGCTTCGCCTCGTACCCTGCCCTACGATCTCCCTCCTGTGGCGAGGATAATAACCTCGCTGGACGGGATCCTTGATCGAACCCGAGTGAAGGACGAGTCGGCGAAAGGGAGTAGAGGGAAGCAGTCATCGCTGCTTACCATAAGCCATATCGGAATTTCGCCGATTCAGACGCGAAGCCTTAAATCGGTTACTCTTCTTCCTCGTTCGATGGCTTCTCCTCGTACCCTGTTCACCGCTCACTCCCTCGTAACGATGAAGTTAACGTCCGCTGCGTTCACCTTCCCTCACTGCGTGCTGCAGGCAAGGTCGGAGGTACCTAAAGTTCTGTTTCCCTTGCGGGAAAAAAAAAGTCTTTTTTACGTAAAGTTCGCCTAGGGCGTGTCTTCGAGGAGTCTCCTACCGTCTTCCACTCCTCGTGTTCTTTCATTCGTCTTCTTTGGTTCTTTGCTCGTTGCTACTCCCTCACCCTCCTGCGTGTTGCAGAATGGATCGGAGGTTCTGTTGGTTCGCTTTTATCCTCGTTCGAGGAAAAAGTCAGTCCGATGGGTCGTTCAGCCTCCTGAAAAGGGTCGACCGAGAAGAGAGAGAGAGAGAGAGAGGCAATGTCGCCGCTGCCTTCAGCCAAATGAGATGGATTTCATCGGTCTTGATTCCGAATCATGATCCGACTACTTCCATCGCGTTAGTCGACAGCCCCTGTATCTCGATTCTCATCTCATTCCCGTTCCCCCCCCACAGGGCTGTGTTTGGATCGTTCGCTGTCTTTCCCATCACCTCCGCCTCGGATCGACGTGTTCGTCAGTTGCCCGATTCCCACGGATCCTCGAGCGGCTTAGAGAAGATGGAAATTTTTTGCGGATTCTGCGTCGTTCGTCGAGAGTTCTTTGCCGCGTGGGATCGTGGACATTGTCTTCCACAGTCTTGTAATGATTTCGAATCGGTCTCGATTTCCTTCATTCCATCTTCCTCCAAGGGTTAACTTCTTCCAAGAGTTTGATTATTTTCTCCGGTGGTACTTCTTTGATCTCCTCCTCGGAGAGGAATTCTTTTCCCAGAAATCTCTTTCTTTTCCGCATTATAGCCGGACAATGACACAGTACGTGTTTCCCTGTTTCCGTGGTTTCTTCGCATGATACGCAATTCTCAACGACTTCTTTTCCTATTCTCTTCAAATGATTTCCCAAGGCTGCATGATTGGTCATGATTCCTATCATCTTGGAGAGATCTTTTCTCTCCATGTTGCTTATCGCTTTCCTCTGTTTGTAAGGAACTTCGTCTCCTAAGAGTTCCTTCGCATGCCCGCATCCAGCGGTGTCTGTCCATTTTCTCTTCCTCTCCGTTAGTCTCCAATCTTTTATTATCTGTTTCGCCGTTGCTTCTGAGACCGGTAACATTGGTTCCGGTCCTATCGGTGATTCGTCCGAGCCCTTGTTCGCTAGTCCGTCCGCTAGCTCGTTCCCTTGTATCCCTTTGTGGCCTGGTACCCAGATCAGTGTGATCTTGTTTCCCAACGTCGCCAGTTCGTTGAGCGCTCTCCTGCAGTCTATCACCGTTCTTGACAGTGATGCTCCGTTGTTCAGTGCCAGCAGTGCCGCTTGACTGTCCGAGCATATCGTGATATTCTCCCTTCTTATCCTTTTCGACATCATGTGTTCGATGCAGTCTCTTATGGCCGTAACTTCCGCTTGGAATACCGTTGGTAGTTTCCCGAGTCTCAGGATTCCTGCTTCGTTTGGATTTTCTTCCCTGATCCATGCAGCTCCTGTAAGATCATTTTTTCTCGAGCCGTCCGTATAGTAGACTCTGCTGTTCGAGTCGTATGGCTTCTTTCCCTCGTCCCAATCTTTCCTTGGTCCTATATGGACCGTGTACTTTCTTTCAAAGTCATACTCCATGACTGTTTTGTCGGCTGGCATGTGGAATATATCCACTATCTCCTTCGGGGCTACCTTGTAGATTATATCTATATGTCTATTCATACCTCTCCTGGTCTTTTTCTCTCCGCTCCAGAGATTCCAATAGTTGAGTCTATAGGCTGTTCTTAACGCCAATTCTTTGATTTTTACATCCAGAGGTGTGACATCGCACATCACTTCCAACGCTCTCGTCGGAGTAGTTTTGAACGCGCCGGTGATTCTTCTCAACGCCATTCCTTGAACACTGTCCAGTCTCGTTCTGACGGTGGTCAGTGTCGTTGCTCTCCACCAGATTAGAGCTCCGAAAGTGATTCTAGGCACTATGATTGCCTCGTAAATCCATTTGCTTCTTACGGGGTCCAAACCCCATTTCGCTCCTACCATTCTGTACATCACGTTCAAGTTCTTCTTTGCTCTCTCGAGCTGTAATCTTATATGCGTTGACCATATCAATCTATCCGTGATATGTACCCCTAGATATTTAACCTTTCTCACAAAAGTTAAGGGTTCTTCCTTGTAAACCAAGTCATCTATGACTGGTCTTCGTTCGTTGGAAACGTAGCTCCTGGAGAACATCATCATCTCCATTTTGGCCGGATTTACCGATAATCCCGTTGCTTCGCACCATACTTCTAGTACTTGCAGAGCCGTCCTCGCCTTGTCTTTGGCTTCTTCCAAGGTTTTTCCTTTCGCCAGGAAATTCACATCGTCCGCGTACGCCGCTGCTTCCACTCCGCATTCCTGCAACGCTCCTATCAGTCCATCGACTGCGATGCACCATAGCAGTGGTGATAATATACCTCCTTGAGGGCAGCCTCTGTTAACCGCCGCTTTCAGCTCCGTCGTGCCCTTCTTAACCTGAAGAGTCCTGTTGCTCAGCATCTTTACTATCCATACTCTGATCTCGTCTTCTACCTCAAAGTCTCTCAACGATTGCTCGATCAATTCCGTCGAGGTCATGTTGAAAGCCCCTTCGATATCGGCAAATCCTCCTATTGCTACACCTTTTTCATTAAAGGTATCCTCCACACTGCCCACTAGGTCATGCAGCGCCGTTTCTACGGATCTTCCTGCTCTGAAAGCGTGTTGTTTTGAGTTCAGTGGTTTCCTTTTGAAAGTGACTTCCTTCAAATATCTGTCCACTAATCTTTCCGCTGTCTTCAATAGGAACGGTGTTAAGCTGATCGGTCTGTACGCCTTCGGCGTCGTATAATCTGGTTTCCCTGGTTTGGGTAGGAAGACGACTCTCGTCTCTCCCCATTTCGAAGGATAGCATCCCGTAGCGATGGATGCTCTTATGACCTTTACCACAAAATCTTCGATCCATGGTAGGGCCTTTTTCAGTAGTTGTGGGTATATTCCGTCCGTACCCGGTGCCTTATACGGATCGAAGGACATTATTGCCCATCTGACTCTTTGTCTACTCACAACTTTGTTAGCCAGTTCCCAATTCGGTCTCGTACTTTCCGTCATCGCTTGTATATTTCCTTGATTATCTTGTAATCTGCAACATCCGGGAAAGTGTTCCTTGAGTAGCATTTCCAATATCTCTTCGTCGTTGTCTGTAAATTCACCCGTCTTTTTCTTCAGGGCTCCTATTCCTTTCTGTCCATCTTCGGATAACATTTTGTTCAATCTCGCCGTTTCCGGTAGCTTCTTCACGCTTTCGCAGTATTTTCTCCATGAGGTTCTCTTACTTTCGAAGATCATTCTTCTTAGCTTCCTATTGGCCTTGTTCACTTTGTCCCAAATTTCTCTTCCACCTCGTCTTCTCGCAAGTTTCTTCAAATGGGAGATTCTGTTACTCTCCTTCTCCAGTTTCCTATTCCACCAGGGCAATCTTATCGTGTTCTTGCTCTCCTTTTCTTCCGTAGCTTCTTCCCAAGCCTCGTTCAATAGACGATTCAATGCTTCGATCGCTTCGTCGATCTCCTCTTGATTGCCATATCTCCTTGGCAATGTGTCTCTCTTCATTTCTATCAATGTCTTGAATCTTCTCCAATCCGTCTTCCTCGGATCTCTTTTCCATATTCTTTCCGTTATATCTTCTTCGGTTATTTCCATCACGATGTACCTGTGGTCGGATTTTGAGTCTTCTTGACTTACATGCCAGTTCTTCAACATACCTAGCGTTCCTGGGGACCCTAATGTAACGTCCAGTACCTCTTCTCTTTGCATATTGCAGAAGGTGGGCTCGTTCCCTCTGTTTAGACAGGTTAGTCCAAGATCTTGCATCTCTTCCATTAGCATCTTTCCTCTTGCGTTCGTTTCGGTGCTTCCCCATACGGTGTTCTTCGCATTGGCATCCATTCCTATTAAGATCTCCTTCCCCTTGTCGTTGCTCCACTCGCATACCTCTTTTCCTTTCGTGCCGAGCACGGTATCTTTCCCGTCCCACTTTGAGTAGATCGATGCCACTATCAGTCTTCTATTTTCTCCGGACTCGCTTGATTTCCAGGATATCTCCGCCACCGTAGTGTGGTTGTCGTTAAACTGTGGTAGAAGAGTCACGTTGATTCCTCTTCTCGTTACGATACATGTCCTCGAGTTCTTGTTTACCGCCGTACACCAAATACTCCCTGCGGCGTTCATGCCTCTTATACCTCCATACGCTATGTACGGTTCTTGAACTAGTGCGATATCGATGTCGCCTTTCTTCATGAATGTTGTTAGCATCGCCGCTGCGACCGGTGCATGGTGAAGGTTTATTTGCACAATCTTCATTTTATATTCAATTTTTACTGTCGCGCTGTGCTAGAGATCTAGATAAAGTAAATCTTATTGGATTAAGATATTGATTGCACCGTTCGTATAATGTATACCTTTTATGCTGCTGCACCCTGGAAATAATGGGGCGGTGCAATCAAATTATTAAATTATATTACCCATTTCATCCATGTTATACGTAGATTAAAATATATTTAATATATATCGTCTGCCATCGATATTGGGGTGTATAGTGAATTTGTGTCTAAGCTTTATTTTATTTATTTTATTTATTTAAGACTGAGTTTACTGTACATTATTATATTGGTCCATATCTGAATAGTAAACATTAATTCGTTAGTTATTCTACTCATTTAATCAGTATGGTGTTTCTATTTCAATTATTAATCAAATACAGTATGAATAAAGAATCTATGTATAACAGGATCACAGACATACATCCAGAAATAGAAGAGTATCCCCTATAAGATACATCCCGTCTTACGTCACCTAAGGTAGGTTCTTAAAGTATTGTGATTAATACATATATCCACATATGAGTGTATGTGATATGTGACATAAAGCGGAATCGCATTTGATTAAACAATATACTTTAGTTATATAGGTGTAAGGCATATAATGAATATTTATGTGAGTTTGTTAGTACTCATCATATTTATAAATACATATTATTAATTCGGGTACATATTTCATAAATCAAATTTCACCTGTCATTAGCCACCACATTTTTAGACATTAAATAAATTTCAGATATTACTTTCCATCTATGAATTCAGTTTTAATGTATAGAAAATATTTTAATACGCTTAAAAGCATAAATATATTCAGCTAAAGATTTTGATTTTATTTTTAACGTGACTAAATTATAATGGATGCCAATTCACAATTTTTATAACTTGTTTATAACAAATGCATTATTCGAAAATTGTATATCCTATTATAGATATAAAGAACATTTAACTATATAACGACCGTATCATATTTGTTACTAATTTAGATTATTTATCTATACGAGTATCCACTCATTTGTAAGATATCAAAACAAAAGAACAAGAGAAGGAAAAATTGTATATCTACAATTAATCTATAATCTATATTCACATATATCCTTCAGATACATTATTGTAATTTAGAAAAGATTTTTTATACATAGTTCAAACAATTTGCATGCAGTAATTTAACGTCATCAGTTTGAGTTCTAGTATTAAAATTTATTAAATAGTTTGTTCTGGTTATAATTAAAGGTTTAAGTAAATATCATTGATCAAGGGGAAAGTCCACATTGTTAATATCTTTAATGTGATCATGTATTATAAGCATTGGGAAAGCGAGTATAAATTAACTTCTATATTTATTAACTCTATTATATGTATTAGTATGTTAATTTCCTATTATATAGTTATATCTTCATAGACTTTTATAAAATTTATAAATTGATTATTAATACTTTAGTATATTTATTCGACTTTAACAAAATTTGAAGTAATTTAAGCAATCAAATGAAAGGACAAATCAAATAACACATCCTACGATCAATGATTAATTATTGGCATTATTGATATTGACTGCGTATATATTATAAGAGTACATATTGAAATATGTCAAGGACCTACCTTTATATTCCTGTAAAATTATTACATATAGATATAAATACATTCAGATCTTTATTCAAATGGATTATCTCATCCCTATCTGTTATATAGATCGCATGATATATCATTCATCCGATCCCTCACTAGCTACTTAAAAGCATATTTCATGATTCAAATTTATTAAATATTGAATTAGAGTTAGTCAATGACTTAGTTTTATTATCCAAAAGTTATTTGAAAGTTTATCTTATGTTTATTAAGGAAGAAAAATTTATATAAACGTATCAATTAGTAATTGTTTAGATTAATTTATAATTATAAATATTCTTTCAGTATAAGACTTTTTCCTTGATTATAATACCATAGTTATATGTAAGAAGATAGATAGTAATGTAATTTTAATAAAGCAGGTTCATGTTTCCTGTCAAAAATATATACGTATATGATAAGACTTTTACAACGGTACAATTTTATGTGAATTTACTCAAATTGAAAGCATAAATTACCGCGCTTTATTTGGAGTACAGAATATACATTATTGATCCATACATGGCTCACAAATTAAACTTTTAACTCTCTTAAATTGAGTTACTTAATATATCTCATAATCAACAGATAAGTATCATTATTATTAACATTAATCATGCACAGATAAATATAAATGGAAACATTGAGATAAATTGAGGACCTACCTTAATATATCTGTAAATATTATTACATATATAGATATAAACGTATCAAATAATACAATTCAATTACATATTTCATCTTCGTTTGTTATTTTATATTATTCATATATCTTATTTGTTATTATTTATTATAGGTTTATCATTTATTTAAATTAATACATTTTTATAATTTAATACTATTCATTTTGAGAACTTCTTTCTTAATAGCAATTTATTATTCAATCATCAAATTTATATATGCAAAACAATTTATTCTACATTTGAAGTTATTTATTTATTTAATATTTAATTATCATTTATCATTTGTTAAAAGAGAGTAACCCGAGTGATATAATGATTAAATTTGATTAGATTATTTAGGAAAGTGAAGAGAATTTCAATATAGTTCCCCTACTTCAATTATAATATTATAACCATGTGTGAAGAAGAGACGGGTAAACTTCTTTACAATGGTATACCGTAGATAATAGTATCAGTTTTTATTTCAGTTATCAAGAGAATGAAACTGCAGAATAAGATACATAGGCAGAACAGATTATAGGGTTTTGTTTAAATTAATATTGTACATTATTATGTAAACTATTAATTCACTTGATTTGTATTAAATAAATTATAGGGCGGGTCATAGTTAGAATTCCAGGATTTATCTATTTATCTATTTATCGTATTTTAAAATGTATATATGGGAATACAGGGGGATTTTGTGCAGGAAGGCCCCAAGCTCAATTCGATCCCGATACAGATTCCCATGTGTGACTCGCGAATATCAATCTCCTGATCAATACCGGCCCCTTCATGTCCTCATCTGTTCTCCTTATATACTAAAAAGTTGTTGAAACAGGTGGAGAACTAACGTTTAAATTTTTGTTACATAAAGGTGGGTTATATCTTCAATTCTTGTATATATTATTCATTTTGGTTATATATATTAAGTCAGAATAAAGTCTAGTCGGTCCCCGCGTAAAAAAGTAGCATGTGATCTATTTATATTTATATGCAATGTAAGAATAACAAGGCAACAGCCATTCCTAAAATAGAGATAAATTTTCAAAAATGGTCAAATGTTCGTTCAGATATCTAGTCCCAGAGGAAGTTTAGCATTAGTTGAGAGTTCCCCAATATTATCAATACATTAATCCATATGAATCAAGTCTTGTATCAACTCAAATTATCTTTCAGTATTTGTAATTAACTATTTATCTATAAGGACTCTTTTAGCTACTACTAAATTATATTGAGTATATATGTGATTTCCTTTTTTATATTTAGAATTTTAACAGATTTTAAAAGACTTTCTTTTACAATTTAGGTTTTAATTTTAGACTTTAAGATTTTTAGATTCTTTATTGATCATATATATGATTTCATTTTACCCCATGAATTTAACAAATTTCTTAGTGACTTTTTAAGATTTCAAATTTCAAGTTTTAATTTTAGATTATTTTTGATTTTAGGTTTAAACCTATTTTATATTTTATTTAATATTCTATAAATAAGCTATACATGTATATCAATTACGTTTGTCGTGTTGTAATGTATTTGAATGTTGTAATGTACTGTAAAATATTTATATGCATATTATTGTCAATATTAGTGTTAATGTTAGTGTACTAATGTGTATATAATTAGTTTTTAGTAGGGGCCTCAGATTTTTGTCTTCGAGAAAATGTTAACCCAGACCTAACCCAGACCTAACCCAGACCTAACCCAGACCTAGGAACGTTAGGAACGTTAGGAAAGTCCTCAGCGGGAGGGTGACCGGTGCCACCCCAAGGCGATAAGCTGGAGCAGCGTTGACTCCCGTGCCTACACAATACTCCCCGGCTCGGCCGCTGTTTGGACCTCACCGGCGGAGCAAGGATCGCATTACCCGCCCGGTTTTAACCTGGTGCTAGGGCCCCTGGCTTTATTCGGATCGGCCCGGGCCACTTGCCAAGGGTGCTCCCGCAGTACAGGGTGAGATTTCATTGACGGTGCAGCCATCCCTACCTCCCCCACTAGCTGTTGCCTCAGGAGAAGCGTGAAAATAGTACGTTGGGCTGCCCGACTCGATCTCAGTTCCTCCTGCTCGTCACTCCCCATCACCACTTGTACGTTCGAGTATCGAAGAGGCAGCACATCCAAGCCGACGATGTGCCATTGACCACCGATCAAGTAATACGCGTTCGAGCGCAGGTAAAGGTAAGGCAGGCCTGACATCGATAAACCGAAGAGGCAGCACATCCAAGCCGACGATGTGCTATTGATCATTGATCAAATAACACGCGTTCGAGCGCCGCCACAAGAGCAGCACGCCGGCAAGGCAGGCCTGACATCGATAACCGAAGAGGCAGCACATCCAAACCAAACCAACGATGATGTATCATTGATCACCGATCAAGTAACACGCGTTCGAGCGCCGCAACAGGAGCAGCACGCCGGCAAGGCAGGCCTGACATCGATAAATGTGATGATAGCAAGTTCCGAACAGGATTGGGTATCCGATGCTTCCTTGGGATACACATATTATTCCTATCGTACATGCATGAGCTACCATGCCTACATTGAGAAAATCTAATATTGAGCAGAATTAAGCAAAGTTGCTCCCCACCCACCCATCCTATTTATTTTTAATTGAAATCTAACATAGTGTGAACAACAACAACAACAACAGCAATAAATAAATAGCAGCAGCGGCAAACATCAACAACAGCACTTTGATAGATTGGAATAAATGGAGTGTGGTAATAATAGTAGTAGTAGTAGTAATAATAGTAGTAGTAGTAGTAATAGTAGTAGTAGTAGTAGTAATAATAATAGTAGTAGTAGTCGTAGTAGTAGTAGTAGTAGTATTAGTAGTAGTAGTATTAGTAATAGTAGTAGTAATAATAATAATAGTAGTAATAGTAATAGTAATAGTAGTAGTAATAGTAGTAGTGGTGGTAGTAGTATTAGTAGTAGTGACAATAATATTAATAATAGAGTAGTAACAATAACAATATGTTATGTTATGTTAATAATAGTAGTAGTAATAGTGATAGTAATAGAGGTAATAATAGGATTAGACTTAATGATAGTAGCGATGATAATAGAAATAATAGGAATAGTATGAGTAGCATTAGCAGAGGGTGATGAAAGATGACTATCCATATCGATAACAATAATAAGTTGATTGGTTAATAATATTAGTTGTAGAGAGATAATGATGATCGTAAATAAATATATTAAAATTGGTTCTCGATATCAATAGTAATGGTGATGATAATAATTAGCTAGTTGGCTAGTTAGTTGATTAGTATTGATAGTATTAACTATAGTGATAATAGTAGAATATGAAGAAGTTGGTTATCCATATCAAATAGAAGTGATAGTGAAAATTTATTGGTTATTCAAGAATAATAATGATATTAATAATGATAACAGTAGTGATCGTATTAGTAGTAGATTATCATCATCACTGTCGTCACCACCATCGCTGGCAGTAGCAGCAACAACAGTAGTGACAATAAGTATAATTAGTGGTAATGTTAGCAATAGTCCAAATATAAGAAGTAGGAATAGTAATAGTGATAAGATAGATTATAGCAAATTATCAGTTTCGATAGTGATGAGGATAACGATAATAATTAGCTAGTCAATTAAATTTAGCAATAATAGTGATTAAAAATATCATAAAAAAAAGAGAGTAAAATATTAATGTATATTATTATTGACCCCACAAGTGGCAACAAAACTAACAATTAAAATAACGGTGAAATTATTGATAATAATGTCATCCTCATTAGTAACCCAACTGATGTATAACTGAATAATAAGAAGAAGAAAAAGAGTTTGTTGATATCCCACCATCATCACCATGTGAGATCAATATGTTAAAAATAGTGTTAATATTATAATATGAGAAGAAGAGAAAATGTTATTATGAATAATAGTGTTTAGTAGTAGAATTAGTATTGGATGTATAAGACAGCGCTATTTATTATATAATAATAGTAAGAGAGAGACAGGGAAGATATAATGATGAGTTAAAAGTAGGCAAAAAGATAAGAATTTAGAAAAAGATAGTGAGTATGAGTAGGTAAATCAGGAAAAGAAGAGTGGATAAAGTAAGCTGTTCGTTGATAATTCGGTGCAGTAGGTAAGTCAAATGGAGAAAGATAAGTTATATTATTCCAATATGTCGGTCAGAGTAAGTCGGTAACTCGATAAGTCGGTAAGTCTGTGAGTCGGTAGGCCAGTAAGTCGATAATTCAGTGCAGTAGGTAAGTCAATGGGAAAAGATAAGTTAGATTATTCCAATATGTCGGTCAGAGTAAGTCGGTAACTCGATAAGTCGGTAAGTCTGTGAGTCGGTAGGCCAGTAAGTCGATAATTCAGTGCAGTAGGTAAGTCAATGGAAAAAAATAAGTTAGATTATTCCAATATATCGGTCAGAGTAAGTCGGTAACTCGATAAGTCGGTAAGTCTGTGAGTCGGTAGGCCAGTAAGTCGATAAGACAGTGAGTCGGTAAAGCAGTGAGTCGGTGCGTCAGTGAGTAGGTAAAGAGAAAATGGTAAAAGAAGATAACATAGATAAAAGTTAGTGTGTGTGTGTGTGTGCTACCGCTGCCTGTCTAGTTCTATCGATTGAGCAGTTTTCTGCTCCTTCGGTTTTTCTGATTCTAACTATCTATTTGCAAACTCTATTCTGTTACCCTTCCACCCTTACCCTCGCCCCTCCTCCCCCCCCCCCTCGCGGTTTTCTATTTAATATAACGTCATACTTGCATTTTCACACAATGTAGGTATGACCGTTATTTGTTCATTTACCGAAATCAAACTAACTATGCTGCCTGCTGCTGTTGTTCTCTAAGTACAATCCTGCCGCGTGACTCTAGGTTTTCAAACGTTTCGAATATGACTCCCTTATCCGATTCGATAAGTGAGTCTAGCTGGATTCTAGAAGCTGGTACCTCCCACCCTTTTTCCTACTCAAGGTCCCTGATGGAGAGCCCCTTTCAACTTCATCGAAGTCTCCTTACAGGTGTGACATCGAATCCATAGCGGGTTGAACCAGCCGGCTGGGTCTCTCCCGCGGTTAGATCGGAAACCCCCTCCCTTCCAGCGAGGTCTGGTGAAAGGCTGGGTTATTCATTCTCTAAGATACTCGCGTACCCGGCTTTTTAAGTTACGAACTCTAAGGTGACTCTATTTTTGGAAGCAATCGGATTTACGCGAATCGGTTGGGCGAGCAGGTCGCTCAGGGTGGTCCTCCCGGGAGGCTTCCTGAGACAGTTTGCTCGCAGGGATAGAGACTCCTGTTCACGAGGGCCGATGCAGGGAATCGAATCTCTATGCATTTTACATCCTGCCTGAGTTCCGATTGTCCTACATCCGCTCGTATCTCGATTCCAAGGTCTCACTCCCGTTCACTCGCCCCGCGAGTGTAGAATCTAATTTCTTCTTCTTCCGTTCTCCATTGATTCGTCTCCCTTCCTCCGTGGGTTCGTACTCCTGGTGGGCAGGATTCGTTCGTCGGGATTTGTTCGTTCGTCCCTGAAAAAGGGAGAACGGAGCAATGAGAGGGAGTGGAGGGGAGCAGTCATCGCTGCTTTCCTCAAGCCATGTCGGAGTTTCACTGATTCCGACACGAAACCGTGAATCAGCTACTTCTCTTCCTCTTTCGATGGCTCCCCTGGTACCCTGCTCACCGTCCGCTCCCTTGCGTTGTAAATTCCATCTGAAAATAAAACTCCCTCTCCTTCCCGCTACAACATGGCAGCAGATAGGATTGGAGGTTCTTTTTTTATGTTTTTGTTCAAACTTCTCACTCTCCTTACGGAGATGATAAGTTTCTGGAGAAAGTTCGCTTTATCTCTTCAGAGATATTGCGGGTAACCTCAGACCTAGTGTTTCGGGTAAGCCCAGACCTAGTCAAAGTTACTTCGGGGTGTAGCTCAGACCTAGTATTTCGGGCACCCTAGACCTAGGTCATCGGTCTTTCGATAGTTCGCTAATCGTCCCTTTCACCCCTGTCTCGGATCAACGTGCTAGCCAGACTCCTGGTTTGTCCGAATCCTCGAGCGACAGGGGATTCGAGGGATTTTTGCGGGTTCTTTGTTGGTTCGCCTAAGGCGTGTTCTCCATGGGTTCGTGGGCATCTCCCCAGCTGGTTCGGCTCGTTCGAGAAGTTGAAATCTTGGATTCCAACTTGTAGTTCGGGATTCTCGGTCCATCCCGGGTCGAGGGGTGAGTCGGAAGAGAAGGGAGTAGAGGGGAGCCGTCATCGCTGCTTACCAAAAGCCATATCGGAATTTCGCCGGTTCAGACGCGAAGCCTTAAACCGGTTACTCTTCTTCCTCGTTCGATGGCTCCTCCTCGTACCCTGTCCCTCGCCCACTTCGCTCGAAATGACAAGGATGTTGCTCTCTGCTATCTTTTTCTCTCCCTGCGTATCGCCTGATGCATGTTCGTGGGGATTGTTTGTGAAACGGGAAAACGGGGGGATTCCATCCTTCCTTGGTCTCCTACAGCCGTTCCCCGTCCCACACGTAGAGATCCGGTCCCTGCGGGTCGTTCGTACGACGGCAAAGTAAGTCCGTCTGTTCAATTTTCTCGTGTTCTACAGCCATCCATTTTCCGCGATCCTGGATTCAGGGCGTTGCTATCGGCCCTAGGTGGAGGGTAAATGCGTAGGAGGGAGTAGAGGGAAGCAGTCATCGCTGCTCACCACGAGCCATGTCAGAATTTCCCCGGTTCAGACGCGAAGCCTTAAACCGACTACTCTTCCTCCTTCGTCGATGGCTTCGCCTCGTACCCTGCCCAACGATTTCCCTCCTGTGACGAGGATGATGACCTCGTTGATCGGGATCCCGGATCGATCCGAGTGAGGGGCGAGTCCTGCGAGAGGGAGTAGAGGGAAGCAGTCATCGCTGCTTACCGAAAGCCATATCGGAATTTCGCCGATTCAGACGCGAAGCCTTAAATCGGTTACTCTTCTTCCTCGTTCGATGGCTTCTCCTCGTACCCTGCTCGCCGCTCGTTCCCTCACGGTGATGACGATGCTTGTCTGCTGTAATCTCTTCCCCTCCCTGCGTACTGCAGACAGGATCGGAGATGCCTCTGGTTCTGTCTTTCCCTACGGATGAAAAGATTCTGGTTTATTCGTGTCTCACCTGTGACATGCCCATTGATATTGCTTATGGAGCGGGGAACGGGGGGATTCCATCCTTCCTTGGTCTCCTACTGCCGTTCCCCGTCCAACGCGTGGAGATCTGGTCTCTGCTGGTCGTTCGTGAAGTGGAGACATTTTCTTCACCTTCTTCTCCCGCTGTCGTCTATCCCTCGCAATCGTGAGTTCAGGGTTGTTTCCAAACAACCCTGCGTGGAGGGCGGATTCGTGAGAGGGAGTAGAGGGAAGCAGTCATCGCTGCTCGCCACGAGCCATGTCAGAATTTCCCCGGTTCAGACGCGAAGCCTTAAACCGACTACTCTTCCTCCTTCGTCGATGGCCTCGCCTCGTACCCTGCCCTACGATCTCCCTCCTGTGGCGAGGATAATAACCTCGCTGGACGGGATCCTTGATCGAACCCGAGTGAAGGACGAGTCGGCGAAAGGGAGTAGAGGGAAGCAGTCATCGCTGCTTACCATAAGCCATATCGGAATTTCGCCGATTCAGACGCGAAGCCTTAAATCGGTTACTCTTCTTCCTCGCTCGATGGCCTCTCCTCGTACCCTGTTCACCGCTCGCTCCCTCGTAACGATGAAGTTAACGTCCGCTGCGTTCACCTTCCCTCACTGCGTGCTGCAGGCAAAGTCGGAGGTACCTAAAGTTCTGTTTCCCTTGCGGGAAAAAAAGTCTTTTTTACGTAAAGTTCGCCTAGGGCGTGTCTTCGAGGAGTCTCCTACCGTCTTCCACTCCTCGTGTTCTTTCGTTCGTCTTCTTTGGTTCTTTGCTCGTTGCTACTCCCTCACCCTCCTGCGTGTTGCAGAATGGATCGGAGGTTCTGTTGGTTCGCTTTTATCCTCGTTCGAGGAAAAAGTCAGTCCGATGGGTCGTTCAGTCTCCTGAAAAGGGTCGACCGAGAATAGAGAGAGAGAGAGAGAGGCAATGTCGCCGCTGCCTTCAGCCAAGTGAGATGGATTTCATCGGTCTTGATTCCGAATCATGATCCGACTACTTCCATCGCGTTAGTCGACAGCCCCTGTATCTCGATTCTCATCTCATTCCCGTTCCCCCCCCACAGGGCTGTGTTTGGATCGTTCGCTGTCTTTCCCATCACCTCCGCCTCGGATCGACGTGTTCGTCAGTTGCCCGATTCCCACGGATCCTCGAGCGGCTTAGAGAAGATGGAAATTTTTTGCAGATTCTGCGTCGTTCGTCGAGAGTTCTTTGCCGCGTGGGATCGTGGACATTGTCTTCCACAGTCTTGTAATGATTTCGAATCGGTCTCGATTTCCTTCATTCCATCTTCCTCCAAGGGTTAACTTCTTCCAAGAGTTTGATTATTTTCTCCGGCGGTACTTCCTTGATCTCCTCCTCGGAGAGGAATTCTTTTCCCAGAAATCTCTTTCTTTTCCGCATTATAGCCGGACAATGACACAGTACGTGTTTCCCTGTTTCCGTGGTTTCTTCGCATGATACGCAATTCTCAACGACTTCTTTTCCTATTCTCTTCAAATGATTTCCCAAGGCTGCATGATTGGTCATGATTCCTATCATCTTGGAGAGATCTTTTCTCTCCATGTTGCTTATCACTTTCCTCTGTTTGTAAGGAACTTCGTCTCCTAAGAGTTCCTTCGCATGCCCGCATCCAGCGGTGTCTGTCCATTTTCTTTTCCTCTCCGTTAGTCTCCAGTCTTTTATTATCTGTTTCGCCGTTGCCTCTGAGACCGGTAACATTGGTTCCGGTCCTATCGGTGGCTCGTCCGAGCCCTTGTTCGCTAGTCCGTCCGCTAGCTCGTTTCCTTGTATCCCTTTGTGACCTGGTACCCAGATCAGTGTGATCTTGTTTCTCAACGTCGCCAGTTCGTTGAGCGCTTTCCTGCAGTCTATCACCGTTCTTGACAGTGATGCTCCGTTGTTCAGTGCCAGCAGTGCCGCTTGACTGTCCGAACATATCGTAATATTCTCCCTTCTTATCCTTTCCGACGTCATGTGTTCGACGCAGTCTCTTATGGCCGTAACTTCCGCTTGGAATACCGTCGGTAGTTTCCCGAGTCTCAGGATTCCTGCTTCGTTTGGATTTTCTTCCCTGATCCATGCCGCTCCTGTAAGGTCATTTTTTCTCGAGCCGTCCGTATAGTAGACTCTGCTGTTCGAGTCGTATGGCTTCTTTCCCTCGTCCCAATCTTTCCTTGGTCCTATATGGACCGTGTACTTTCTTTCAAAGTCATACTCCATGACTGTTTTGTCGGCTGGCATGTGGAATATATCCACTATCTCCTTCGGAGCTTCCTTGTAGATTATATCTATATGTCTATTCATACCTCTCCTGGTCTTTTTCTCTCCGCTCCAGAGATTCCAATAGTTGAGTCTATAGGCTGTTCTTAGCGCCAATTCTTTGATTTTTACATCCAGAGGGGTGACATCGCACATCACTTCCAACGCTCTCGTCGGAGTAGTTTTGAACGCGCCGGTGATTCTTCTCAACGCCATTCCTTGAACACTGTCCAGTCTCGTTCTGACGGTGGTCAGTGTCGTTGCTCTCCACCAGATTAGAGCTCCGAAAGTGATTCTAGGCACTATGATTGCCTCGTAAATCCATTTGCTTCTTACGGGGTCCAAACCCCATTTCGCTCCTACCATTCTGTACATCACGTTCAAGTTCTTCTTTGCTCTCTCGAGCTGTAATCTTATATGCGTTGACCATATCAATCTATCCGTGATATGTACCCCTAGATATTTAACCTTTCTCACGAAAGTTAAGGGTTCTTCCTTGTAAACCAAGTCATCTATGACTGGTCTTCGTTCGTTGGAAACGTAGCTCCTGGAGAACATCATCATCTCCATTTTGGCCGGATTTACCGATAATCCCGTTGCTTCGCACCATACTTCTAGTACTTGCAGAGCCGTCCTCGCCTTGTCTTTGGCTTCTTCCAAGGTTTTTCCTTTCGCCAGGAAATTCACATCGTCCGCGTACGCCGCTGCTTCCACTCCGCATTCCTGCAACGCTCCTATCAGTCCATCGACTGCGATGCACCATAGCAGTGGTGACAATATACCTCCTTGTGGGCAGCCTCTGTTAACCGCCGCTTTCAGCTCCGTCGTGCCCTTCTTAACCTGAAGAGTCCTGTTGCTCAGCATCTTTACTATCCATACTCTGATCTCGTCTTCTACCTCAAAGTCTCTCAACGATTGCTCGATCAATTCCGTCGAGGTCATGTTGAAAGCCCCTTCGATATCGGCAAATCCTCCTATTGCTACACCTTTTTCATTAAAGGTATCCTCCACACTGCCCACTAGATCATGCAGCGCCGTTTCTACGGATCTTCCTGCTCTGAAAGCGTGTTGTTTTGAGTTCAGTGGTTTCCTTTTGAAAGTGACTTCCTTCAAATATCTGTCCACTAATCTTTCCGCTGTCTTCAATAGGAACGGTGTTAAGCTGATCGGTCTGTACGCCTTCGGCGTCGTATAATCTGGTTTCCCTGGTTTGGGTAGGAAGACGACTCTCGTCTCTCCCCATTTCGAAGGATAGCATCCCGTAGCGATGGATGCTCTTATGATCTTTACCACGAAATCTTCGATCCATGGTAGGGCCTTTTTCAGTAGTTGTGGGTATATTCCGTCCGTACCCGGTGCCTTATACGGATCGAAGGACATTATTGCCCATCTGACTCTTTGTCTACTCACAACTTTGTTAGCCAGTTCCCAATTCGGTCTCGTACTTTCCGTAATCGCTTGTATATTTTCTTGATTATCTTGTAATCTGTAACATCCGGGAAAGTGTTCCTTGAGTAGCATTTCCAATATCTCTTCGTCGTTGTCTGTAAATTCGCCCGTCTTTTTCTTCAGGGCTCCTATTCCTTTCTGACCATCTTCGGATAACATTTTGTTCAATCTCGCCGTTTCCGGTAGCTTCTTCACGCTTTCGCAGTATTTTCTCCATGAGGTTCTCTTACTTTCGAAGATCATTCTTCTTAGCTTCCTATTGGCCTTGTTCACTTTGTCCCAAATTTCTCTTCCACCTCGTCTTCTCGCAAGTTTCTTCAAATGGGAGATTCTGTTACTCTCCTTCTCTAGCTTCTTATTCCACCAGGGCAATCTTATCGTGTTCTTGCTTTCCTTTTCTTCCGTCGCTTCTTCCCATGCCTCGTTCAACAAGCGATTCAGCGCTTCAATCGCTTCGTCGATCTCCTCTTGATTACCGTATCTCTTTGGCAGTGTGTCTTTGTTCATCTCTATCAGCGTTTTGAATCTTCTCCAATCCGTCTTCCTCGGATCTCTTTTCCACGTTCTTTCCATTATATCTTCTTCAGTTATTTCCATCACAATGTACCTATGGTCGGATTTCGAATCTTCTTGGCTTACTCGCCAGTTCTTCAACATGCCTAACGTACCTGAGGATCCTACTGTAACGTCCAGTACCTCTTCTCTTTGTACGTTACAGAAGGTTGGCTCGCTTCCTCTGTTCAGGCAAGTTAAACCCAGATCTTGCATCTCCTCCATTAGCATCTTTCCTCTTGCATTCGTCTCTGTGCTTCCCCATACGATGTTCTTCGCATTGGCATCCATTCCAATTAAAATTTCTTTCCCCTTGTCGGTGCTCCATTCGCACACTTCCTTTCCTTTCTTCCCAAGTACGGTGTCCTTCCCGTCCCACTTTGAATAGATCGATGCCACTATCAGTCTTCTATTTTCTCCGGACTCGCTTGATTTCCAGGATATCTCCGCCACCGTAGTGTGGTTGTCGTTGAACTGTGGTAGAAGAGTCACGTTGATTCCTCTTCTCGTTACGATACAAGTCCTCGAGTTCTTGTTTACCGCCGTACACCAAATACTCCCTGCGGCGTTCATGCCTCTTATACCTCCGTACGCTATGTACGGTTCTTGAACTAGTGCGATATCGATGTCGCCTTTCTTCATGAATGTTGTTAGCATCGCCGCTGCGACAGGTGCATGGTGAAGGTTTATTTGCACAATCTTCATTTTATATTCGATTTAATGTCGCGCTGTGCTAGAGATCTGAATAAAGTAAATCTTATTGGATTAAGATGTTGATTGCACCGTTCGTATAATGTATACCTTTTATGCTGCTGCACCCTGGAAATAATGGGGCGGTGCAATCAAGTTATTAAATTATATTATCTATTACATCCATGTTATACGTAGATTAAAATATATTTAATATATATCGTCTGCCATCGATATTGGGGTATATAGTGTATTTGTATCTAAACTTTATTTTATTTATTTTATTTTATTTAAGACTGAGTTTACTGTACATTATTATATTAGACCATATCTGAATAGTAAACATTAATTCGTTAGTTATTCTACTCATTTAATCAATATGGTGTTTCTATTTCAATTATTAATCAAATACAGTATAAGTAAAGAATCTATGTATAACAGGATCACAGACATACATCCAGAAATAGAAGAGTATCCCCTATAAGATACTTCCCGTCTTACGTCACCTAAGGTAGGTTCTTAAAGTATTGTGATTAATACATATATCCACATATGAGTGTATGTGATATGTGACATAAAGCGGAATCGTATTTGATTAAACAATATACTTTAGTTATATAGGTGTAAAGCATATAATGAATATTTATGTGAGTTTGTTAGTACTCACCATATTTATAAATACATATTATTAATTCAGGTACATATTTCATAAATCAAATTTCACCTGTCATTAGCTACCACATTTTTAGACATTAAATAAATTTCAGATATTACTTTCCATCTATGAATTCAGTTTTAATGTATAGAAAATATTTTTAATACGCTTAAAAGCATAAATATATTCAGCTAAAGATTTTGATTTTATTTTTTACGTGGCTAAATTATAATGGATGCCAATTCACAATTTTTATAACTTGTCTATAACAAATGCATTATTCGGAAATTGTATATCCTGTTATAGATATAAAGAACATTTAACTATATAACGACCGTATCATATTTGTTACTAATTTAGATTATTTATCTATACGAGTATCCACTCATTTGTAAGTTATCAAAACAAAAGAACAAGAGAAGGAAAAATTTTATATCTACAATTAATCTATAATCTATATTCACATATATCCTTCAGATACATTATTGTAATTTAGAAAAGATTTTTTTATACATAGATCAAACAATTTGCATGCAGTAATTTAACGTCATCAGTTTGAGTTCTAGTATTAAAATTAATTAAATAGTTTGTTCTGGTTGTGATTAAAGGTTTAAGTAAATATCATTGATCAAGGGGAAAGTCCACATTGTTAATATCTTTAATGTGATCAAATATTTAAAGCATTAGGAAAGCAAGTATAAATTAACTTCTATATTTATTAACTCTATTATATGTATTAGTATGTTAATTTCCTATTATATAGTTATATCTTCATATACTTTTATAAAAATTTATAACTTGATTACTAATACTTTAGTATATTTATTCGATTTTATCAAAGTTTGAAGTAATTTAAGCAATCAAATGAAAGGACAAGTCAAATAACATATCCTACGATCAATGATTAATTATTGGCATTATTGATGTTGACTGCATATATGTTGTAAGAGTACATATTGAATAAGTCAAGGACCTACCTTTATATTCCTGTAAAATTATTACATATAAATACAAATACAATCAGATCTTTATTCAAATGGATTATCTCATCCCTATCTGTTTTATAGATCGCATGATATATCATTCATTCGATCCTTTACTAGCTACTTAAAAGCATATTTCGTGATTTAAATTTATTAAATATTGAATTAGAATTTGTTAATGACTTAGTTTTATTATCCAAAAGTTATTTGAAAGTTTATCTTATGTTTATTAAGAAGAAAAATTTATATAAACGTATCAATTAGTAATTATTTAGATTAATTTATAATTATAAATATTCTTTCAGTATAAGACTTTTTCCTTGATTAAATTACCATAGTTATATATAAGAAAATAGATAGTAATGTAATTTTAATAAAGCAGGTTCATATTTCCTGTCAAAAATATACACATATATGATAAGACTTTTACAACGGTACAATTTTATGTGAATTTACTCAAATTGAAAGCATAAATTACCGCACTTTATTTGGAATACAGAATATATATTATTGATCCATACATGGTTCATAAATTAAACTTTTAACTTTCTTAAATTGAGTTACTTAATATATCTCATAATCAACAGATAAATATCATTATTATTAACATTAATCATGCACAGATAAATATTAATGGAAACATTGAGATAAATTGAGGACCTACCTTAACATATCTGTAAATATTATTACATATATAGATATAAACGTGTCAAATATTACAATTCAATTACATATTTCATCTTCGTTTGTTATTTTATATTATTCACCTATGTTATTCGTTATTATTTATTATAGATTTATCATTTATTTAAATTAATACATTTTTTATAATTTAATACTATTCATTTTGAGAACTTCTTTCTTAATAGCAATTTATTGTTCAATCATCAAATTTATATATGTAAAACAATTTATTCTACATTTGAAGTTATTTACTTATTTAGTTATTTAATTATCATTTATCATTTGTTAAAGGAGAGTAACCCGAGTGATATAGTGATTAGATTTGATTAAATTATTTTAGGAAAGTGAAGAGAATTTCAATATAATTCCCCTACTTCAATTATAATATTATAACCATATGTAAAGAAGAAACGGGTAAACTTCTTTACAATGGTATATCGTAGATAATAGTATCAGCTTTTATTTCAGTTATTAAGAGAATGAAACTGCAGAATAAGATATATAGGTAGAGCAGATTATAGGATTTTGTTTAATTTAATATTGTAAATTCATATGTAAACTATTAATTTACTTAATTTGTATTAGATAAATTATAGGGCGGGTAATAGTTGGAATTCCAGGATTTGTCTATTTATCGTATATTAAAATTTATATATGGGAATACAAGGGGATTTTGTGCAGGAAGACCCCAAGCTCAATTCGATCCCGATACAGATTCCTATGTGTGACTCATGAATATCAATCTCATGTTCAATACCGATCCCTTCATGTCCTCATCTGTTCTCCTCATATAATAAGGAGTTGTTAAAACAGGTGGAGAACTAACGTTTAAATTTTTGTTTCATAAAGGTGGGTTATATCTTCAATTCTTGTATATGTTATTCATTTGGTTATATATATTAAGCCAGAGTAAAGTCTAGTCGGTCCCCGCATAAAAATGTAGCATGTGATTTATTTATATTTGTATGCAATGTAAGAATAACAAGGCAACAGCCATTCCTAAAATAGAGATAAATTTCCAAAAATGGTCAAATGTTCGTTCAGATATCTATTCCCAGAGGAAGTTTAGCATTAGTTGAGAGTTCCCCAATATTATCAATACATTAATCCATATGAATCAAGTCTCGTATCAACTCAAATTATCTTTCAGTATTTGTAATTAAGTATTTATCTATAAGGACTCTTTTAGCTACTACTAATTATATTGAGTATATATGTGATTTCCTTTTTTATATTTAGAATTTTAACAGATTTTAAAAGACTTTCTTTTACAATTTAGGTTTTAATTTTAGACTTTAAGATTTTTAGATTCTTTATTGATCATATATATGATTTCATTTTACCCCATGAATTTAACAAATTTCTTAGTGACTTTTTAAGATTTCAAATTTCAATTTTTAATTTTAGATTATTTTTGATTTTAGGTTTAAACCCATTTTATATTTTACTTAATATTCTATAAATAAGCTGTACATGTATATCAATTACTTTTGTCGTGTTGTAATGTATTTGAATGTTGTAATGTACTGTAAAATATTTATATGCATATTATTGTCAATATTAGTGTTAATGTCAGTGTGCTAATGTGTATATAATTAGTTTTTAGTAGGGGCCTCAGATTTTTTATCTTCGAGAAAATGTAATCTCGTTTATAGATTTTGATTTCTTCATCGGCTCCCTAATGTGTGATGTGTGGGTATGTAGGTACTGATTCTATTGTGTAATTGGTATTTGTTAATTGCAGGTATGATGTGTATGACTGTTCGTGTGAATAGATGTGTGATTGAGCATGTCAGATTATTTGTAGAGTGAAATCCTTAGCTTTATAACTCCCCCCACCGTCAGAGTATTCCCTTTACTTCTAATTCTTTGAATAACTTTAGCCGGGATTTTATAATAAAAACGCCTACTTCTCCCATCCGCGTGACCCTTTCTTATCAATTCCCATTCCCCGGTACTCCATCCTTCAACCTCCATCTCAATCAACCCCTTCAGTACGTCGCTCTCCATTTTGTGTGTTGAACACCAAACTACGATTTCTTTTTTCTTTTCAGTTTCTCCCTCTACTCCTATTCTTATTTTCCTCCCTCTAATCATGACTCCCCTTGAAATTACCTCCCTTATCATGTCTATTGTTATTTTACTTTTACTCGTTAATTTGACCGTACCGTTTTTAAAATTAATTCTGTCTATTTTAGCCGGCTTTTTTATCTCTAAGGAGCGTTTCATAATTTCATAGATGATGTCATCTACATCATCCTTTTTGAGGACTGACTCAGGATGGTCCTCCATTGTAATTATTATAGTGGTTGACTGTTCGACTGATGGTCCAGGTTCTTGACCTAGTTGTAATAGACACAGGTCATCTTCACTATCCAAAATTGCTTGACTGTCAGCCATTTTTATTTTTTATTTATTAGGATGGAGATGATCAGAATATCCAAGAGTCTGAAAGAATTTTTGAGGATTTGAATCACATACAAGACTTGATTCAAGTAGGCTACTAAGATTTTCATTTTATTATTTATATAAATCACTTCTAGTATTTAAATTTTTAAGCTATTTCCAATAGATGAGCGAACTGTGGGGTAGTATTTAATTGGATATTAGTTGTACCTGCATCTATATCCCCTTCAGCTATTTATTTAATTGTCTATTGCGTATTTATTATTCATACATTGAATACATATGATTAATAATCGATTCAAATCTAGCTTAAATAACAATTCATATTTATTGGAAGAGAAGGGAGGACATAATTTTTATAAATGAAGACATGAAAAGAAAGGAAAAGACAATAAACAATGACAGTACTACAGAACGGGTTCGGTTTCCTTTGTTAAGAACCTCATCAACTCATAGATTCTGATTATGGAAATTTATTAGAAAGATTATTCTCTAGCCCGTTCCAATACAACATTTCATGATCAGGTGCAGATGTCAAAGTTTATGTACTTCTCCCATACCTGAATCATACGACTAATTGTAAGGACAACAAGGGATTGGTATCTTCCCTTATCATGAAATCAACCGAATAGAGGGAAACTCCAATTCTCGTCCTCCAATTCTTAGCAGGTCCAGAGATTAAATTTGCATTTACAAAGGAGGGAAAGCTTATACATAACAGTAACGGTAGGTAGGGGTAATGCGCAGGGACCGACCAGACATCCCTTACTGGGCTCATAGCTACTCATGTATCTCCTACTTGATCATCAATGAAATTATTATAATTTAAGAATTCTTCCCATAAAAACGAGCAAGGGAGCCAGGGCTCCCTTCCATCGCCCATTCCCTTAATCCCGTAGAGGATTTTATCTCCCTCCCCCCCCCCCCCCCCCCCCAAGCTTGTGACAGGAAGTCAATAGTTTAATCTATTTATATTAATATATAGATTAACATTACATCAAAGAGGACAAGTATTGATAATATTATTACATATAAGGAAGGAGGGAAATGACACACATATATATAACGAGTACAACAGAAGAGGGTAGATTTCATTGACATACTAAGCAGGAATGTAAGTATCATGATTAAAACGATTCCTATAAACATTAATATTTGAGATAAAATACTATCGGTACATACAATAAACCCTATTGTGGACTTCATTATGATTATAAGGAAACTTATAATGCATGAGAGAAATAACCATTCAGTCAATGATTCTATTACATTTCCATAAAAACAATTGAAGATCTTGAACATATTTGTTTGTTTTGTAAACCTGCAGCAAAGCGATCGTTAGCAGAGAGAGTTAGAGAAATAGATTCCTCCCTCATAATCTCTCCCTTAACTGAAGAGAATCCCGATCCCCTCTTCCCCACCCAGTCATGCGAAGGGAAGTTAATAATTTTTATTATTCCAGGTTTTAGCATATCAGAAGAGAGCAGCATCAACAACATTCCTATATATATATATAAAGAGGGAGGGATATACATCTATTTTGACAAATACATAGGGGAAGGACAATTTTAACAATATATCAATTAAAGGAACCAAAGAAAGCAAGAAAATGACAAAGATAGAGCGTCCCTTAGAATATTCGTATTTGGGATAAGTATGTAAATCAGGTATTATCTAGGCATTCATTACAATCCATTATAGATTCCTTGCGAGTGTAAGGAAGTCTTTTAATATTCTGTGAAGAATAGGCATTCAACATATAAACAATTAAGTTCCCTGTTAACTATTAGAGGGTCTAGAACATGTGTATTCTTTTTATAAACCTGCAGCAAAGCGATCACTAGTAGAGAGAGGAAAAGAAGAAGGATCCTACCTCACCATTTATCCCCTTAATTGAAAGGGGATTCATTCTTACTTATTCCCAACCACGAACATGCTACGGAAAGGTCAATAGTTTTATTCATTTATGTTGATAAAACATCAAGAGAGGTTAAATTCAAACAGCATTTATTTATACATAAAAGGGAGAGGGGGGACTCACACATGTGTAATTGGTATATGAAGGAGGGACAATTTCTTTGATATAACAAATTCGGGAGTAGATTATAGAGATATGATTTCTTTTTCGGGGACTTTTTATAATTAGAATATGTCAGTAAAGCAAATGATGTCTAAGCGCCCATTACGATGTTATGGGACTCTTAGTGTATGTGAAAAAGTCTATTAATACATTGAATAAACAAGTATTCAACACATAATTTAAATATTTTGTAAGATTCTTGAAGAATTTTTTAAAGTATAAACATTTTATTAACCTGTAGCAAAATGTTCACTAGTAAGGAGAGCTAGAGGGATAGATTCTCCATTTACAAATTCTCCCTTAAACAAAACAGAGTCCTGATCCCCTCCACCCCATTCAGATATGTGATAGGGAGTTCAATAATTTTTATTAATCTAAATTTTAGCATGTCTAAGTAGAAAAAGCAACGACAATATTCTTTACGTACGATGAGAGGAAGGATACACATATATATGGCGAATACATAGGGAGGGATGATTTAAACAGTATAACTATTATAGGGAACAAAGAGGAACAAGAAAGTGACATAGATAAAGTGTCCCTTAGAACATTTGTATTTGGAAAAAAATATGCAGGCAGGTATCATCAAGGTATTCATTATGATTTGCTATAAATTCTTTGTGAGTGTAAGGAAGTCTTTTAATATACTGAGAAAACAGTCGTTCAATATATAATCAATTAAGTTCTCTGCAAATTGTTAGAAGATCTAGAACATGTGTATTCTTTTACAAACCTACAGCCAGACGAACATTAGCGGAGGGATCTTTGTTATTAATTGGTTTAAAAAGGCAATTTCACTTCCTTATCTATTCTACTTTTGGATAGCTAACAAGTTCGGTTTCCAAGACCTATATTTCATATAAATTAATGACTCGTCAAGTAACAATTCACAGAGAGAAGTTCAATTACATGATTCAACTTGTGCAAATGGGGAAGAACATATTTATATATAATGAGGACGTGGACGGGACAATAACAATGATAGATTATTGATTAAAGAAAGGGACTTATACTTCCCAGCCATAGTTATAGTTATTCATATATTGGACATCAGTTGGCCATGTATATAAACTAGATGATATTTGATTTCATATCATAAAGAATGCTAAGATATTTTTTACAAAAATGGAAGAATTAATAAGCAAAAATACATTTATATAGACAGTACTAATTGTAGGCGGAAAACATGCACCATATATATCTCTCCTAAAAATTTCTAGCATCATGTAGTTATAGGTAAAGATGGACATAGTAACAACATATACATTATAACATATTATTGATTTCTTATGATTGTAAAGAAGTCTACTAATACATTGGAGGGATAACCCTCCAATCTACAATTCCATTATACTTTGTAAAATCAGTTGAAGATTTAACACTACTATTCATTTACAAGCCTGCAGCAAAGAGATCATTAGCAGAGAGAGTGAAGGGAAAAGGGCCCCACTTCACCATTCATCCTTTTAATTAAAGGGAATTCATTCTTTCCTACTCCCATCCACGAACATGCCACGGAAATGTCAATAATTTTATTCATTTATATTGATAGTGCATCAAGAGAGGACAAATTCAAGCAACATTCATTTATATATAAAGGGGAAAGGAGAGACTCATGCATGTGTAATTAATACATAAAGGAGGGACAATTTCCTTGGTTTAATAAATTCGGAGGTAGATTATGGAAATATGATTTCTTTTGGGGACATTTATAATTTAGAATATGTCAGCAGGGCAAACAATGTCGAAGCGCCCATTACAATGATATGGGTCACTGATGTGCGTGAGGACGTTTATTAATATGTTGAATAAGCAAATATTCAGTACTTGAATTAAAAATTTTGTAGGATTCATGAGGAAGAATTTCTTTTTTTTAAAAATCTTTTTATAAACCTGAAGCAAAACGATCACTAGCAGAGAGAGCTAAAGGAATAGATTCTCCCTTCACAATTCCCCTTTAAACAAGGGAGAATCCTAGTCCCCCCTTACCCAACCAGGCATACAATAGAAAGATCAGTAATTATTATATTATATTTTAGTACAACCAAATAGAATAGACAGCAACAGCATTCCTTTATACATATAAAGAGAGGAAGGATACACACATATATGACGAATACATAAGGGAGGGATGATTTAGACATTATAACAATTATAGGAAATAAAAAGAAACAAGAAAGTGACATAGATAGAGTGTCCCTTAAAACATTTGTATTTATAATAAATATGCAAGGCAGATATCATCAAGGTACTCATTATGATTTGCGAGTGTAAGGAAGTCTTTTAATATTCTGAGAAAGCAGGCATTCAATATATAATCAATTAGGTTCTCTGCATATTATTAGGGAATCTATGACACGTGTATTCTTTTACAAACCTATAGTCAAACACACATTAGTGGAGAGATCTTTGTTGTTAATTGATTTAGAAGGTAATTTCATTTCCTTATCCATTCTGTTTTTGGATAATTAGCAAGTTCGGTTTTCAAGACCTATATTTCATATAAATTAATGACTTAATGACTCGTCAGCTAGTAATTTACAGAGAAAATTCCAATTATAATTCAACTTGAGTAGATGAGAGAGAACATATTTGTGAATACTGAGGACATTAACAGGACACAAACAATGATGAATTATTGGTTTAAGAAAGGGATCTTATGCTTCCCAGCCACAATTACAGCTTTTCATATATTGGTCATCGGTTGGCCATAATTAAGAAGATATTGGAATTCATATCACAGAGAATGCCAAGATACTTTTTACAAGAATGGATGGATTAAAGATACATCTATATAAAACAATACTAATTGTAAATGGAAAACATGCATCGTATATATCCCCTCTAAAAATTCCAGCATCATGTAACCATAAGTAGAGATAAACATAGTAACGACACACACATTATACCATATTATTGATTCCCCTACGACTGTAGGAAATCCACTAATACATTGGAGGATAACCATCCAAACTGCAATTCATCATGCTTTATAGAGTCAATTGAGGATCTTAACACGTTTATTCGTTTACAAACCTGCAGCAAAGAGATCATTAGCAGAGAGAGTGAGAGAAAAAGGGCCCTACCTCACCATTCATTCCCTTAATTGAAGGGGAATTCATTCTTTCCTACTCCCGACCACGAACATGCCACAAAAAGATTAATAGCTTTATTCATTTATGTTGATAATGCATCAAGAAAGGGCAAATTCAAGCAACATTTATTTATACATGAAAGGGAGAGAAGAGACTCATACATGCGTAATTTATACATGAAGGAGGGACAGTTTTCTTTGATATAGCATATTCGGAAATAGATTATGGAGATATGATTATTATGAGTATAAGCCTTTTTATAAACCTGCAGCAAAGCGTTCACTAATAGAGAGAGCTAAAGGAATAGACTCTCCTTTCACAATTTCATCTTTAAACAAAGGAGAATCCTATTCCCCCCTCTCCCAACCAGGCATGCAATAGAGAGATTAGTAATTTATTATACCAAATTTTAGCACATCCAAATAGAATATATAGCAACAGCATTTCTTTACACATATAAAGAGAGGAAGGATATACACATATATGACGAATACATGAGGGAGGGGCAATTTTAACAATATATCAATTATAGGGAACAGCAAAAGAAACAGGAAATGACATTGATAAAGTAATTCTTAGAACATTTGTATTTTAGGATAAGTATGCAAAACAAATATTATAAAGGTAATTATTATAGTTTATTACAGATTCTTTGTGAGTGTAAGGGGGTCTTTTAGTATATTATGAGGGTAGGCGTTCAGCATATTACCAATTAAGATCTCTATAAATTATTAGGGGATCTAGAACATATGTATTCTTTATAAAACCTACAGCCAAATGATCCTTAATGAGGGGATCTGAATTTCAAATTGACTAGTTATTAAGAGTATTTCATCTCCTCCTTACCTCTCTATCTCTAGATTATTAACAAATCTTAGTTTTAGGCCTTATCACATACAAATTAATTTTTACAAATAACGATCACCCCAAAGAATCTAAGTTATATATTTATTTTTTTTTTTAAAGTAGAAGGGGGAGAACTTATGTAATTATAATGGGAACATGGAGGGGATGATGGACAGTGATGATATATCATAAGTGAAGTAAATCTTATACTTCCTAGCCATAATTATAGCTATTCATATGTTGGTCATCATTTAGAACATGTAAAAATTAATAGATAGGACTGGAACTTGTATTACATGAGATATTGTTAATTTTTCAAAGTAAGGGAGCTAAAGATGTATTAGTCTAAGACATATTAATCATACATTTAGCAACACTATTCTATATAGTGTTATAGAGTGAGTAAAGAAATAAAGCATACGTCCCTTTTTATACACTCCAATACCATGCAATCGCTGGTGCAAGCCAGAGAATCAAAACCTCTCTTCTTCATGATCCTCCAAAGAAGAAGAAGCCCCGATTTCTTCGTTCTTAGTCAAGTTATAATAGTGAAATCGGGAGATTCCTCCATTTCCAATATATAGATCCTTAGGGAAGAAATCCCTTCAATTGACTCAATATTTACACTCAGCATTATAAGTAATTGTATTAAAGTTTTGAAGAAAGAAATCCTGAAACTATGTTGAAGCACGTGCTTCCCAAAGACACCTATTCACCATTCGTTTACAAATTTAGAACTATGAGTCCTAAATTCCCTATATAATTCGCATGCATTGTGATGAGGGGAGAGGAGTGTGATTAAAAGGATGGTCGAGACAAGATAAATTAATAGTAATGAGATGACTAAGCGTTGATAGAGGAGCAATAAGGGAGTGAGGAGTGTTTGGTTATTACATGTCTTCATCCCATTTCTCCTATTAATATGTTTATTTATATTGATGAATAGTTTGAGAGGGTTTATCCAACTTTAGATAATATTATTGCTTAGGAAGAGATAATTTCTGTATACAAGGATATATTAGTTAAACTGGAAGTTAGTCAAATTTGTAAATTTAATTTAATTTATAAATGCAAATCTTGCTGTTAGGTTTTTAGCTTCTATTAGAAAGAAGTGTGGATTCTGTTATATCAAGTCATTTGATCGCAGTATAAGGATCTTGATACCGATATCATCTTAAGTTATGTCTATTTATTTTCCCTCCTCGTAATGAGATAGCAAAAAGAAAAAGTTCCTTCTTGCTAAAGACAGAGATAATAGAATTGAATTCCATAAAGAAGTTCAAAGTCAGATTATACTTATATTATTGAATCTAATTTAACTTTCATAATTAGAGCTTATTTAGAACATAATAACGGTTATTATTTATATTTATAAAACATGAATAGGCAGTGATGCGAAAAGAAGAAAATAATAAAGACACTTGTGTATAGTATATTACAGAAAATAAAACCAGTAAGGGATATTATTATTGCATATATTAACGAGAAGCCTTTGTTTACTAATTTTTCTTCCTTATATACGACCAAGTAATACTTGTAGGAAGGTAAATATAATTTATAAGATGTTATAAAGGAAAGTATGATATTTCAAAACCAATAGTGCAAGTCATATCCTACGATTTCCATCTCAAATGAATCTATTGAATGTTTTTTTTTTTTTTTTTAAACTAGATAAGAACATCTATGTACACTATTAATTTGACAAAAAGGTATTTAACCATGTATAGATATGGTCATAGATTCTCTCATTCATAAATACTTATTGGATAGAAAATAACAATTTTATCAACAATTATAGGTGGAGTTCGCTCATCCTATAATTGTCGGAAATGTAAAGTCCCATTTATCCGATTGTCTCCCTTGATTCATTGATATTATTTATCAATAAAAAAATTTTTAATATATTATTCTGAATCTATTTAGTTTGAACAGACTAATTACTATAATATCTACCGTCGATAAAATATTTGTAGGTTATGGTTATAAATTCTTTTGTGAAAGAATCTCTATCGCGTATGTTTTATTAAGTCATATCAGTTATTCATCAACCTCGTAAAATATGATTAAATGCATCTACTATATTTGTTGGGATTTATACAGTTTGAATTTTTATCAATGAATCACAAGGGTACCAACCATAGAGAATAATTCCCATAGGGATAACTAGTGCAAGATTTCATCTCCCCTAAATGTTTAATGCAATAATAATTCCCCGAGAATTAATTATTTATCGTTATTTCAGGAGATTCCTACGATTCAATGGGATTTATGAATAAGCATTGTAACCCTTAAAGGTATATTTAAGGAATTCATTCGGATCTATATAAGCCGTCAAGACGCTCCTGACAGTTCCAGGTATTATAATAATTTTGATTAATGTCGGTATAAATAAGTCAATATGTCATTAAAAAGCCAATATCATGTTATTTTTTGTTAAAATTAATATGGCTATCATTCCTAGTTGATCGATCATCCAACCCGGAGGGATATAGAATTCATATATAGATACGATTTGAGGTTATCTCAACTCGCCCATTCTCCATATGAATCTCAAGTGTATTATATTTGAAGTAAGTATGAAAAAGGTATCCGCTCCCCCTGTTAATCCTAAGAATCCATAGTAAGAAGGAAATTAAAAGAAAGTGTTTGTTATTTGTTTAAATTCATAATTTCAGTGTATCTATTCTATTAATTGATATTACTTGGGTTCTTATATACCAAATCTTCCAACTATTGTAATTTGTTTAAGGAAAGCAAAGGTTTTGTTTTCTATAGCTGTGGAATTTAAGTAAAGATTATATTATGAATAAGATAAAAATAACAAAGATTCGAAATTTCAGATATCTAAGTCTTGAATCCTTTGGATAAAATAAATCATCGTCCGGATGTGTGACTAGATTTTTAAAAATGATAAGTATCTAAATTGAAATATTGTTATGTTATAAATTAACTGATTTAATATTTCTAGTAAAAAGATGAAGGGAATATGAAGAATTGCTACTACATTTTGTCAGATATATGCAAGAGATTGTTTTAACTATGTTGAAGCGAAACAGATTTTATACTAATATGTAATTCTTTCAGATTCGGCATGGGGAGCAGTTCTCTCATTACATAGATTGCTACGTCTAAAAATCCTCACAATTCCCGCCCTACCTATTTATTGTCCAGATTCCGGTAAGAAACAAATAAAAGTAATTATGATCCATACGATTTAAACTAATTAATCCCTTCAAGTATAGATATATCAATCACTGAATTGACAGCGAACAACTGAAAAATGCAATGATTCCTAATATTCAAAGAAAGCAGGGATCGATTCACAAGGGTGTTCTGAGCGTACCAAGATTCGATCAACAGTCTCCCGGTCACGAATTGTTAATTCCTTAAACAACCTTACGCACATTATGGTGAGTTCGAAAAGTAACATGGATGAGAGGAAAATACATTGAATGAGGGAAGAAGAAGAATGTGTGATGAATTATAGTCAGTGAAAGAATACAAATGATAAAAGAGAAACAATGAATAGTAAAAGCCTTTCCTTTCCTTTTTCTCTTCTCTTTTATTAATTCTAAAATTATAACTTGTTCCTAACTGATCAAAGTTTTCTTATTTTTTAAAAGGAAATCCTTCCAGCAATACTTAAAGAAGGAGGAGTCGTATGTGTAAAAGAAATAATAGATATATAGTAATTCTAAATTATATGTACAGATTTTATCATTGTATTCACTTCAATAATAGAGAGAGATATAAATATAGATTAGTTCATTGTTAATCTTGACCCAAAATAATCTTATTGTAATGAATTAACCTGATCATGATTTATATATTATGTAGGATAACAAAAGTAAGATAAAGGAGAGAAAAGCTATAATATGAGATGGCTATAAGAAAGAAGTATGGATTTTGATTTCAAAGAGGAGCCTTTATTTAAAACAATATTGAGGTAATTAAGGTTTAATTATATGTTAGCATGGTTAAATCTTGTCAATTTTTGTGACCAGTAAAAGAAAATAAAGTTTTTTTTTTTTTTTTAGAAGGCTGCTCTTTGAAAGAAAAAGGGGAAGAAAATTATATATATTTCTGAATAGAAGGAATATGTGTATGTAATGTTTTATATATAATGCAGCCTATCTTTTTATTTATATATGAGTGTTTTGTTAGAAAGATGACTTGATTTAAGAAAGAGACTCGTAGATAAATTTATTCAAATTATTGTAAATATGTAAATTTCATATAATTTCATGTAAATGCCTGTATTCATACGTGAAGGTATAGTAATTCCATAAGTGAAGAAAATTTTAAAACAAGGAGTAACTGATTCTTTGATTGATACACTATTGAATTATAGTAAATTTATAATTTATAGGATAAATGAAGCTCCACCTGGTCCATTACCCTCAGGTATGATTAAAGGCCCGGTATCGGATCAGATTCGCCATCAAGTCATTTCTCAAGGAACAGTTGATATTTGTATCTACATGAGAAGTAAGTAGGGGCTTAGAGTAAGGAGTAGAGGGAAAAAGAATTACTGAATGTAATTAGGAAGAGACAGAAAGACTATAGTTCTGAACTTTATCAAATCCTATTTTTATTAATTTCACCTCTACTTTTAGGACATTCGGTATCTCTATGATTCTGTCAGGGTTTTAATATATAATTCTATTTGAAGAGAAGAGAAACTTCTAACACGAGTATATAAATATATTCTTTGTATAAACAGATTGTTGGAGAATAATAAATGGATATATTCGTTACAGGCAAATTATAAATGGGTTGGAGGAGAACAAGATAACGCCATGTAAAGATTATGTGTAAAGAAAAGAAAACTATAGAAACGCGAATAGATATTAAATTTGGAAAATACTAAATTACAATGCTTACAGAAAGGGACAACAAAAAAAAGTATATAATTAAACCTAAGGCAAGAGAAAGAAAGAGAAATATAAATAATTGTACATAATTTGCTACAAAATTGGAATTCGATAAGGAAAAAGGGGGAATTGGTATTGGTTGGTGACAGAATGGGGGGGGGGGGAGGCCGATCGCCGTAGGCGTGAGGCCCGGTCTAATTTAGGACTTTAATTATGAATAACTAATAAAAATTTGCAACTATAACGATACACGTTCGACTCGATCGATAATATCATGAGTACATATCAGCTGCCACGCTCTTGCAAATAAAGGTATAGAATCATAATACAAGATTTGAAGGGAGAGATTTTAAAATCCTATTCAGCACGGAGGGGTCGGTATATATATTCTGAGTCAAAATTTTGGATATAGAATAGAGATAGCATCACTATAATTGATCTACATGGGTTTCGTACTTCACTTAAATTCGTCGGACATGTAGATCCCTACCTGTTCATTTTGGACTCCTGATTCATTGATAATATTATTTAAATTATACATTCAAAACTGATTGACTATTGTTTTGACCGAATTCTTTTACAATAATTATTGTAGGCTAAGTTACTAAGATATCTATGGACGATGAGAGGTTTGTAGATTAAACGTTTTATGCGCGTCAAGAGAATCAATTTACATTTTATAAGTTAGTTCATGTCTTCAATTTTTGATTACCCTTCGTTCGTTAAAAATTCCATCTATGAACGATTGATAATAAGAAATAAGTTTAGAATATTTAGATTTATTGTAGGACAATAATAATTTATTTCTGACTATTATCGTAAAGATTTAGATAATTTAATCGCACCGATCGTATTATATTATTTCGAATGTAGTTCTTACTCTTACCATTAATTAATTATTTGGAACCAAGTGTGAAATTTTAAAAGCATTTATTTATCAATGAATCATAGGAGTACCAACCATATGCAAAAATTCTCCATAAATAAATTTCTATAATATCATCTCTATTCTCTAGATTAAATGAGGATAATATTTCCGATTTACTTAACTATTTGTTAACTAGTAGAATTTTTCAGACATTTATTCAGATAAACATTGAAATTTCAGATTTTTAAGCAAATCTTCGAGGAGACCATCTGGCCTTTACGAATCGCAACAATACCCTTAACGGCTCTAAGTATATATCGAGTTACAGCTCTTGAAATAATTTATGTGAGGACCGGCGAGTGAGACACTCATCAACAAATAGATAAGTGGATTCTTCTAAGGGTTTTTTGGTACGTTGACATTTGTTTAAATTTGTTTAGGTGACTCGTTTCGAATAGATTTATGAATACAATCATTTATTTGTTGCAAAAGAGAGTATCCGACTACGGTGCAACATAGTAACGATGGAGATTGTGACATTTAGGTTACAAATTTATTTGTTGCGAACTATCGTTGATTTGAACGGCGGAAGATTTGAAAAGTTTGTTATCGATCAGAACTATTAAAGTTATGTTAAAAGTTTCAAAAAAAAACAAGAGTATTTGGACTGAGAATTATGACAAACTGACTTTATATTATTATTATTTAAAGTACTAATATATTATTCATAATTTACTTAAAGAAGAAACAAGATTTATATAGACTTATAGTCCAAGTTATAACATTAATTATTTCATTTCATAGAGAGCCATGATCGTACCTTGTCCCCCTTCTTCTCTTTTTTAGAGGAAAAGAAAGAGAGATTATTTCTATCTATGTCCATCCTAGAAATTTAGATAACGAAATTTATACTTCTAATTCAAATTGTTCATGAATTGCATACACTAAGTTATGATTTAATACTAATATTTGAGCTTTGTACATATATTATGTCGTTTAATTGTATTCAAATGAAGGGATTTTGGGCTATTTAAGATACAGATAAAAATTTATTTTATATATTTAATGCTATAGCAAATATTAATTAACAAATTACTTTTGCAGGTGTTTGATCTCTAATTTGGCAACTATTTATTTAAATAAACTAATGTTTGGATACATAGCTATAAATTATATTCTGGTGAGTTGAATAAATACTATTAAAATACATTGTACTAAATTGTTTATATCCAAATTATAAAATATTAAAGACAAAGAAAATAGGATAAGTTTTAAGAGTAGAATAATACAATAAGTTTTATCATTCTACATTAATATGTTTTATAATTACATCAAAAAGTTCTTTATTGACTATATTTTCCTTTTTAGGATGAACATAGAATGCAATCATAATATCTCAAATGTCTCCTAAGCATCTCACTGGCCAGTTGAAATCCAAATCAATATGAGAAATAGTAAGAAAAATCCTACCTTGTTACGATGAGCAGCAAGGGCAAAATTAATAATCTTTCCTGTTTCAGGTGTGCTGATCGCTAAAGGGCGATGAATTCCGAACGCCGGATGTTATAAATTCCAAATTTCGAAGGAACCAGGCACAATTTCACAAGAGACAATACAAGAAAATCTTTCCGAACGCTAATTCTGCAGAGTACAGTGTTGCGATACGACTGAAGATTATCCGACCGCGGACCGAAGATTTCTTAAACTTCCCGCACATATCGCAGTGGAAGGGGAAGAGAGACGGGTGAGGAAGAAAGAGGACTAGAGAAAAAAAAGAAGAAAGGTGGAAGATAAGCTATGAGTAATAGAATTTTTATATAAGGAAATAATTATTAGTTGAAAAACTTCCTCTCTTTACATAAAACAGTCTATACTTGTGTAATATATCAATCCTTTAATTTTGAAAATATCTAAATTATATATGTTATCAAATTTTAATATAAATTTATGAATGAAAGGTATCTTTCTAACGGAATCTAGAGAGAGAGAAACAAGCATGAATAAACTATTAAGGTTGTATTATTTCAAGTTATGAAGATAAATTTTTATTGTTGACTCTATGTTTATACTGGACAGAACCGTATATTCTAATAAGTCTATTTATTCAATCATATCTATAGGACTTAAATCTATTGAGGTTTTTATTAAATTTATGAAATGTTAATTAGCTAGTTTATTAATTAAATGAGATAAGAGAGGAAGAGTTCCTTTTTTGTTAAAGATAAGGGTAATAAAATTTAATATTCCAAATAAATTCCAAGTCAGATTATATTTATATTACTGAATCTAATTTAAACTTCCATAATTAGATTCTATTTGGAACGTAATAACAGTCATTTTTTAGATTTATAAAACATGAATAGGCAGTGATGCGGAAGGAAGAAAATATAAAAGATAATTGTGTATAGTATATTACAGAAAATAAAACCAGTAAGGGATATTATTATTGCATATATTATAGAGAAGCCTTTGTTTACTAAATTTTCTTTCTTATATACGACCAAGTATATCTTGTAGGAAAGTAAATATAATTTATAAGATGTTATAAAGGAGAGCATGATATTTCAAAACCAATAGTGCAAGTATATCCTACAATTTCCATCTCAAATGAATTTATTGAATGTTTTTTTTTTTTTTTTTAACTAGATAAGAACATCTATGTAAACTATTAATTTAACAAAAAGGTATTTAACCATGTATAGATATGATCATAGATTCTCTCATTCATAAATACTTATTGGATAGAAAATAACAATTTTATCAACAATTATAGGTGGAGTTCGCTCATCCTATAATTGTCGGAAATGTAAAGTCCCATTTACCCGATTGTCTCCCTTGATTCATTGATATTATTTATCAATAAAAAAAATTTTTAATATATTATTCTGAATCTATTTAGTTTGAACAGACTAATTACTATAATATCTACCGTCGATAAAATATTTGTAGGTTATGGTTATAAATTCTTTTGTGAGAGAATCTCTATCGCGTATGTTTTTATTAAGTCATATCAATTATTCATCAATCTTGTAAATTATGATTAAATGCATCTACTATATTTGTTGGGATCTATACAGTTTGAATTTTTATCAATGAATCACAAGGGTACCAACCATGGAGAATAGTTCCCATAGGGATAACTAGTGCAAGATTTCATCTCCCCTAAATGTTTAATGCAATAATAATTCCCCGAGAATTAATTATTTATCGTTATTTCAGGAGATTCCTACGATTCAATGGGATTTATGAATAAGCATTGTAACCCTTAAAGGTATATTTAAGGAATTCATTCGGATCTATGTAAGCCGTCAAGACGCTCCTGACAGTTCCAGGTATTATAATAATTTTGATTAATGTCGGTATAAATAAGTCAACATGTCATTAAAAAGCCAATATCATGTTATTTCTTGTTAAAATTAATATGGCTATCATTCATAGTTGATCGATCATCCAACCCGGAGGGATATAGAATTCATATATAGATACGATTTGAGGTTATCTCAACTCGCCCATTCTCCATATGAATCTCAAGTGTATTATATTTGAAGTAAGTATGAAAAAGGTATCCGCTCCCCCTGTTAATCCTAAGAATCCATAGTAAGAAGGAAATTAAAAGAAAGTGTTTGTTATTTGTTTAAATTCATAATTTCAGTGTATCTATTCTACTAATTGATATTACTTGGGTTCTTATATACCAAATCTTCTAACTATTGTAATTTGTTTAAGGGAAGCAAAGGTTTTGTTTTCTATAATTGTGGAATTTAAGTAAAGATTATATTATAAATAAGATAAATATAACAAAGATTCGAAATTTCAGATATCTAAGTCTTGAATCCTTTGGATAAAATAAATCATCGTCCGGATGTGTGACTAGATTTTTAAAAATGATAAGTATCTAAATTGAAATATTGTTATGTTATAAATTAACTGATTTAATATTTCTAGTAAAAAGATGAAGGGAATATGAAGAATTGCTACTACATTTTGTCAGGTATATGCAAGAGATTGTTTTAACTATGTTGAAGCGAAACAGATTTTATACTAATATGTAATTCTTCCAGATTCGGCATGGGGAGCAGTTCTCTCATTACATAGATTGCTACGTCTAAAAAGCCTCACAATTCCCGCCCTACCTATTTATTATCCAGATTCCGGTAAGAAACAAATAAAAGTAATTATGATTCATATATAGACAAACTTCACGAATTAAACTAATTAATCTCCCCAAGTATAGATATACCAATCACCGAATGGATAGCGAACAACTGAAAGATGCAATGATTCCTAATATTCAAAGAAAGCAGGGATCGATTCGCAAGGGTGTTCTGAGCGTATCAAGATTCGATCAACAGTCTCCCGATCACGAATTGTTAATTCCTTAAAACAACCTTACGCACATTACGGTGAGTTAGAAAAGTAACATGTATGAGAGGAAAATACATTGAGTGAGGGAAGAAGAAGAATGTGTGATGAATTATAGTCAGTGAAAGAATACAAATGATAAAAGAGAAACAATGAATAGTAAAAGCCTTTCCTTTCCTTTTTCTCTTCTCTTTTATTAATTCTAAAATTATAACTTGTTCCTAACTGATCAAAGTTTTCTTATTTTTTAAAAGGAAATCCTTCCAGCAATACTTAAAGAAGGAGGAGTCGTATGTGTGAAAGAAATAATAGATATATAGTAATTCTAAATTATATGTACAGATTTTATCATTGTATTCACTTCAATAATAGAGAGAGATATAAATATAGATTAGTTCATTGTTAATCTTGACCCAAAATAATCTTATTGTAATGAATTAACCTGATCATGATTTATATATTATGTAGGATAACAAAAGTAAGATAAAGGAGAGAAAAGTTATAATATGAGATGGCTATAAGAAAGAAGTATGGATTTTGATTTCAAAGAGGAGCCTTTATTTAAAACAATATTGAGGTAATTAAGGTTTAATTATATGTTAGCATGGTTAAATCTTGTCAATTTTTGTGACCAGTAAAAGAAAATAAAAAATTTTTTTTTTTTTTTTTACCAGTAGAAGGCTGCTCTTTGAAAGAAAAAGGGGAAGAAAATTATATATATCTCTGAATAGAAGGAATATGTGTATGTAATGTTTTATATATAATGCAGCTTATCTTTTTATTTATATATGAGTGTTTTGTTAGAAAGATGACTTGATTTAAGAAAGAGACTCGTAGATAAATTTATTCAAATTATTGCAAATATGTAAATTTCATATAATTTCATGTAAATGCCTGTATTCATACGTGAAGGTATAGTAATTCCATAAGTGAAGAAAATTTTAAAACAAGGAGTAATTGATTCTTTGATTGATACACTATTGAATTATAGTAAATTTATAATTTATAGGATAAATGAAGCTCCACCTGGTCCGTTACCCTCAGGTATGATTAAAAGGCCCGGTATCGAATCAGATTCGCCACCAAGTCATTTCTCAAGGAACAGTTGATATTTGTATCTACATGAGAAGTAAGTAGGGGCTTAGAGTAAGGAGTAGAGGGGAAAAGAATTACTGAATGTAATTAGGAAGAGACAGAAAGACTATATTTCTGAACTTTATCAAAGCCTATTTTTATTAATTTCACCTCTACTTTTAGGACATTCGGTATCTCTATGATTCTGTCAGGGTTTTAATATCTAATTCTATTTGAAGAGAAGAGAAATTTCTAACACGAGTATATAAATATATTCTTTGTATAAACAGATTGTTGGAGAATAATAAATGGATATATTCGTTACAGGCAAATTATAAATGGGTTGGAGGAGAACAAGATAACGTCATGTAAAGATTATGTGTAAAGGAGAGAAAACTATAAAAACGCGAATAAATATTGAATTTGGAAAATACTAAATTACAATGCTTACAGAAAGAGACAACAAAGAAAGTATATAATTAAACCTAAGGCAATAGAAAGAAAGAGAAATATAAGTAATTGTACATAATTTGCTACAAAATTGGAATTCGATAAGGAAAAAAAAAAAAAAAGGGGGAATTGGTATTGGTTGGTGACAGAATGGGGGGGGGGGAGGCCGATCGCCGTAGGCGTGAGGCCCGGTCTAATTTAGGGCTTTAATTATGAATAACTAATAAAAATTTGCGACTATAACGATACACGTTCGACCCGATCGATAATATCATAAGTACGTATCAGCCGCTACGCTCTTACAAATAAAGGTATAAAATCATAATACAAGATTTGAAGGGAGAGATTTTAAAATCCTATTCAGCACGGAGGGGTCGGTATATATATTCTGAGTCAAAATTTTTGAATATAGAATAGAGATAGCATCACTATAATTGATCTACATGGGTTTCGTACTTCACTTAATTTCGTCGGACATGTAGAACCCTACCTGTTCATTTTGAACTCCTGATTCATTGATAATATTATTTAAATTATACATTCAAAACTGATTGACTACTGTTTTGACCGGATTCTTTTACAATAATTATTGCAGGCTAAGTTATTAAGATATCCATTGACGATGAGAGGTTTGTAGATTAAGCGTTTTATGCGCGTCAAGAGAATCAATTTACATTTTACAAGTTAGTTCATGTCTTCAATTTTTGATTACCCTTCGTTCGTTAAAAGTTCTATCTACAAACAATTGATAATAAGAAATAAGTTTAGATTATTTAGATTTATTGTAGGACAATAATAATTTTATTTCTGACTATTATCGTAAAGATTTAGATAATTTAATCGCACCGATCGTATTATATTATTTCGAATGTAATTCTTATTCTTACCATTAATTAATTATTTGGGACCAAGTGTGAATTTTAAAAGCATTTATTTATCAATGAATCATAAGAGTACCAACCGTATGCAAAAATTCTCCATAAATAAATTTCTATAATATCATCTCTATTCTCTAAATTAAATGAGGATAATATTTCCGATTTACTTAACTATTTGTTAACTAGTAGAATTTTTCAAACATTCATTCAGATAAAACATTGAAATTTCAGATTTTTAAGCAAATCTTCGAGGAGACCATCTGGCCTTTACGAATCGCAACAATACCCTTAACGGCTCTAAGTATATATCGAGTTACAGCTCTTGAAATAATTTATGTGAGGACCGGCGAGTGAGACACTCATCAACAAATAGATAAGTGGATTCTTCTAAGGGTTTTTTGGTACGTTGACATTTGTTTAAATTTGTTTAGGTGACTCGTTTCGAATAGATTTATGAATACAATCATTTATTTGTTGCAAAAGAGATTATCCGACCACGGTGCAACATAGTAGCGATGGAGATTGTGACATTTAGGTTACAAATTTAGTTGTTGTGAACTATCGTTGATTTGAACGGCGGAAGATTTGAAAAGTTTGTTATCGATCAGAACTATTAAAGTTATGTTAAAAGTTTCAAAAATCAATAGTATTTGGACTGAGAATTAAGACGACTGACATTAAATTGTTATTATCTAAAGTACTAAGACATTATTCGTAGTTTACTTGAAGAAGAAACAAGATTTATATAGATTTATAGTCCAAGTTATAACATTAATTAATTCATTTCATAGAGAGCCATGATCGTACCTTGTCCCCCTTCTTCTCTTTTTTAGAGGAATAGAAAGAGAGATTATTTCTATCTATGTCCATCCTAGAAATTTAGATAACGAAATTTATACTTCTAATTCAAATTGTTCATAAATTGCATACACTAAGTTATGATTAGTACTAATATTTGAGCTTTGTACATATATTATGTCATTTAATTGTATTCTAATGATGGGATTTTGGGCTATTTAAGATACAGATAAAAATTTATTTTATATATTTAATGCTATAGCAAATATTAATTAACAAATTACTTTTACAGGTGTTTGATCCCTAATTTGGCAATTATTTATTTAAATAAACTAATGTTTGAATACATAGCTATAAATTATATTCTGGTGAGTTGAATAATTACTATTATAATACATTGTACTAAATTGTTTATATCCAAATTATAAAATATTAAAGACAAAGAAAATAGGATAAGTTTTAAGAATAAAATAATACAATAAGTTTTATCATTCTACATTAATATGTTTATAATTACATCAAAAAGTTCTTTATTGACTATATTTTTCTTTTTAGGATGAACATAGAATGCAATCATAGTATCTCAAATGTCTCCTAAGCATCTCACTGGCCAGTTGAAATCCAAATCAATATGAAGAATAGTAAGAAAAATCCTACCTTGTTATGATGAACAGCAAGGGCAAAATTAATAATCTTTCCTGTTTCAGGTGTGCTGATCGCTAAAGGGCGATGAATTCCGAACACCGGATGTTATAAATTCCAAATTTCGAAGGAACCAGGCACAATTTCACAGGAGATAATACAAGAAAATCTTTCCGAACGCTAATTCTGCAGAGTACAGTGTTGCGATACGACTCTAACCCAGACCTAACCCAGACCTAACCCAGACCTAACCCAGACCTAACCCAGACCTAACCCAGACCTTTTTTTTTTTTTTTTTTTTTTTTTTTTTTAACGTGAGGAAATCTTCCAAAGACACCCGCCGCCCCGAGGGAGAGCGGCGGGTAGTGTCGGATTTCTACCGACTAAAACCTCACGGTGACCTCCTCTATCGCTTGAGAGGCGCATCTCAGGATCCAAACTAGCGATGCTTCTGAGATGCGCCTCGTGCGAACGCTCCCGGTGTAGACGCTGAGCGCCTACCCCGGGGCTTCCCCAAAACTTGGAGCCGACGTGCGGTCACCACACGTCGTCTCCCCCGCCCAGTCGTGGGTGCAATGCGCCATTGGGCCCTCACCCAATGGCGCCCACGACCTCGGGTTCCGCATGAGGCGCTGACGGGTGCAAGCACCCATCAGCCTCCCATGCGGATCCCTCTTCCCTTACTGCGAGCGCAAGAGGCGCAGGAGGATGCGAGCATCCCCCTGCCTCCCTTGCGACGCTTCCCTCCCGTGCTACCGCGAGAGGCGCAGGGAGATGCAAGCATCCCCCTACCTCCCTCGCGGCGCTTCCCGTATCCGAAGTGCAACCGCGGAAGATGTCAGAACGCGCATGCAAGCATGCACGCCCGGACACCCCCCGCGGCGCTTCCCCCGCCCGCCACCTATCTCCTCCGCGGGCGCGCCCTTGTGGGTCGTCGCGCCCGCTCTCCCTCTCTCTCTCTCTCCGCCACCTCCTTCCGCGTAAGAACATCTTCGCAGAAGGAGGCGACCGCCTTCCAACTCCTCTCACTGCCCAACATCTCCCTGATGACTCTGGGCAGTGAGAGGTCCTCTCCCACAACATTCCTTAGGACACGGCGTTGTCCAGCCCACGCTGGGCAGGACTCCAGCGTGTGCTGGGCCGTGTCCTCCTCCTCCTCCTCGCAGTGATGACAGCTCGCCGTCGCTTCCTTCCCTATCCGACACAGGTACTCCCCGAAACAGCCATGTCCGGTGAGCACCTGCGTCAGACGATAGGTGAGTCTCCCATGCTGCCTATCCACCCACTGTCTCAACACCGGGCGGATGGCCCGAACAACGCGCTTCTCCGCATTAAGTGGCTCGTCCAACCAGGAGAGCCACTTATCCCACGCGCGCTGCTCGGCCTGACGTCGGACATCCTCTTCGATCATTTGTTCCGGCGGGCTGCCCGCCACCTGGCGCGGAGCACGAAGGCCTGCGTAGACCTCCGCGTCCATTACTGCCAGGTAGCCAAAGGGCACCGACCCCGCCAGAACAGTCGCGGCTGCATAAGAGATCGTGCGATATCCTCGCACGACCCTGACGGCTAACAGACGATGAACTTTGCGGAGCACGTCTGTGCCCCGCCTGTTAGCCGCCAGGCCGCCGGCCCAGATTGGCGCTCCGTAGAGTGCCATGGACCGGACGACTCCAACATACAGCCGACGAACTCCTTCCCCTGGCCCCCCTAAATTGGGCGCGAGACGACAAAGACTTGCCGCCGCGCGCTCCAGACGAGGGGCCAGTAGATCGAAATGATGTCCGAACCGCCAGTAGCTGTCCACTGTGAGGCCTAAGTACTTAAACTTCCTCCTCACAGGGACCGAGACTCCACCTATCTTCAGAGACGCCTTGGAGGGGACACCGCGACCGGAGACCCCGCACAACCAGATGGCCTCCGTCTTCGCTGGTGCCACCCTTAATCCAAGACGCTCTATTTCAGCGACGACGAGCTGCACTGCCTCCTCCGCCACCGAAACCGTCCTCCTCCAATTCTCCCCGACGACTATGATCATTGTATCATCCGCGTAGACTACCAATGTCACGCCGCCGGGGAGCTCCACCCGCAACACCGCGTCATAAGCCAAGTTCCACAGGAGAGGTCCTAAGACTGACCCCTGTGGAACACCGCGGTGCACTCTCCTTACTTCTCCGCCCTCTCGACCGATCCACTCAATGTCCCTGTCCCTGAGGTACTCCCGGACTATATCTCCGAGGTAGGGGGGCACCCGATGATATTCAAGTGCCCTCCCTATAGCACCCCAGGAGATGGTGTTGAACGCGTTGGCTATATCTAACGAAATAGCCAACGCAACACCACCTCCTACCACCACTGGCTCCGTCAGGGCTCTGATTCTGCTGATGGCATCAGCAGTAGAACGACCCCGACGGAAACCAAACTGGGCCTCGGAGAGATCCGGGCCCACCCGGGACAGATGCGCGACGAGGCGGCCAGCGACTACCCTCTCGAGTAGTTTGCCAACCTCGTCGAGCAAGCAGATCGGTCGATACGAAGAAGGAGAGTCTGCGGGCTTCCCTTCTTTTTGGAGGAGGACGAGTTTCGCCCTCTTCCACGCCGGGGGAAACTTGCCCGACCTCAAACACGCGTCGAACAGACGCTTGAGGCCGGGCCGCAGGACGCCGGACGCTATCACCCAGACACGGCCCGGGATACCATCAGGACCTGGCGCCGTATTACGGGCTGCCAGCCGTCTGATGGCCCCGGTGAGCTCCTCCTCGGAGACCCTCAGCTCGTCGGACCAGTTTCTCTGGTCGGACGACTCGACGGGCGGTACACCCTCTCCCCCGCAGGGAAAGAGGGTTGAAACTACCGCCCGGAGTTGCTGAGGGTCCATGCGTTCCGTCAACGGGGGCGCCCATGGCCTGAGTTTTCTCATGACCATCTTATACGGGCGCCCCCACGGATCCGCTTCCAAACTATCGAGGAGCTCCTTCCATGCCTGGGCCTTCGCGTCGAAGATGGCGAGGCGCAGAGTCCTACGCGCCGCGGAAAACTCGCGGCGCAGCTCCAACACCTCTTCCTCCGTGGCTCGCCTGTTATGGCGAGCTCGAGTGTATCGGCGTCGGGCTCGCACGCAACTCGTGCGGAGATCTGCGATCTCTGCCGACCACCAATACACTCCCCCCTGACGCTGCGCACCGGCCCGGGGTAACGTGGCGTCGCAAATCGACGTCATCACTTCCCGGAACCAGTGCGCCCCTAACTCTGGGTCGTCAAGGGTCTCGCCTGGCATCTCTTGCCAGGCGATCACGGAGGCTGCCATCTTCACGTCGTCCTGCCGTAGGCGCTTCGTCGCCCACCGCGGTGATCGGTGCGGCCGATGGGGTCCTTCACTGGTAGGGGCAGCGGGTATATCTATTATGATATAGAGGTGGTCACTGAGTGTGGCCACCTCCTCCGCTACCCTCCACCCGGACACACGTCGCGCCACGCCGGGGCTCGCTAGTGAGAGATCCACTATCGACTCGCCCCGGGCATGAACGCACGTGCTCACGGCCCCTCTGTTCAGGAGAACGAGACCGTGACCCGCCGACCATTCCAACAACGCGTCACCCTTCGGCGTCGTCCTGGTGCTTCCCCACGCGACTGCGTGGGCATTGAAGTCACCGAGGATCAGCACTGGACGAGGCAGACACATAGCTATGCATCGACCTACCCCGTCCAGAAAGGCCTCAAACTGACTGAGGCCTTTCGAAGGAGACGCGTAACACCCGATCACCGCAAGCTTCCCCCAGCTAACTGCGACGAAGCCCCGACCGCGATGAATGATATCGCCGGCCGGAGCTCCGCCGCCCATTCTCCATGTGATCGCCACTGAGCCGTCCAAGTCCCCTGCCCAGTCTGGGCGACTAAGGACCTGGTACGGCTCGGCGATCACCGCCAGCCCGACCTCCATCTGTCGAAGGGTCTGATACAACAGATCCTGCGCCCCTCGACAGTGGTTGAGGTTGCACTGGAGGAGTCGTGCTGCCATTATTCGACAGCTTTGACTACCTCCTCCAGGTGCACCTCAGGTCGGACTGGCTCCAGCCCAGGAGGGGGATCCTTCGTCCCTCCTGCTTCCCTCGTTGCGGAGGGGGGATCCTGCGTCCCCTCCGTCTCCCTCGTCGCAGAGGGGGGATCCTGCGTCCCCTCTGTCTCCTTCCTCGCAGAGGGGGGATCCTGCGTCCCCTCTGCGACCATCTCCACCTCCATGGCTACGGGCGGGGCTCCCCCCTTTTGGGGGCAAGCCTCTCGGTCCGCACCTTTTCGGGACACAGGTCCACTCGCTGCCTTACTGGCCTTGCGAGTGGGTGGGTGGCAAGCTGGTCCACCCATCCTATGTCCCGACGGCCGCCCCAAGTCCGAGCACACCGGACACTTGGGGGCGGCCTTGCACTCCGCGGCCCTGTGGGAGGCTCCTCCACATTTGTAGCAGAGGCCGCTCCTGTCAACAGGGTTCTTACACCCCTGCCGAACGTGCCCGGTCTCTAAGCACCGGAAACACTGAAGCGGCCTCTGCTGCAGGGCCGTCACCTTCGCTTGGAGGAACTGAACCATCACTGATCCAGCTCTCTCCAGCTTCCTCGCGGCTGTGAGGGGACAACGCGCCCACGCCGAGTAGAGTCCGGAGTTGTCTCTCCGGAGCTCCCCGACGCGGACTTCCCCCGTACCACAGCCGCCGGTGACAGCCAGAGCCTCCCTTACTGCCTCCGTGCTGGCCATCTCGGTCAGCCCGGAGATCCGGAGCTCTGCGAGCTTCTGGGGGCAAGCAACTCTTACCCCCGTGCACGCGAGCTCCTTCTCGAGGGCGGCCATCAACCCGGCGGCTTTTAGCAAACCGTCGGGCCCGGGGATCTCCAAAACCAGAGCCCCCGTGACCGCCCTCTTTGGCCGCATCCCTTCGATGCCCAGGGCCTTGAGACCGACCCTGGGCATCACCTGGTTCAAATAATTCCCCAGGCTTTCCTCCTCTCCAGCCGGAGAAGTTATCGTCACTGCCGCTGACCTTGGTGGGCGCGGCAGCTTTGACTTCTCCGGCTGACTCCTCGCATCACTCCTCGGGGGGCCCGCGTTGACCCGCCTCTGACCCCCCTTGGACACAGGTGGATTAGCTGGGGGGGAAGACTTCTTCTTCCCCCTCTTCACCACCTGCGTCCACAATAGCTCCTCCTTCTCCTCCGCTCCTTTCTTCGCCGCACTGGGGGGTTTAACTCCAGGCGCCCCGTTGGGTTTGACGGTAGCAGCGGGCAGAGATTTGCCCGCCGCCATCACCAACGTTGCGCCCTTCTTCCCCCCAGCCGGCTCCTCCTTCTTCCTCTTCTCCTTCCCTCTCCTCTTCTCCTTCCCACCCTCCTCCGCTCTGGGCTTAACTGCGGGTTCTGACGAGGAGGAGGATTTCTCCTGCCTCGCCATCACCCTACCCAGAGCCTCCAATCTCGAGGCCATGGCTCGCTCCATGGCCTCCACCCTCCTATCAAACTCCTCCGACTGGCGCGCAAGGAGCAGCTTGATCTGCTCCGGCACGCCATCGGAGGGCCTCTCCACCTCCATGGCACTCGCATCTCCTGCGGGTGCCACTCTCTCCTCCGCCCTCGGCACCGAGCTCGATGTCGAGGGCTGGGGCAGATCCATGTCCGGATTCTGCCCCCTATTCTGGAGCCTCCTTCTAAGGCGGGCCACCTCATCTCTGAGGCGCCCGCACTCCCTCTCCTTCGCCCGGCAATCTTCCCCGATGCTGGCAAACGCCTCCATCTGCGCAGCATGGGTTTTTTCGAGGGAGTGGAAACGCCGCTCCCACCCCCCCTGCCGGATCACTACCTCTCGGGCCGGACGGTCGGGATATTCTGCCCGTTCCGCCCGCCCGAACAACTCCTCTGCCGTGGTATAGATGACCCGGAGCGAAGATCGGATCTCCCGAAGATCGGTCGTCTTTAGATTCGTGGCTCTATCAGCCACTCTGACGACCGACTCCAGGTTCTCCTTCGCCCGGGCCATCAACTCCTCCAGCTTCATCACCTCCGCAATCTTGCGGAGGTGCTCCTGAGTGGGGAGGCTGCGCATACCTGGGCCCAGCTTCCGGGGGTCAACAAACACCCCTTTCGGCCTGCCCCTCTTGCGCTTGCGCCTCTCCTCTCCGCTGGAGACGCCCACCACAGTATCCCCGGAGCTGCTGTCCGACGGTATCTCCACTACTCGTCGGAAGCGCCCCGCGGGCTTCTCTACGATCCTGTCTGGGGATTCATCGGACTTGTCCTCGTCCCCAGACACACCTCCGCTCTTCTTCTTCGCAACCGTCCCCATGTTTAGCTTGGCTAACACGGGGACTAGCTGCACCCCCGGCCCAAGCTGAGGGAGCATCATACTCCGCACAGCCTGAGCCCCCCTCGATATCTCCTGACTCCCCCCCTGTTGGCTCCCAGTAGCAATTGACTTTTCCGAGGCCTGGTGGCTCACCTCGGAAAGTTCACAGTCGATGGATAACGACGCGGCGGGGCCTGCTCGACCACCCGCAACCGCGCCGGTACTGGGGTATCCCTCCCCTGCACCGTAAACAAAATTCCCTTTATTTGTGTCAGCCATATTTATTTTTATTTATTTTGCCAAGTCGTCAACAATAAATCCGTCCCAAAGTGTGAAGTGTAAATGTGAGTGAGTGAGTGTGTGTGTGTGTGTGTGTGTGTGTAGAGTGAGTGTGTGTGTGTAGAGTGAGTGTAAGTGTACGGTGGATCTTAGCAGAACCACATAGTGGGATCACTCCAGCGTGATCCCACCGTGTGGTTCTCCCGGGCCACACCACGAGGAGGTGTCCACCATCGCAGCCCACCTAACCCAGACCTAACCCAGACCTAACCCAGACCTAACCCAGACCTTTTTTTTTTTTTTTTTTTTTTTTTTTTTTTTTTTAACGTGAGGAAATCTTCCAAAGACACCCGCCGCCCCGAGGGAGAGCGGCGGGTAGTGTCGGATTTCTACCGACTAAAACCTCACGGTGACCTCCTCTATCGCTTGAGAGGCGCATCTCAGGATTCAAACTAGCGATGCTTCTGAGATGCGCCTCGTGCGAACGCTCCCGGTGTAGACGCTGAACGCCTACCCCGGGGCTTCCCAAAAACTTGGAGCCGACGTGCGGTCACCACACGTCGTCTCCCCCGCCCAGTCGTGGGTGCAATGCGCCATTGGGCCCTCACCCAATGACGCCCACGACCTCGGGTTCCGCATGAGGCGCTGACGGGTGCAAGCACCCATCAGCCTCCCATACGGATCCCTCTTCCCTTACTGCGAGCGCAAGAGGCGCAGGAGGATGCAAGCATCCCCCTGCCTCCCTTGCGACGCTTCCCGCCCGTGCTACCGCGAGAGGCGCAGGGGGGATGCAAGCATCCCCCTACCTCCCTCGCGGCGCTTCCCGTATCCGAAGTGCAACCGCGGAAGATGTCAGAACGCGCATGCAAGCATGCACGCCCGGACACCCCCCGCGGCGCTTCCCCCGCCCGCCACCTATCTCCTCCGCGGGCGCGCCCTTGTGGGTCGTCGCGCCCGCTCTCCCTCTCTCTCTCTCTCCGCCACCTCCTTCCGCGTAAGAACATCTTCGCAGAAGGAGGTGACCGCCTTCCAACTCCTCTCACTGCCCAACATCTCCCTGATGACTCTGGGCAGTGAGAGGTCCTCTCCCACTACATTCCTTAGGACACGGCGTTGTCCAGCCCACGCTGGGCAGGACTCCAGCGTGTGCTGGGCCGTGTCATCCTCCTCCTCCTCGCAGTGATGACAGCTCGCCGTCGCTTCCTTCCCTATCCGACACAGGTACTCCCCGAAACAGCCATGTCCGGTGAGCACCTGCGTCAGACGATAGGTGAGTCTCCCATGCTGCCTATCCACCCACTGTCTCAACACCGGGCGGATGGCCCGAACAACGCGCTTCTCCGCATTAAGTGGCTCGTCCAACCAGGAGAGCCACTTATCCCACGCGCGCTGCTCGGCCTGACGTCGGACATCATCTTCGATCATTTGTTCCGGCGGGCTGCCCGCCACCTGGCGCGGAGCACGAAGGCCTGCGTAGACCTCCGCGTCCATTACTGCCAGGTAGCCAAAGGGCACCGACCCCGCCAGAACAGTCGCGGCTGCATAAGAGATCGTGCGATATCCTCGCACGACCCTGACGGCTAACAGACGATGAACTTTGCGGAGCACGTCTGTGCCCCGCCTGTTAGCCGCCAGGCCGCCGGCCCAGATTGGCGCTCCGTAGAGTGCCATGGACCGGACGACTCCAACATACAGCCGACGAACTCCTTCCCCTGGCCCCCCTAAATTGGGCGCGAGACGACAAAGACTTGCCGCCGCGCGCTCCAGACGAGGGGCCAGTAGATCGAAATGATGTCCGAACCGCCAGTAGCTGTCCACTGTGAGGCCTAAGTACTTAAACTTCCTCCTCACAGGGACCGAGACTCCACCTATCTTCAGAGACGCCTTGGAGGGGACACCGCGACCGGAGACCCCGCACAACCAGATGGCCTCCGTCTTCGCTGGTGCCACCCTTAATCCAAGACGCTCTATTTCAGCGACGACGAGCTGCACTGCCTCCTCCGCCACCGAAACCGTCCTCCTCCAATTCTCCCCGACGACTATGATCATTGTATCATCCGCGTAGACTACCAATGTCACGCCGCCGGGGAGCTCCACCCGCAACACCGCGTCATAAGCCAAGTTCCACAGGAGAGGTCCTAAGACTGACCCCTGTGGAACACCGCGGTGCACTCTCCTAACTTCCTCGCCCTCTCGACCGACCCACTCAATGTCCCTGTCCCTGAGGTACTTCCGGACTATATCTCCGAGGTAGGGGGGCACCCGATGATATTCAAGTGCCCTCCCTATAGCACCCCAGGAGATGGTGTTGAACGCGTTGGCTATATCTAACGAAATAGCCAACGCAACACCACCTCCTACCACCACTGGCTCCGTCAGGGCTCTGATTCTGCTGATGGCATCAGCAGTAGAACGACCCTGACGGAAACCAAACTGGGCCTCGGAGAGATCCGGGCCCACCCGGGACAGATGCGCGACGAGGCGGCCAGCGACTACCCTCTCGAGTAGTTTGCCAACCTCGTCGAGCAAGCAGATCGGTCGATACGAAGAAGGAGAGTCTGCGGGCTTCCCTTCTTTTTGGAGGAGGACGAGTTTCGCCCTCTTCCACGCCGGGGGAAACTTGCCCGACCTCAAACACGCGTCGAACAGACGCTTGAGGCCGGGCCGCAGGACGCCGGACGCTATCACCCAGACACGGCCCGGGATACCATCAGGACCTGGCGCCGTATTACGGGCTGCCAGCCGTCTGATGGCCCCGGTGAGCTCCTCCTCGGAGACCCTCAGCTCGTCGGACCAGTTACTCTGGTCGGACGACTCGACGGGCGGTACGCCCTCTCCCCCGCTGGGAAAGAGGGTTGAAACTACCGCCCGGAGTTGCTGAGGGTCCATGCGTTCCGTCAGCGGGGGCGCCCATGGCCTGAGTTTTCTCATGACCATCTTATACGGGCGCCCCCACGGATCCGCTTCCAAACTATCGAGGAGCTCCTTCCATGCCTGGGCCTTCGCGTCGAAGATGGCGAGGCGCAGAGTCCTACGCGCCGCGGAAAACTCGCGGCGCAGCTCCAACACCTCTTCCTCCGTGGCTCGCCTGTTATGGCGAGCTCGAGTGTATCGGCGTCGGGCTCGCACGCAACTCGTGCGGAGATCTGCGATCTCTGCCGACCACCAATACACTCCCCCCTGACGCTGCGCACCGGCCCGGGGTAACGTGGCGTCGCAAATCGACGTCATCACTTCCCGGAACCAGTGCGCCCCTAACTCTGGGTCGTCAAGGGTCTCGCCTGGCATCTCTTGCCAGGCGATCACGGAGGCTGCCATCTTCACGTCGTCCTGCCGTAGGCGCTTCGTCGCCCACCGCGGTGATCGGTGCGGCCGATGGGGTCCTTCACTTGTAGGGGCAGCGGGTATATCTATTATGATATAGAGGTGGTCACTGAGTGTGGCCACCTCCTCCGCTACCCTCCACCCGGACACACGTCGCGCCACGCCGGGGCTCGCTAGTGAGAGATCCACTATCGACTCGCCCCGGGCATGAACGCACGTGCTCACGGCCCCTCTGTTCAGGAGAACGAGACCGTGACCCGCCGACCATTCCAACAACGCGTCACCCTTCGGCGTCGTCCTGGTGCTTCCCCACGCGACTGCGTGGGCATTGAAGTCACCGAGGATCAGCACTGGACGAGGCAGACACATAGCTATGCATCGACCTACCCCGTCCAGAAAGGCCTCAAACTGACTGAGGCCTTTCGAAGGAGACGCGTAACACCCGATCACCGCAAGCTTCCCCCAGCTAACTGCGACGAAGCCCCGACCGCGATGAATGATATCGCCGGCCGGAGCTCCGCCGCCCATTCTCCATGTGATCGCCACTGAGCCGTCCAAGTCCCCTGCCCAGTCTGGGCGACTAAGGACCTGGTACGGCTCGGCGATCACCGCCAGCCCGACCTCCATCTGTCGAAGGGTCTGATACAACAGATCCTGCGCCCCTCGACAGTGGTTGAGGTTGCACTGGAGGAGTCGTGCTGCCATTATTCGACAGCTTTGACTACCTCCTCCAGGTGCACCTCAGGTCGGACTGGCTCCAGCCCAGGAGGGGGATCCTTCGTCCCTCCTGCTTCCCTCGTTGCGGAGGGGGGATCCTGCGTCCCCTCCGTCACCCTCGTCGCAGAGGGGGGATCCTGCGTCCCCTCTGTCTCCTTCCTCGCAGAGGGGGGATCCTGCGTCCCCTCTGCGACCATCTCCACCTCCATGGCTACGGGCGGGGCTCCCCCCTTTTGGGGGCAAGCCTCTCCGTCCGCACCTTTTCGGGACACAGGTCCACTCGCTGCCTTACTGGCCTTGCGAGTGGGTGGGTGGCAAGCTGGTCCACCCATCCTATGTCCCGACGGCCGACCCAAGTCCGAGCACACCGGACACTTGGGGGCGGCCTTGCACTCCGCGGCCCTGTGGGAGGCTCCTCCACATTTGTAGCAGAGGCCGCTCCTGTCGACAGGGTTCTTACACCCCTGCCGAACGTGCCCGGTCTCCAAGCACCGGAAACACTGAAGCGGCCTCTGCTGCAGGGCCGTCACCTTCGCTTGGAGGAACTGAACCATCACTGATCCAGCTCTCTCCAGCTTCCTTGCGGCTGTGAGGGGACAACGCGCCCACGCCGAGTAGAGTCCGGAGTTGTCTCTCCGGAGCTCCCCGACGCGGACTTCCCCCGTACCACAGCCGCCGGTGACAGCCAGAGCCTCCCTTACTGCCTCCGGGCTGGCCATCTCGGTCAGCCCGGAGATCCGGAGCTCTGCGAGCTTCTGGGGGCAAGCAACTCTTACCCCCGTGCCCGCGAGCTCCTTCTCGAGGGCGGCCATCAACCCGGCGGCTTTTAGCAAACCGTCGGGCCCGGGGATCTCCAAAACCAGAGCCCCCGTGACCGCCCTCTTTGGCCGCATCCCTTCGATGCCCAGGGCCTTGAGACCGACCCTGGGCATCACCTGGTTCAAATAATTCCCCAGGCTTTCCTCCTCTCCAGCCGGAGAAGTTATCGTCACTGCCGCTGACCTTGGTGGGCGCGGCAGCTTTGACTTCTCCGGCTGACTCCTCGCATCACTCCTCGGGGGGCCCGCGTTGACCCGCCTCTGACCCCCCTTGGGCACAGGTGGATTAGCTGGGGGGGAAGACTTCTTCTTCCCCCTCTTCACCACCTGCGTCCACAATAGCTCCTCCTTCTCCTCCGCTCCTTTCTTCGCCGCACTGGGGGGTTTAACTCCAGGCGCCCCGTTGGGTTTGACGGTAGCAGCGGGCAGAGATTTGCCCGCCGCCATCACCAACGTTGCGCCCTTCTTCCCCCCAGCCGGCTCCTCCTTCTTCCTCTTCTCCTTCCCGCTCCTCTTCTCCTTCCCTCCCTCCGCCGCTCTGGGTTTAACTGCGGGTTCTGACGAGGAGGAGGATTTCTCCTGCCTCGCCATCACCCTACCCAGAGCTTCCAATCTCGAGGCCATGGCTCGCTCCATGGCCTCCACCCTCCTATCAAACTCCTCCGACTGGCGCGCAAGGAGCAGCTTGATCTGCTCCGGCACGCCATCGGAGGGCCTCTCCACCTCCATGGCACTCGCATCTCCTGCGAGTGCCATTCTCTCCTCCGCCCTCGGCACCGAGCTCGATGTCGAGGGCTGGGGCAGATCCTTGTCCGGATTCTGCCCCCTATTCTGCAGCCTCCTTCTAAGGCGGGCCACCTCGTCCCTGAGGCGCCCGCACTCCCTCTCCTTCGCCCGGCAATCCTCCCCGATGCTGGCAAACGCTTCCATCTGCGCAGCGTGGGTTTTTTCTAGGGAGTGGAAACGCCGCTCCCACCCCCCCTGCCGGACAATTATTTCTCGGGCCGGCCGATCAGGATTCTCGGCCCTCTCCGCTCTCCCGAACAACTCCTCCGTCGTCGTATACAGGACCCTGAGTGACAGACGGATCTCCCGGAGGTCAGTCGTCTTCAAGTGGCTGGCTCTGTCGGCCACTCTGACGACTGACTCCAGGTTTTCCTTCGCCCGCGCCATCAGTTCCTCCAGCTTCATCATCTCCGCAATCTTGCGGAGGTGCTCCTGCGTGGGGAGGCTCTTCATTCCTGGACCCAATTTCCTTGGATCCACGAACACTCCCTTCGGCCTTCCCCTCTTCCTCTTCCTTTTGTCCTCCTCGCTGGTAACGCCGACAACAGTGTCATCGGAGCTGGTATCCGACACAAGAACAAGTTCTTGCCGGAACCGCTCCAGAGTCGCTTCTTCGTCGGCGCTTTCCTTGTCCGGGCATTCTTCCTCGGACATCCTCTCATCCTCCGCGGCTTTCTCTCCTTTCTTCCTCGCCCCCTTCTTCTTCTCCTTTCCCTCCTGCGTCCCACTCGTGCTTGCAGCTGGCTCCGCCGACAAACGTGTCAGAACGGGCACCAACTCCACCTCGTTCCCCAATTGTGGAAAGCGCTCCTTGCTTTCCACAGATACAGCTCCCTTTCTACGTCCTTGACTACCAGTAACAAGTGACTCAACCGAGGCCTGGCGGCCCACCTCGGAGAGTCCACAGTCGATGGATAACGACGCGGCGGGGCCTGCTCGACCACCCGCAACCGCGCCGGTACTGGGGTATCCCTCCCCTGCACCGTAAACAGAATTCCGTTTATTTGTGTCAGCCATATTTTTTATTTAATTGGTTCGCCAAGTCGTCAACAGTAAATCCGTCCCGAAGTGTGAAGTGTGAATGTGTGTGTGTGTGTGTTTGTGTGTGTGTGTGTGTGTAGAGTGAGTGTGTGTGTGTAGAGTGAGTGTAAGTGTACGGTGGATCTTAGCAGAACCACATAGTGGGATCACTCCAGCGTGATCCCACCGTGTGGTTCTCCCGGGCCACACCACGAGGAGGTGTCCACCATCGCAGCCCACCTAACCCAGACCTAACCCAGACCTAACCCAGACCTAACCCAGACCTTTTTTTTTTTTTTTTTTTTTTTTTTTTTTTTTTTTTTTTTTTTTTTTTTTTTTTTTTTGTAGAGGAGGGGAAATGCATTTACGCACACCCCGGCATCAAAACGCCGGGGTAGTGTGGGACTCGCCGGGAGTTCGACCTCCCGGAATACCCACTAAAACCCCTCCTCTGTCCTCACTTTCTCTAATAGGTCCCCGCGGTACAACCTTATTGGCATTACTTCGCGGGTTCCCTAGTTCTTTTCCTCTATTCTCTCTCTCTATTCTTCCTCTGTTCTCCCTCTATTATCCTATAATTCCCCTATTCCTTGCACACATTACCGAACCGGCAAAGTGGGTCAACCTCTCCTTACTTATTCCTACTTTCGCACACAAAAAACATCTAATTCTATTTCCACAATTTCTAAAATCATGGTCCTTCTCCCCACACCTTCTACATAGCCCCAAATCTTCCTTCTTCTTACACTGGTAACTCATGTGACCAATATCCTGACATCTAAAACATCTCAGGACCACTTCTGCCTCCCTTATCTTACAGATCTTCCAATCTATAGCTATCGTCCCTTTATCCCTTAATTTTGCCTTCCATCCCATTCCTGCCGACAACACCGCTTTTCCATTCCCAAATCGATTTATCCTTAAAACCTTCCATTTTAGCTCCTTGCATTCTTCTTCTCCAAACTCCTTTATTAACGCCTCCATAACCTGATCCTTAGTAACGTATGGCTCAATCCCCTCTATTTCTAAATCAATCATAGGACATCTCATAAGCACTTCCCCTCTGTCTTTAGCAATATCATCCATCTTCTCTTTCCAATCTTTTAAGTTTCCATTCTTTTTCAATTCTATTATTATATTACCATTTCTTGTGCTACGTATATTCTTCACTTCTTCTCTTTTTTCGGTATATCTAAATTTAAATTCTTTAACTATATTTGAACATTCTATTAGATCCTTACTCTTGATAATTAATGCTTCACTCCTCATCGCACTAACTGATCTTTTCCTTGCTGTACTTCTACTCCTATCCTTTCTTCCTCTGTCCACTTCTACTACTCTCTTCCTTGCTCTCCTTTTGCTTTCCACAGTCTGCCACTCTCTAACTTTTTCTTTTCTTAAATCATCTTCTTTCTCATTTCTTCTCTGCCGTCTATCTCCTTCACTTGTCGTAGAAATAATTTCAGTCTCATCACTTTTCTCCTTTGAACTCTTCTCTTTCCTCCTGCTTTTACCATCTCTCTCTTTACTCCTTTCTATTTCCATCCTCGCAACCTTTGCATACGTACTCTTTTTTTCTTCTGTCTTCTTACTTTCTACCGTCTGTACACCCACTTCCTTCTTCTTCACGCTCTTTGTTCTTTTCTTCCATTCTTCACTCTTTTTTAGTTTTAACTCTTCAATATCAGTTTCTATAACTCCCGCTGTTTCTAATAATTCTTTGTCCGCCTCTTCTATTAAATCATTTTGTTTCAACATTACCTTAAAATAGTTTACGAATTTAGAGCTTCTTGACCTAATGTTCCTCATACCCATACTTAATAGCTTACACATAATTACCATGTCTTTACACATCGTCTTAATTTCCTTATTTATATTCCTACTACTTTCCGCATACAGATTTACTCCAACCGCATTATCCCACATTACATTTAATGCTTCCGAAAAATTTGTAATCGCATCCACTTTTTCTTTATACATTTCCTTTTCAAACCTGCACAATTCTTTTGATTTTAACTCTACTACCTTAACCTGTCTTTCTTCTTCTGCTTCTGTTTTCTCCGTCCCTTCACTATCTAGTTCTTCCTCCCTCTCTGTTTCTCCGCATTGCTTTTCCTTATCTTTACTACTTCTCGGTCCTGGTTTCTTTCTCCTCTTTTCTTCATATATCTTTTTCTGTAGCTTTTCTATCATATCACTATCTCTCTTCCTTTTCGCTATTTTCTTCACTCGTCCAGTCTCCATTCCCGATCTGCTACTACTGTCCGAAACTACCTCCATCCTCATGAGTTCCTCTACAATGGCATTCGTAGACGACGATCTTAGGCGTCTCCCGCTCCCATATCTCCCCATCCCATAACTCGTTCCCGACGTTTCAGATCCCGCAAAGCTATCCCTACTATCCTCCTCTTCACCAGTCGTAATATTAGACACGCCTGCCTGGGGTTCCACAGCACGTGCCTCACAGACGTAGGATGACGACGTGTTGGAGCCTGCTTGACCACTACCAATCACGCCGGTACTGGGCCCACCGAGAGACCCTGCACCGTAACTTTTTTCTTTATTAGTGTCGTCTTCCATATTTGTTTTTAAATTTTTAGCCAAGTCGTCATACAGAAAGTCCGTCCCTTGGTGACTCTTCGCAGGACCACGTGGTGGGATCACTCCGGCGTGATCCCACCTCGTGATCCTCCCGGGCCACACCACGAGGAGGTGGTCACCATCGCAGCCCAGACCTAACCCAGACCTTTTTTTTTTTTTTTTTTTTTTTTTTAACGTGAGGAAATCTTCCAAAGACACCCGCCGCCCCGAGGGAGAGCGGCGGGTAGTGTCGGATTTCTACCGACTAAAACCTCACGGTGACCTCCTCTATCGCTTGAGAGGCGCATCTCAGGATTCAAACTAGCGATGCTTCTGAGATGCGCCTCGTGCGAACGCTCCCGGTGTAGACGCTGAGCGCCTACCCCGGGGCTTCCCCAAAACTTGGAGCCGACGTGCGGTCACCACACGTCGTCTCCCCCGCCCGGTCGTGGGTGCAATGCGCCATTGGGCCCTCACCCAATGACGCCCACGACCTCGGGTCCCGCATGAGGCGCTGACGGGTGCAAGCACCCATCAGCCTCCCATGCGGATCCCTCTTCCCTTACTGCGAGCGCAAGAGGCGCAGGAGGATGCGAGCATCCCCCTGCCTCCCTTGCGACGCTTCCCTCCCGTGCTACCGCGAGAGGCGCAGGGGGATGCAAGCATCCCCCTACCTCCCTCGCGGCGCTTCCCGTATCCGAACTGCAACCGCGGAAGATGTCAGAACGTGCATGCAAGCATGCACGCCCCGACACCCCCCGCGGCGCTTCCCCCGCCCGCCGCCTATCTCCTCCGCGGGCGCGCCCTTGTGGGTCGTCGCGCCCGCTCTCCCTCTCTCTCTCTCTCAGCCACCTCCTTCCGCGTGAGGACATCCTCGCAGAAGGAGGCGACCGCCTTCCAACACCTCTCACTGCCCAACATCTCCCTGATGACAACGGGCAGTGAGAGGTCCTCTCCCACAACACTCATCAGGACACGGCGTTGTCCAGCCCACGCTGGGCAGGACTCCAGCGTGTGCTGGGCCGTGTCCTCCTCTTCCTCCTCGCAGTGATGACAGCTCGCCGTCGCTTCCTTCCCTATCCGACACAGGTACTCCCCGAAACAGCCATGTCCGGTGAGCACCTGCGTCAGACGATAGGTGAGTCTCCCATGCTGCCTATCCACCCACTGTCTCAACACCGGGCGGATGGCCCGAACAACGCGCTTCTCCGCATTAAGTGGCTCGTCCAACCAGGAGAGCCACTTATCCCACGCGCGCTGCTCGGCCTGACGTCGGACATCATCTTCGATCATTTGTTCCGGCGGGCTGCCCGCCACCTGGCGCGGAGCACGAAGGCCTGCGTAGACCTCCGCGTCCATTACTGCCAGGTAGCCAAAGGGCACCGACCCCGCCAGAACAGTCGCGGCTGCATAAGAGATCGTGCGATATCCTCGCACGACCCTGACGGCCAACAGACGATGAACTTTGCGGAGCACGTCTGTGCCCCGCCTGTTAGCCGCCAGGCCGCCGGCCCAGATTGGCGCTCCGTAGAGTGCCATGGACCGGACGACTCCAACATACAGCCGACGAACTCCTTCCCCTGGCCCCCCTAAATTGGGCGCGAGACGACAAAGACTTGCCGCCGCGCGCTCCAGACGAGGGGCCAGTAGATCGAAATGATGTCCGAACCGCCAGTAGCTGTCCACTGTGAGGCCTAAGTACTTAAACTTCCTCCTCACAGGGACCGAGACTCCACCTATCTTCAGAGACGCCTTGGAGGGGACACCGCGACCGGAGACCCCGCACAACCAGATGGCCTCCGTCTTCGCTGGTGCCACCCTTAATCCAAGACGCTCTATTTCAGCGACGACGAGCTGCACTGCCTCCTCCGCCACCGAAACCGTCCTCCTCCAATTCTCCCCGACGACTATGATCATTGTATCATCCGCGTAGACTACCAATGTCACGCCGCCGGGGAGCTCCACCCGCAACACCGCGTCATAAGCCAAGTTCCACAGGAGAGGTCCTAAGACTGACCCCTGTGGAACACCGCGGTGCACTCTCCTAACTTCCTCGCCCTCTCGACCGACCCACTCAATGTCCCTGTCCCTGAGGTACTCCCGGACTATATCTCCGAGGTAGGGGGGCACCCGATGATATTCAAGTGCCCTCCCTATAGCACCCCAGGAGATGGTGTTGAACGCGTTGGCTATATCTAACGAAATAGCCAACGCAACACCACCTCCTACCACCACTGGCTCCGTCAGGGCTCTGATTCTGCTGATGGCATCAGCAGTAGAACGACCCTGACGGAAACCAAACTGGGCCTCGGAGAGATCCGGGCCCACCCGGGACAGATGCGCGACGAGGCGGCCAGCGACTACCCTCTCGAGTAGTTTGCCAACCTCGTCGAGCAAGCAGATCGGTCGATACGAAGAAGGAGAGTCTGCGGGCTTCCCTTCTTTTTGGAGGAGGACGAGTTTCGCCCTCTTCCACGCCGGGGGAAACTTGCCCGACCTCAAACACGCGTCGAACAGACGCTTGAGGCCGGGCCGCAGGACGCCGGACGCTATCACCCAGACACGGCCCGGGATACCATCAGGACCTGGCGCCGTATTACGGGCTGCCAGCCGTCTGATGGCCCCGGTGAGCTCCTCCTCGGAGACCCTCAGCTCGTCGGACCAGTTACTCTGGTCGGACGACTCGACGGGCGGTACGCCCTCTCCCCCGCTGGGAAAGAGGGTTGAAACTACCGCCCGGAGTTGCTGAGGGTCCATGCGTTCCGTCAGCGGGGGCGCCCATGGCCTGAGTTTTCTCATGACCATCTTATACGGGCGCCCCCACGGATCCGCTTCCAAACTATCGAGGAGCTCCTTCCATGCCTGGGCCTTCGCGTCGAAGATGGCGAGGCGCAGAGTCCTACGCGCCGCGGAAAACTCGCGGCGCAGCTCCAACACCTCTTCCTCCGTGGCTCGCCTGTTATGGCGAGCTCGAGTGTATCGGCGTCGGGCTCGCACGCAACTCGTGCGGAGATCTGCGATCTCTGCCGACCACCAATACACTCCCCCCTGACGCTGCGCACCGGCCCGGGGTAACGTGGCGTCGCAAATCGACGTCATCACTTCCCGGAACCAGTGCGCCCCTAACTCTGGGTCGTCAAGGGTCTCGCCTGGCATCTCTTGCCAGGCGATCACGGAGGCTGCCATCTTCACTTCGTCCTGCCGTAGGCGCTTCGTCGCCCACCGCGGTGATCGGTGCGGCCGATGGGGTCCTTCACTGGTAGGGGCAGCGGGTATATCTATTATGATATAGAGGTGGTCACTGAGTGTGGCCACCTCCTCCGCTACCCTCCACCCGGACACACGTCGCGCCACGCCGGGGCTCGCTAGTGAGAGATCCACTATCGACTCGCCCCGGGCATGAACGCACGTGCTCACGGCCCCTCTGTTCAGGAGAACGAGACCGTGACCCGCCGACCATTCCAACAACGCGTCACCCTTCGGCGTCGTCCTGGTGCTTCCCCACGCGACTGCGTGGGCATTGAAGTCACCGAGGATCAGCACTGGACGAGGCAGACACATAGCTATGCATCGACCTACCCCGTCCAGAAAGGCCTCAAACTGACTGAGGCCTTTCGAAGGAGACGCGTAACACCCGATCACCGCAAGCTTCCCCCAGCTAACTGCGACGAAGCCCCGACCGCGATGAATGATATCGCCGGCCGGAGCTCCGCCGCCCATTCTCCATGTGATCGCCACTGAGCCGTCCAAGTCCCCTGCCCAGTCTGGGCGACTAAGGACCTGGTACGGCTCGGCGATCACCGCCAGCCCGACCTCCATCTGTCGAAGGGTCTGATACAACAGATCCTGCGCCCCTCGACAGTGGTTGAGGTTGCACTGGAGGAGTCGTGCTGCCATTATTCGACAGCTTTGACTACCTCCTCCAGGTGCACCTCAGGTCGGACTGGCTCCAGCCCAGGAGGGGGATCCGGCGTCCCTCCTGCTTCCCTCGTTGCGGAGTGGGGATCCTTCGTCCCCTCCGTCTCCCTCGTCGCAGAGGGGGGATCCTGCGTCCCCTCTGTCTCCTTCCTCGCAGAGGGGGGATCCTGCATCCCCTCTGCGACCATCTCTACCTCCATGGCTACGGGCGGGGCTCCCCCCTTCTGGGGGCAAGCCTCTCCGCCCGCACCGGCACGGGACACAGGCCCACTCGCTGCCTTACTGGCCTTGCGAGTGGGTGGGTGGCAAGCAGGTCCACCCATCCTATGTCCCGATGGCCGCCCCAAGTCCGAGCACACCGGACACTTGGGGACGGACTTACATTCCGCGGCCCTGTGGGAGGCTCCTCCACACTTGTAGCAGAGGCCGCTCCTGTCGACAGGGTTCTTACACCCCTGCCGAACATGCCCGGTCTCCAAGCACCGGAAACACTGGAGCGGCCTCTGCTGCAGGGCGGTCACCTTCGCTTGGAGGAACTGAACCATCACTGATCCAGCTCTCTCCAGCTTCCTCGCGGCTGTGAGGGGACAACGCGCCCACGCCGAGTAGAGTCCGGAGTTGTCTCTCCGGAGCTCCCCGACGCGAACTTCACCCGTTCCACAGCCGCCAGTGACCGCCAGCGCCTCCCTTACCGTCTCCGGAGTGGCCATCTCGGTCAGTCCGGAGATCCGGAGCTCCGCCAGCTTCTGGGGGCAAGCGACTCTTACCCCCGTGCCCGCGAGCTCCTTCTCGAGGGCGGCCATCAACCCGGCGGCTTTTAGCAAACCGTCGGGCCCGGGGATCTCCAAAACAAGAGCCCCCGTGACCGCCCTCTTTGGCCGCATCCCTTCGATGCCCAGGGCCTTGAGACCGACCCTGGGCATCACCTGGTTCAAGCAGTTCCCCAGGCTTTGCTCCTCTCCAGCCGGAGAAGTTATCGTCACTGCCGCTGACCTTGGTGGGCGCGGCAGCTTTGACTTCTCCGGCTGACTCCTACTGACACTCTTCGGGGGGACCGCGCGGATAACTCGCGTCTGGCCCCCCTTGGGCGCAGGTGGATTAGCTGGGGGGGAAGACTTCTTCTTCCCCCTCCTCACCACCTGCGTCCACAACAACTTCTCCTCTCCTCCTGTCTTCGCCGCACTGGGGGGTTTAACTCCAGGCGCCCCGTTGGGTTTGACGGTAGCAGCGGGCAGAGATTTGCCCGCCGCCATCACCAACGTTGCGCCCTTCTTCCCCCCAGCCGGCTCCTCCTTCTTCCTCTTCTCCTTCCCTCTCCTCTTCTCCTTCCCACCCTCCTCCGCTCTGGGCTTAACTGCGGGTTCTGACGAGGAGGAGGATTTCTCCTGCCTCGCCATCACCCTACCCAGAGCCTCCAATCTCGAGGCCATGGCTCGCTCCATGACCTCCATCCTCCTATCAAACTCCTCCGACTGGCGCGCAAGGAGCAGCTTGATCTGCTCCGGCACGCCATCGGAGGGCCTCTCCACCTCCATGGCACTCGCATCTCCTGCGGGTGCCACTCTCTCCTCCGCCCTCGGCACCGAGCTCGATGTCGAGGGCTGGGGCAGATCCATGTCCGGATTCTGCCCCCTATTCTGGAGCCTCCTTCTAAGGCGGGCCACCTCATCTCTGAGGCGCCCGCACTCCCTCTCCTTCGCCCGGCAATCTTCCCCGATGCTGGCAAACGCCTCCATCTGCGCAGCATGGGTTTTTTCGAGGGAGTGGAAACGCCGCTCCCACCCCCCCTGCCGGATCACTACCTCTCGGGCCGGACGGTCGGGATATTCTGCCCGTTCCGCCCGCCCGAACAACTCCTCTGCCGTGGTATAGATGACCCGGAGCGAAGATCGGATCTCCCGAAGATCGGTCGTCTTTAGATTCGTGGCTCTATCAGCCACTCTGACGACCGACTCCAGGTTCTCCTTCGCCCGGGCCATCAACTCCTCCAGCTTCATCACCTCCGCAATCTTGCGGAGGTGCTCCTGAGTGGGGAGGCTGCGCATACCTGGGCCCAGCTTCCGGGGGTCAACAAACACCCCTTTCGGCCTGCCCCTCTTGCGCTTGCGCCTCTCCTCTCCGCTGGAGACGCCCACCACTGTATCCCCGGAGCTGCTGTCCGACGGTATCTCCACTACTCGTCGGAAGCGCCCCGCGGGCTTCTCTACGATCCTGTCTGGGGATTCATCGGACTTGTCCTCGTCCCCAGACACACCTCCGCTCTTCTTCTTCGCAACCGTCCCCATGTTTAGCTTGGCTAACACGGGGACTAGCTGCACCCCCGGCCCAAGCTGAGGGAGCATCATACTCCGCACAGCCTGAGCCCCCCTCGATATCTCCTGACTCCCCCCCTGTTGGCTCCCAGTAGCAATTGACTTTTCCGAGGCCTGGTGGCTCACCTCGGAAAGTTCACAGTCGATGGATAACGACGCGGCGGGGCCTGCTCGACCACCCGCAACCGCGCCGGTACTGGGGTATCCCTCCCCTGCACCGTAAACAAAATTCCCTTTATTTGTGTCAGCCATATTTATTTTTATTTATTTTGCCAAGTCGTCAACAATAAATCCGTCCCAAAGTGTGAAGTGTAAATGTGAGTGAGAGAGTGTGTGTGTGTGTGTGTGTGTGTAGAGTGAGTGTGTGTGTAGAGTGAGTGTAAGTGTACGGTGGATCTTAGCAGAACCACATAGTGGGATCACTCCAGCGTGATCCCACCGTGTGGTTCTCCCGGGCCACACCACGAGGAGGTGTCCACCATCGCAGCCCACCTAACCCAGACCTAACCCAGACCTAACCCAGACCTAACCCAGACCTTTTTTTTTTTTTTTTTTTTTTTTTTTTTACATGAGGAAATCTTCAACAAGACACCCACCGCCTGAGGAGGGCAGCGGGTAGTGTGGGATTCTTACCCACTAAAACCTCATGGCAACCTCGTTGAGTCTTTAAGGCGGACCCCGGGCTCCAGCTCGCAATTTCAACCGCAGCCCGCCAGACTCGGATCTCAGTAGAACTGAGTCCTCACACACAATTGAAGCCGTCATGCGGTTAGCATACATGACGGCTTCCCATCCCATCATGGTGGACAAGTCCATGCCAGGCAGAGTCCCTCAACTCGTACCTGGCCCATGATATTGCGCCAGGAAGCAAGTTCCGAAGAGGAGGATGCATGAACCTCTCCGGATACTTGATTCCCGACTACCCTTCCCCTAGAGAATAAAACCCTCCCTTAACAATAAATAAAACCCAATTCATTTACTCACCTTTCATACTAATAAATACATTTACTCACACACTCATTCAATAAATAACTGGGCGCTGGGTGACGCCATCAGTAGTCCGAGGGAAGGCAGCAACACGCATGCTCGCATCGCTACCCTCCCATTAGGACTACCGTCTCCTCGCCCGAGCTGGTCGGCGAGCAGATCTGGCTGCCACCCTTAACCCCTCCCTATCCCTTTCCGCGGCTTCCTTCTGCAGGAGCACTTCCTCGCAGAAGGTCACCACGGCCCTCCATTTCTCCTCTGAAAAGATCATCTCTCTCACTACACACTGTAGTGAGAGATCCCTCCCCACGAAATCCCTGAGGACACTACGCTGACCAGCCCACGCTGGGCAAACCTCCAGCGTGTGCTGCGCGGTGTCCTCCGCCGAGTCACAATGGTGACACTCGGCGGTCTCCTCCTTCCCTATGTTATACAGGTACTCACCAAAGCAACCATGCCCGGTGAGCACCTGCGTCAAACGGTATGTGAGGCGGCCGTGCCTTCTATTCACCCACTCCCGAAGAAGCGGGCGAATAGCCTTCACAGCGCGACTTTCCACGTTGGCCGGATCGTCTAACCAATCCAACCAACGGTTCCAGACACGCTGCTCGGCCTGGCGTCTCACTTCACTTCCAGAGGCTTCTGGCCGTTCCACCCCATCTGCCTGCCGCGCAGCACGAAGGTCTACATAGACCTCCGCAGCCATATGCGCATAGCAAGAAAATGGGGGTGAACTTGCCAGAACTGTGGCGGCCGCATAGGAAATCGTACGGTAACCCCGTACGACCCTGATCGCCATTACCCGGTGCACCTTGCGAAGAACGCAATCACCCCGGGTGTTGACGGCCAGCCCGCCAGCCCATATCGGCGCTCCGTAAAGCGCCATGGACCTGACGACTCCCATGTAAAGCCGCCTTATCCTCCCACTTGGCCCCCCAAGATTAGGCGCGAGACGACTTAAAGCAGCCGCCGCGCGCTCCAACCGAGGAGCCAAGGCATCGAAGTGATGCGAGAAGCGCCAGTAGCTATCCACGATGAGGCCCAAGTATTTAAACCTGCGCCTCACCGGGACATCCACCCCACTTACCTTAACTGAGGCTTTCGGCGGCACGCCTCGACCAGAGACCTCACACATCCAAATGGCCTCCGTCTTGGCGGCTGATACCTCCAGCCCCAGCTCCCTAATAGCGGAGACCACCAGTGCCACCGACTCTTCGGCTACCCTGATGGTGCTCCTCCAATCCGGACCGACGACAACGATCATTGTGTCGTCTGCATACGCCACCAATGTCGTGCCGCCGGGGAGGGATATCCGCAGAACAGCATCGTAGGCTAAGTCCCACAGGAGAGGACCCAAAACAGATCCCTGTGGAACACCCCGATGCACGGCGTGGAACTCCTCGCCGCCCCTCCCGTACCATCCGACTTTCCTGTCCTTCAGGTAATGCCGGACCAATCTCTTCAGATAGGAGGGCACTCGATGGTAATCGAGCGCCCTACCTATAGCTTTCCAAGAGACGGTGTTAAAGGCGTTCGCTATATCTAGCGATATCGCCAAAGTAACACCGCCCTGGTCCACTCCCGGCCTGGCGAGGCCGCGTACTCTGTCGATAGCATCGACAGTAGAGCGACCCCGCCTGAAGCCAAACTGGGCATCCGAGAGGTCCGGGCCATCCCCGGACAGGTGCCTGACGATTCTGCCAGCAATCACTCTTTCGAGCAACTTGCCGGCTTCATCGAGCAGGCATATCGGTCGGTACGCCGAGGGCTGCTCTGCTGGTTTTCCCTCCTTCTGGAGGAGCACCAGTTTCGCCTTTTTCCATCGTGAGGGGAACCGACCCGTCCTCAAACATGCGTCAAATAGACGCCTGAGGCCGGGCCGAAGGACACCGCACGAAGAACCCAGGACCCTTCCAGGGACACCATCCGGGCCAGGTGCCGTGTTACGGGCAGTCATGCGCCGGATGGCCCCGGAAATCTCCTCGTCGGAGACTCCCAGCTCGTCGGTCCAGTCCCCGCTGGCAACCGACACCTCTTCGACAGGCTCGTCGGCTTCATCCTCCTCTGGAGGGAATAGCACCGACACTACCTGCCGAAGGAACTGAGAGTCCAGCCTCTCCGTCAACGGGGGCGCCCATGGTCTGAGTTTACCCATGACCATTTTATACGGGCGTCCCCACGGATCGGACTGTAAACCGTCGAGGAGTTCCTTCCACGCCTGGTTCTTCGCATCGAAGATGGCCAGTCTAAGAGTCTTGCGCGCCTCAGAATATTCCAAGCGCCGCGCCAAGATCTCTTCCTCCGTGACCCGTCTACGTCGACGGGTCCGGGTGTACCGGCGTCTGGCCCGCATACATAAGGTACGGAGATTCGCAATCTCTTCGGACCACCAGTACACCGATCCCCGACGTGGGGTGCCGACACGGGGCATCGTCGCATCACAAATGGTGTGCATTATGCCCCGAAACCAGTCGGCACCCGCCTCCGGATCGTCGAGAATCTCGCCCGGCATTTCCTGCCAGGCGACGACGGAGGCCGCCATCTCCGCGGCGCCCTTCTCAAGGCGTTTCAACGCCCAGCGCGGTGTCGGATCGAGCCGACGAGGACCGGTCGGTGCTGGAGAGCTGATATTAAAGAAGATATAGAGGTGGTCACTTAGGGTGGCCACCTCTTCAGCTACTCTCCAGCCGGTCACACGACGCGCAATACCAGGGGTGGCAAATGATAGATCCACTATCGACTCACCCCTAGCGTGAACGCACGTGCTCGCGTTGCCTTGATTCAGGAGAATCAGGCCGCGACTCGTCGCCCAGTAGACTAGCGCATCGCCTTTTGGAGTGGTTCTGGGGCTTCCCCATGCCGTCGCATGAGCATTGAAGTCACCCAGAACCAATATCTGGCGAGGTCGGCAGGCCTCAACACACCTGCCTAACTCGTCCAGATACTCCTCGAATAGGCCAAGACCCATCGAAGGCGATGCGTAGCATCCGATCACCGCGTGTTCCCCCCACGCTACCGCCACGAAGCCCTTACCACGATGCAGAACGTGGCAGGAAGGGGCTCCGTGGCTCATCTCCCACGTGATCGCCGCAACCCCATCCAAATCCCCCGCCCAGTTAGGACGGTTTAGGATGCGATAGGGCTCGGCGATCACGGCCAGGCCGATCCCCCCCTGCCGGAGGGTTTGCAGCAACAAATCTTGTGCACTCCGGCAGTGGTTGAGGTTGCTCTGGAGGAGGCGTGTAGGCATTATCGAAATGCCTATTCAGCCTCCCCCGTGGCTCTCCCCTGGTCGGCCTGACCCATGATAGAGGACGGTTCGTCTCCGTCCTCTATCATAATAACCTCGAGCATCGGAGAGGAACTCCTGCTCTCCGATGCTCGCGGTGAGGCGGGTGGGGACCCGATCCTCACCTCTTCAAAGGGGATGGGGGAAAGGAGATGGGAAAAAGGAGGAGGAGTGGGAGAGGAGGAAGGAGGAGGAATAGGAGGAGGGATGGAAGAGGGAATAGGAAGGGAAGGGGGAAGGGGATCAGGAGTGGAAGCAGCTTCCACCTCCATCGCCGTCGTCCTCTCCTTCTCTTTCTCCTTAACAAGGGAGGAGGTCTTGCCCTTTCCCCTACTAGTTTTAGCAGGGGGAGGCTTTTCTCCTCCCTTGTTCGGGGCGGCCTTCGGCGGCGGCTTGCAGGCAGGACCTCCCATCCTGTGATTCGCCGCTTTGCCCTTAACAGAACAAAGCGGGCAGGAGGGAGCCGCCTTGCAATCCGCGGCCTTATGACCGCCCTTGCCGCACCGGTAGCAGAGGCCGGACCTGTCCACCGTGCTAGTGCACTTCTGGCGGACGTGCCCGACCTCTAAACATTTAAAACACTGTAGCGGCCTCCTCTCGAGGACCGCTACCTTTGCCTGGAGAAACTGGACCTCTATGTGTCCAGCTTTCTCCAGGATCCTTCCCGTAGCGAGGGGGCATCGGACCCAGGCCGAGAACAAACCGGAGGGCATCCTCCGGAGGTTCCCGACCTTAACCTCCCCCTCGCTGCAGCCGCCTGCCTTTGCGACCGCCTTACGGACATCCTCTGGTCCTGACATTTCTGTCAGGCCAGTGATGCCAATTTCGGCGGTCTTTTGAGGGCAGGCGACTATAACCCCTGTCCCCTCCGTGGCCTTTTTAAGGGCGGCCAAAAGCCCGGCAGCCTTGAGGAGGCTGTCGGGTCCCGGGACCTCAAAAACAAGCGCCCCGGTGACCGCCCTTTTAGGCCTCAAAGTGCCCTCGATTCCCAGGGCCCGCAGATTAATCTCGGACATAGCCCGAGACATCGCAGGCCCTAGGATATTCTCCTGGCCAGCCGGCGCCGAAATCGTGACCGCCGAGTTCTTCGGCGGCCGCGGAAGTTTCGGGGCTTCAGGCTGACCAGGTTTCCCCTTGGGGGCAGACTTTGAAGGAGGCGTTACCACCTTCTGCCCGCCCCCAGTATTCCCCTTCTTCTGAGAAGAGGAAGAGACGGGAGCCTGGGCTTTGGTCGCTTGCGAGAGGGAGGAAGATTTCCTCTTCCCTCTTTTCACGACCTCCACCCAGGTCTCCGCAGGCGGAGCCCTGACGGGAGCGGAAGGAGCTTGTGAGGCTCCCGTCACTCCCGAGGTCTCAGCCCCGGAACCCTTCTTCCTCCTCTTCTTCTTCTTTTTCTTTTTCCCGCCCTCTTTGGGAGGAACGGGAAGAGGCGCCTCGGCAAGGGCAACAGCAGCCGAGGGATCACCCTCAAGGCGCTTGGAAGCAGCCGAGGGGACACCCTCAAGGCGCTTATCAGCAGCCGAGGGTGCTCCACCCTCAAGGCGCTTAATCACCCTGCCGAGGGCCAGCAGCCTGGAACTGAAATTCAGCTCCAGGCTGTTAAATTTCTCGTTCAGGATCCCCATGATCCTAGACTCCGACTGATCAATATCAGCCGGAGCTTCGGTGGGGACCCCATCGACCTCCATAGTCTCGCTTGTCCCAGGGACTGCGGCACTATGGAGGTCCGTTTCCTTTTCTCCGGGAGGATTCCTGGCAGAGGTTGCCTCCTTTAGGAGCTCCCGGAGCTTCTCGACTTCCTTTTTAAAGGAGTCACGTTCGCCTTTAAGGGAGTCTCTCTCCTTCCGGAGAGAGTCGCGCTCCCTTTTAACGGCGTCGGACTCCTTTTCGGCCCTTCTGGCCCTCTCCCGATACCTATCAACGGAGCTGTCCGATCGAGACGTTGGCTCCAGGACCTTCCGGGATGACAAATCCGGAGCGGTCCCTCTCAATGCCCGACCGGTCAACTCCTTGACCCCTCCAAATGCGGCTCTGAGAACGAGCCTCACCGCCCGGAGATCGTTTGTCTTCACGTTGGTCATTGAGTTGACCAACGTGACGGCCGTCTCCAGGCAGCTGATCGTCTCAGCGCCGCATTTTTCTCCAGTCATGGCACCGTACCGTGCCATGACCTGCTCTAACTTGGGGAGCGGCTTCATGCCCGGACCCATCTTTATGGGTTCCGCGAACACCGCCCCCCTTCCGATCTTTTTCCTCTTCTTCTCGACATCGCTATCGGCCGCCCTAAGGTGACCGGTAACGGTGTCGAGAAGCTCCTCCTCCCACTGCTCCCTCAACACCCTCATGGGAACGAACCCAGGTTCGCCCTTTCGAGGGGGTGGTTTCTTCCCCCCTGCTGTTTTAGCAGCAGCGGCGGAAGATCCACCCTCTCCCCCCGTTCTGGACGGCTTTTCCGCCACCGCTGTTTTCACAGCCGTGGCGTATGAGCCCGTCCCTCCACTGCCTTTGGGCAGCTCCGTCCTCGAGATAAGGACGACCGGCATGGATGTCGGCGCGTCCTTATCTCCTCCCTTGTGGCCACCAGTCGTGGTAGACACAGCAGAGGCCTGGTGGCTCACCCCTGAGGTGCCGCGGTCATAGGATGACGACGCAGTCGGGCCCGCTTTACAACCCGAGTCTGCGCCGGCACTGGAGGATCCGACGCCTCCTGTGCGGTAAACGTTATTACCTTTCGTTGTGCTGTCCATGTTTGTTTTATATGTTTTGCCAGGTCGTCATATAAAAGTCAGTTCCATCCTTGTGACCCAAATGCTCTGTTCGCGTCAGCATCCTTGCAAGCAAGGACACTGACCCCGGAGGACACCACTTGGAGGTAGAGCAAAGGGAACCTTTTAGCCAGGAAGGCCCCCAACGTCGCCGAAGTCCCCCTTTTACAGATTTACAAGGTCACTACTGGTCGCAAACTCTAGAACCCCCCAGCCCGGGTCCCACAAGCCGATGTTCCGGCTTGTCTCTGGCATCCGCTCATTCTCTTTTCTGGGGGGGACTAAAACAGGACAAAATATCCAAAACAGTCCCCCCCCCAGATCGCGGAGAGGTAACCTCCGCGACCGGCTCTCTCTTTCTCTCTCTCTTTCTCTACTTTCCTCCTCAAGCTCTACCATCACACCGTGGGCGACCTCCACCGGTGTGATGGGAGACAGTCTACGGGAGACGGAGCTTGGACCCACCCACCGGCACAAAAAACCAACTAAAATCCCGGCCGGGCGTTACCCGGCCCTATGACTCTAAGCCGGTGGGCGTCCCACGGGTCCTCCTTGCGGAGGCCGGCAGGACTGCAAATGCAGGGTCCGTGGCACCCTCGCCGACGGTGGCCATCCCGGCGGGAGCTGCCCCGGGCTGCTCCACCGCCAATGGTAAAGGCTCCGGCCAGAGCCCCGCACTCAAACATCTCCTCGGAGATAAAAACAAAGTGCGGGGGTGACCGGACGTGGCCGCTCCGTCTCTACCGTACTTTCTTCAAAGTATTGGCCTCATGGCGCAACCTGCCGCACATGAGGCCCTCCCTCTCAGTTTGCCCGTGGAAGAAAAGGCTTTCACGGGCCATTCGTTCCCCAGTTGTCTGTTGGTCCCAGCGACCGAAGTCAAGTCTGGGACCCTCCCCCCTTGCGGATGCCAGGACTAATTTTCCCCCCTTTCAAAGTGGCCTTTCTGCCACGCCTTCCGTGCGACCAGCAGCTTCCAAAACCTGCTAGGGATAGACATCAGCTCGGTCAGAGTTTTTCCTGGAGATAAGTCCGCCCCCGGACAAAGTCCAGGATTGGTCTCCAGGAGCCCAACGAGCCGTCGTCCTCCACCTAACCCAGACCTAACCCAGACCTAGGAATCGATAGGAATCGATAGGAAAGTCCTAGATGGGAGGGCCGACCGGTATCGACCCCAAGGCAGCGGGCCTGGTCGCGTTGGACCGTTTGGCTTACACAATACTCCGCGAAGCGGCCACTCGGTGGATTAGAAGAGCCCCCGCCTGGACCGGTCCGCATTGGAGCAAGGGCGCATTACCCATCTGTTTTAATCCTGCCCACAAGGGACCCTGGCTTTTTCCGATCGGCTACTCGCGGGCCACATGCCAAGGTTGCTTCCGTGGCGCAGGGTAAGGTCTCTCGGCGGAACCAGCCATCCCTCCCTAACCGCGTGAGCTGTTGCTCCGTCGGAGCGTGATGTTACGTTGGGCTGGTCCGCTCCACCTTCGTTCTTCCGGTTCCTGGCAGACGACAGTTACCGCCCTGTTCGATGAATGTCGGCCACTAACCATGGTCGCGTCCGACATCCGTCCGCTCGAGAGCGGTGGTGGTGTGTGTGTCTTCCAGGAGCGGAATAGGGGTTCGTTGGTGCATCCGTGGGATTTCGTTCGCTCGGTCCTAGCGTGAGCTGCCACGTTTTGCTTTGCTCGTTCTCTTTCCCTATTAGTCCCTGTCTTTCTGTCTCATTTCCTATGTATTGCAGGGGGGGGGGGCGTACGTGTGTGTGTGTGTGGGATGCGCGCGTGCGGTAGGAGGGGAAGGGGGGGGTGGTCGCTTTCGTATGTGTGTGGGTGTGTGTGTGTTCCGGTGTGTCGCGCGTTTCTCTCCGTGCGACCGGGCTTCGACCGTGAAGGTGTGTGTGTGCATTGTCCGTTTTTGCACTGATTTTATCATTATTATTACCTTCGCGCGCGCGCAAGTCTGGGTTAGGTTCCCCTCTCTCTTCGATCGATCTAGCGGTTCTCGGCCCGGTCGTCGGTTATCCAGGTCGATCGTTGTTTCGGTCGGTCGGTCGATCGTTCGACGGTGCCGGTGGACTTAACTTTGAACTCTCTCTTCCTTCCTCCCTTCCCGGTGATCGACCTGTTGAGCGTGTGTCGGCTGAAAGGTAGGGAGCGGTCCCCTCGCCAGCGGGAGTGCCGGTGGACTTATCACCCTATGTGGCTCGGAGGAGGGCCGCCCATTTCTCCCTAGGGCTCAACCTTGCCTGTTCGCTCCGTTTCCCTGCTTTACGTCCAGCGTGTGTGTGTGTGCGGTGGCTGACAGTCGTTACGGCTGTGGGAGGTGCCGGTGGTCTTACCCTCCCCACCCGCTTCGACGCCATGTTGCCTTTCGTGTGCGTGTGTGCCTGGGCGAGAGAGGGATTTTCGTTCTATTTTCTCTCTTTCTTTGTCTCTGTTCCCCCCCCCCCCCCTCCCTTTCCTATTCTCCTGGTGCCCTTGCGGCCCTTCTTTTCTATCTGTCTGTGTGCGTGTGTCATTGTGTCTGTTCGTGTGCTCTTCGTTCTCGTTGCTATCGTGTTGTCCCTCGCGTGGGTGGGTGTGTGAGTGAGGTTGGGTGAGATGGGGATTTTAACGGGGAGCGTCCGGGGGCGGAGAGAGCGTTCGTCGCCCAGCGAAGTTGTTGCCGGGCTAGGTTTCGTCTCTCTCTCTCTCCGGTTAGTCTGGATTCTAGTAGCTGTTACCCTTCCCTTCCCTTCCTATTCACAATGCCTGCGTGAGAGCCTCTACAACTTCCCTGAAGCCTTTCCCCCCCTGAGGGGGGGGGGGTGAGAGAGGCATCGGTTCCATAGTGAGTTTTCCTCCAGCCGGCTGGGGGCTCTCCCGATTTCCGTCCGGCCCACCCCCCGCCCCACGAGGTCTGGGGTTTCTTTCATTTTTCATTTTTGTCTATTCTACTCGCGTCGCGGCTTTTTAGTGCGCGGTTCGCGAAGGGGGGTATGCGCGTTCGCGGTTTTTGGATGCACCAATCGCCGGGTGTTTTTTGCGGATCCGGTCGTCCGCGCGGTGGTCCTCCCGGGAGGCTTCGCCCGGACTGTTGGATCCGTGGCACCTGTGGGAGGTCGACGATGTCTCCTGTGGCGGTTCATCGTCGGCCTCCGCGCGCCGTTCTGCGGTCGGTTGCCGCGTTGTTTTACTTGCCTCGTGCCGTTCCTCTTACGTTGTGGGAGGTGAAGGGAGAGTGTGTCACTGCTCCCTCCTTCGTCGGTCTCGTTTCCCTTTGGGGATTCTTGTTCGGTCAGTGTTCCCTTCGTTCGATTTTGCGTCGTTGCGGGGGGAGGTTCGCCTGGGCTGGAAGTACACTGGCGGATCGTCTCATTCCCTGCCCAGGTCGTAGTCCTCCTCTCTCTTCTCGTTGCCGTCCTCGGTCCTTTTTCGGTCGGTGTTTGCTCCCTCCTTTCCCTGTGGGTGGGAAGAGTCGGGGGCCGGTCCATGGTGTGCATACTTTTCCTCCCCGTCTTTGTGGGGGGGAGGGGGCGTATGCGTTGACGGGATCTTCATCGTCCGTCGGTGGGGGCACGGTTTACCTTTACTCTCTCTCATCTGGTTCCTCGTGCCTCTGTGGTTGTGTCTCGTTGACGCCGTGTTTTTGTTATTGTCGCTGTGTTGCGTTTGTCTTTGTTCTCGTCTTTCTGGGTTTTTTGTGGTTCTTGTTTAGTTCGTGGTTTGGTTGCTTGGTCGTTGTTCGCTTGCTCGTCGCGTTATCCTTTTCCTTACCCTATGTCTTTCGGTTGTCTCTTGTGTTTTCCTTGCTTTGTGGTGTTTTCCTTTCCTCTCTCCTAGGCTTGTGTCTATTGGTCTTGGGGGGTGTGGCGGGGAGTACACTGGCGAACCGTCTCATTCCCCGCCCGGTTTTTCTTTGTTTTTGTTCGGTGTGCTTTTGTCTTCTTATTCTCGATTGTACTTTGGTGTCGGTAGGTTTCTCGTCGGGTTGGGTTTTCCTTTCCTTTTCCTGTGGTGTTTTGTCGTGTGCGTGTGTGCTTTATTTTTCTTTTTCTTTTCCTTTTCCTTTTCCTTTTCCTTTTCCTTTTCCTTTTTCTTTTCCTTTTCCTTTTTCTTTCCCTTACTCTCGCGGGGTGTGTGTTTTCCCGTTTCTCTTCCTGTCTTGTTGTTGTTTTTTTTTTTTTTGTTTGTTCTCCTTTTTCCTTTTTCCTTTCTCGTTTTTCCCTTTTCCTTTTTGGTTTGTTCCCTTGTTTCTCGTCCTGTTGGGTTGTTGGTCATATTGTTGTTGTCTTTTCCTTCTCTTTTCTTTCTTCTCTTTTTCTCTTCTCTTTCTTTGTCTTGGGCGTGTTCGCCTTGCTCCGCTCTTATCATGGTTTCCTCCATGGGTTTACTGCCGCTGCGAATTTCTCTATCCTTGATAGTGGGATGTTCGTTACCTCGTCGCTGTCTATGAAGTCTCGGTTCATAATTCTTCTCCTCTTTGCCATCAGTGCGGGGCATTCGCATAAGATGTGCTCGCCCGTCTCCGTCGCTTCCTTGCAGAAGGCGCACGTTTCTTCGATTTCTTTACCGATTATCTTCAGGTGGTTTCCCAGCGCCGCGTGGTTCGTGAGGATACCGATCGCGTTTGCGCATTGCTGTCTGTTCATCGTGTTCAGTTCTTTCCCTTGTGCGTATGGGATTTTTTCGCCGATCATTCTTTTCGAGTGCCGGCATCCAGTGGTCTCCTCCGTCCATTTCTTCCGTCTCTCGGTCGTTCTCCAATCCTTCATAGTCTTTCCGACCGTTGCTTCCGTTACTGGAAGCATCGGTTCCGGTCCTATCGGTCTGGCGTCCGATCCTCGGTTTGCCAGTTTGTCGGCCAGTTCGTTTCCCTCCACGCCTCTGTGTCCCGGGACCCAGATCAGTCTCACGGTGTTTCCCATGCTGGTCAGTCGGTTCAGGGATTCCCTGCAGCTCGCTACCGTTTTCGACGTTGTCGCTCCACCGTTGAGCGTGATTAGTGCGGCTTGGCTGTCCGAGCATATCGTCACGTGCCTGCCTTTCGTGTTCCCATTTGCCAGATGCGTCGCGCATCTGTCTATGGCGTGTACCTCCGCTTGGTACACCGTGGGCATACTTCCGAGGCTGATGATCTCGGCTTCCTCCGTTTTGTCCACTCTGACCCAGGCTGCTCCCGTCAGGTCGTTTTTTCTCGATCCATCCGTAAAGAGGACCGTTTCCCTCGTCAGGTCGTACGGTCTTTTCCCCTCGTTCCATTCGCACCTTCTCGTTATCTCGATCTTGTATCTTCGGTCGAAATTGTACTCCGCGCTGATCCTGTCGGCTGGCATTTCGCACAGCTCTCTCACCTCTCTTGGTGCCTCCTTTTTCTCTAGGATTTCCGTATGTCTGTGCATTCCTATTCTCGTTCTCTTGTTTCCTCTCCACAGACCCCAGTATTTGAGTCTATAGGCTGTCCTCATCGCGATCTCCTTTATTCGTGTTTCCAGCGGGGTGACGTTCGCTATCACTTCCAGCGCTCTGGTCGGGGTTGTTTTGAACGTCCCGTATATCTTTCTCAGGGCCTCTCCCTGTATGCTATCCAGTTTTGTTCTTACTCTCGTTCCCTTCGTTGCTCTCCACCATACGAGTGCCCCGAAGGTTATTCTCGGTATGACGATGGCTTCGTAGATCCATTTGGTCACGTTTGGGTTCATTCCCCATCTGTGGCCTGCCGTTCTGCACATAGTGTTCAGGTTCTTCTTCGCTCTTGTCGTCAGCGCATTCACGTGGTCCGTCCATAGCAGTCTGTCTGTGATGTGAATTCCCAGGTATTTCACTCTTCTGGTAAACACCAGTCTCTCACCTTTATACGTCAGGTCCTCTATGACCGGTCTGGTCGCGTTGCAGATATATCTCCTGGCGAAGAGCATCATCTCCGTTTTCGCCGGATTAACCGAGAGCCCCGTGCTCTCGCACCATATTTCCATGGTCTTTAGGGCGGTTCTCGTCTTGTCCTTGACTTCTTCCAGCGTCTCTCCTTTGGCGAGGAAGTTGATGTCATCTGCGTACGCTGCCGCCTCGACGTCGCATTCCTGTAGCGCACCCAGGAGGCCGTCTACCGCTATGCACCACAGCAGTGGTGAGAGGATGCCCCCCTGCGGGCAGCCTCTGTTGACTCTTACTGTTACACTGGTGTTTCCCTTCCTTGCTTTGAGCGTTCTGCTGCTCAGCATCTTGACGATCCAACGGATCAGTTCCGGCTCGACCTCGAAGTCCTCGAGCGATTGCCGTATCAGTTCCGTTGACGTCATGTTGAAGGCGCCTTCTATGTCGGCGAATCCTCCTATTGCTACGTTCCTGTCGTTGAAGGTGTCCTCGATGCTGCCTATCAGGTCGTGTAGTGCCGTTTCCACCGATCTTCCGGCTCTGAAGGCGTGTTGCTTTTCGTTGAGCGGTCTTCTCTTCAGCGTTACCTCCTTCAGGTAGCGATCCACCAGCCTCTCGGCTGCTTTCAGCAGGAAAGGCGTGAGGCTGATGGGTCTGTACGCTTTGGGTGTGGTGTAGTCCGTTTTGCCTGGTTTGGGTAGAAAAACCACTTTCGTTTCTCCCCATTGTTCGGGGTAGCATCCCGTTGCTATCGATGCTCTTATGATCTTCACCAGGTATCCTCCTATCCATGGGAGGGCTTTCTTCAATAGTTGCGGATATATGCCGTCCGGTCCCGGTGCCTTGTACGGGTCGAACGATGATATCGCCCATTCCATTCTTTGTTGCGTGACGATCCTGTTGGCCAGCGCCCAGTTCGGTCCTGGATTGTTCGTATTGGTGGTGGTGGTGGTGTAGGTGTCGTTGTCGTTATTGCTGTTACCGACGTTGTCGTTGTTGTTGTCGTTTCTCCTTTCTGTGTCTTCTCGTTCTCTGCTGCAGCCTGGAAAGTGTTGCTCCAGCAGCATCTCCAGGATCTCTTCGTCGTTTTCGGTGAAGTTGCCGTTGTTCTTCTTCAGAGCTCCAATGCTCTTTTGTCCTTCGTCCGTCAGTAGTTTGTTTAGTCTGGCTACTTCTGGTAGTTTCGTTATGCTTTTGCAGTATTCTCTCCACGTTCTTCTCTTGCTCTCGAAGATCATGTTCCTGAGTTTTCTGCTGGCCTCGCTCACTTTTTTCCATTCGTCGCGTCCTCCGCTTCGTCGGGCCCTTCTTTTCATGGCCGCGACTCTCTTGTTTTCGTCGTCTATCTTCTTCGTCCACCATGGCATTCTGATGTTGTTCTTGACCTCTTTTTCCTCCGCTGCCTCCTCCCATGCCTCTTGCAGCAGGGTGTTTATTCCGTTAGTCGCTTCGTCTATCTCCTTCTGATTACCGTACCTCTTGGGTAATCGGTGACAGTTGTCCTTGATTATTCCGCAGTATCTCGCCCAGTCCGTCTTTCTTGGGTTTCTTCTCCATACTCTTTCCCGGACGTCGTTTGTGTTCATCTCGATCAGTATGTATCTATGGTCCGATTTCGAGTCTTCCTGGCTGACTTCCCATTTCTCGATTTTGCCTAGGATATCGATCGATCCTAGGGTGACGTCTAGGATCTCTTCTCTCTGCATCGTGCAGAAGGTTGGCTCGTTGCCTCGATTCAGGCTTACCATGTCTAGCTCCAGTATCTCGTGTGCCAGCATGGTGCCTCTTATGTTTGTCTCCTCGCATCCCCAGATGATGTTTTTTGCGTTTGCGTCCATTCCGATTAGCAGGTTCTTTCCTTTCTGGTTGCACCATTCGGCTGCTTTCGTCCCTTTTCTTCCTATCACGCTGTCTCTTCCGTCCCATTTTGAGTATATCGCCGCCATTATGAGCTCTTGGTTCGGGTTCTCCTCTGAATTGTGGTGGCCGTTGCCCCAGGTGACGCTGATCGTCGTTGTTTCGTTGTCGCAAAATTGTGGGAGGGCCGTTGCGTTGATTCCTCTTCTCGTGACTATGCACGTTCTCGTGTTTCTGCTTGTCTCGTGGCTTAGCACGTTTCCTATCGGGTTCAACCCTCTGATCCTGCCGTTCGTGATGTACGGTTCTTGAATCAGCGCTACGTCTATATTCTCCTTTTTCATGTATCTTGTCAGCGTTGCGGCCGCGACGGGTGCGTGATGGAGATTTACTTGCACTATCTTCATCCTGTTTTTGTTTTTTAACGTCGGGCCTATGCTAGAGGGTTTCTTTGGGGGGTTTAATGATTAGTGACGCACCTTTTAGGTTTTGTATGTGTTAGGGGCTTTACCTTCCGGTTGTGTCTGAAAATAATTGGTGGTGAGTGGGAGGGCTGGTGCGTGTCTTAGTGTGTGTTATTTGTTTTATGCTAATGGTTAGTCTAGTCTACTCGTTGTTTCTATCTCTAGCCCTCTTTGTGTCGCGTGTTTGGGTCTGTGGTCGTGTTGGTCGCGTCGGTTCGTTCGGGTCTTTTAGTATTTAGTATTTAGTATTATTTGACTGAGTAATAATTTTAAGTAGAAGCGGTTTGTTTCGTTTTCATGAGGCTGCCATTTAGTTTATTAGTAGGAATGTTTAAATTTCTTTCGTTTTTGATACTTTTGTTTTACTTCATAATTATTACTTATTGGAGAAGTATTGGTTTAGAAAAAAAAAAAAAAAAAAAAAAAAAAAAAAAAAAAAAAAAAAAAAAAAAAATTTTTTTTTTTTTATTATTTTTCCCTTTTTTAGTTTTTGTTAGCCCTTTTCCAGTAGTAATTAGGGTGTTGCCATTAGGGGTATTGTGTATTATGGAGACTATATTATTTAGTATTTATTCGTTTATTGAGTTTGGAATTCCCTTTATTCCTAGTGGTACGTTTCGCCGGTCCTGTGGCGTGGATAAACCGATTGGTCGGGCCAATTGTATCCGCTAAGGGCATTTTAGAGAGTGAATATTTGAGAAATTGGTTGAGAGTACGGTGTTGGTACAGGTTAGCAAGGCTCTACACTTATGTGATGGGTGGTTTGTTTTAGTTAGAATCTGAACGGGATATTTTGCTGAAGCTGAGAATCGGTGCGATATTCCAAATTCTCTCCTACTTCGATTCCAAGTGTTTGTGATAGTTGTTTGAATTAAAGTAGGGTGGAAGAAATTAAATAATTCGATCTCCAGATAATTATGGTATGTAATTAGTATTTGGCCGGGTAATAATTTTGATTAGAAATGGTTTATTTCGTTTTCATAGAGCAGTCGTTTAGTTTTTTAAGTGGGAATTTGAGTTTAAATGTTTAGATTTTTCGTTTTTGATGTTTTTTTTTTTGTTTGGTTTTTCTTCGCGATTATGAGTATTACTTATTGAGGGAGTGTTGATTTATTATATTTTTTTTTTTTGTCAGGACTTTCCCATTAGCAATTGGAGTATTGTTGTAAGAGTGTTAATAATTGTGTATATGTACTATCGAGTATGTTTGTTGTTGTTGCGACTATTGACTCGCGTTCGCTTGTCGTCCGGAACGGTGAACATCATTTTTAGTATTGGGTTGGTTGTTTAAGAGAGGCCATAGGCGGGCGGGTATAAAGGTTTTACGAGGGATATTTGTGTTATGTTGTTGTTTGTTTTTTTTTTTTTTAAGTATTTGTGTGTTTGAGTGTTGTCTTATGTTATTAGTTTAATCAATTAGCTTTTCCTTTCTTACGAATTCAGGAGTGGGGTAAAGACTCTTGCCTATATCGGTGCGTTGTAGGAGAAAATTCTTTTTCTATCCTTCTGTCTGTATTACATGTAGTTTATTAAGGGAAGGAAAGTTTTTATTTATATTGTCATAAGCAACCGAGATAAATACGCTTGCGTCGGCTGATTTGGAAAAAGTATTGATTAGTCGGAATTTAGCTTTAATAGGACGGCTGGTGGGTGCAGGGATTCAGTCGCAAGATATGGTAACTGTGAAAGGTACTATCACTGGTGTATGGCGCGAGGCTCCGGTGGTTGATTCACTTCCGGAGGGAAACACTCGATCTGCTGCTGCGGCTGCTGCTGGACTTGAGTTATTAAGAGGGAAGAAGATTTAGCGCAGCGTGAGGCCGAGCTGTTAAGAAGAGGGCTGAAAAGAGATTTTTGGAAGTGACATCCCTGTCGAGTTGGCAGTAAACTTGCATAGTGCGACATCTAAGTTGGTGGTGTGAAAAAGCTAGAAGAAAAAGGTAGGTCTTGAGCCACGTGCTGAGTGAACGTGTAAGAGCATGAAATTGTTCTAAGTGTACAGTTAATAAAGACTATTATAAGTTAGTAATTAAGAGTTGGTACTTATTATTCAGAAGGAACCTAATTCATTCAATATGGTAGCAGATCAGTGGTTCGATGGAGACAAGAATTAAGCGACTAATTTGGTTGTTCAGTTGAGGGATAGAAGTCGTGGAAAGGTTTAAGAAGAATTTCCTTTTGAGAAGAGAGAAAAAAGAAAAGAAAAGTGTGAACGCGTGGTAAAAGGACAGCGGTTAGCGGCAGACAAAGAAGAAGAATGGAATGAAATGAGTCTGAAAGCCATGAATATAGTATACAGTGGAATTTCGAATGATCAGTTACAATTTATTAAAGATAAAGAAACGGCTTATGGGATTATGAGAAAATTCGTTGAGGTGTATTTGAAAGAGTCAACTGCTCTTCAAATATGTGTGAGAAGCAAACTAGAAAGGCTAAGATTGAAAGACTTTGAAGATACAGCTACATTTTTTGTTGAATTTGAAAAGTTAATTAGTGACTTAAAGTGTGTTGGTGCTACAGTTTCTGAAAAAGAAAACTAAGTTATATGATAAAAAAAAAAATGCTTCCAAGTTCGTTAGGCTATGTTGGTGACCTTGTCGATGTTTTGAATGGGAGTGATCAAACAGTCGAGTGTGTGAAAAGTAATATCAGAATAATGGAACAAAAAGAAAAAGAGGACAGTGGTAAGAATAGTACAAGTGTATTCAAAACAGAAAAGAAACAAGACCGAAATTGTTTTAATTGTGGGAAATATGGACATTTCGAAGCTCAGTGTTGGAACACCAAGCCGGGTGGCAATTCATGGAAACCCAGGGGCAGCATGTATCAGCGAGGAGGCGGGCTCCAACAAAATTGGCAGTACCGTGGAAATAGTCGTGGGAGTCGGGGTTCCAGTCAACATTGTCGTGGTGGCGGTTGGCAGCAAGGATACTATCAGGGAACGGAAGATGGCAATTCAAGTAGTTTTTGTATGGAGATTGAATCACATGTATCTACAATTAAGGGTTGTGTCGATAAAGTTGAATGGCTATTAGATAGTGGATGTTCTGATCACATTGTCAATAATGACGGATATTTTATGAATCAATTGTTCTCACCACCCCTGTGAATGTTAAAATTGCTGATGGTCGTATATTAAAAGCTACTAGAATAGGTAACATATTACATGAGTTCAATGTTTTTGGTCAGATGATAAAGGATAAAATGTCAAATGTTTTTTTGTAAAAGAAGTGGGCAAGAATTTAATTAGTTATGGTAAGGTCACTCATGAGGACAAAATTGTATCTCTAGGAAGTACTTGTAAGATTTACAATCCAATGGGTAATGTAATCGCAGTAGCATTTAGAGTAAATAATGTACTCCGTATGAGTAGTAAATTTGTAAGACCTGAAGTAAGTGTGACAACTAAAACTAGCATGACAGAGAAGGGAAAGTATCACAGAAAACTAGGTCATGTAAATTTTATTTATTTGAAACCCATGTGTGATAGACAAGTATTGAGGGGTCTACCTTAGGAGTTAGAGTCTGATTATTTTAAGTGTGGTATATGTTTAGAAAATAAAATGCATAATTTATCGTTTTTTTTTTTTTTTTAAAAAATGATAGAACTAGGGCGAATGATATATTAGAAATTGTTCACACGGATCTGAATGGCCCTCATAGTACTCCTGGATTGAATGGTGAACGGTATTTTTGACTTTCATTGATGATTTCAGTAGAGTGGCTCAGGTTTATGTAATAAAATCTAAGGGTGAGGTTTATAGCTGTTTTGTCAGATATGTAAATTTAATTGAAAGTATAACGGATAAAAAGATAAAGAAATTGCGTTGCGGTAATGGTAAGGAGTATACAAATAATGAGATGTTTAAATTTGCAAGCGAGAAGGGGATCGAAATAGAACCTTGTCCACCATACATTCATGAGCTAAATGGGACCGCAGAGAAGTATGATAGGGGTGTGATGAATATGAGTAGATGTTTGCTAACAGGAGCAGAGGTACACAAGCGGTTTTTTGGCCAGGGGTTGTTAAGACTGTGACTTGTTTAAAAAAATAGAGTAATAACTAATACAATTATTAGAAATAAAACTCCTTATGAAATAATGTTTGGTGTAAAGCCAAGTGTAGAACATCTAAAACTGTATGGTAGTAGGGTTTTCGTGAGGGTACCTGAACAAGAGAGACATTCGAAGTGGGATAAAGGCAAATCTGGGTATTTTGCTGGGTTATGAAAATGTTGGTTACAGAGTCTTGATAGATAATAAATTAGTTGTAGCTAGACATGTTGGTATAATAGAAGAGGGCACACCTTGTATTGGCCTTGAGTCAGTAGATAATTATAAAAACTATACTGGAATTCGTCTAAGTGATGGTAAGAGTGTACGTGAGAATGGAAAACTGAATGATGATCTATATTTAAATGACATCAAAAATCCCGATGATAATCAAAGCTTGGAAGAGGATACTAATAATAGTTACAACGATGAAAACACTGAGATAAGACGATTAACTAGAGAAAGAACAAAACCTTCTAGATTCAGTGATCGAGATTTTGTTTGTAATAATATTATTTATGTGAGTTATGTGGGCGCGAGTAATCCTATTTCCTATACTGAAGCAATGAATAGTAAAAGTCCTGAAAGATGGAAAGAGGCAATGAGCAAAGAAATGGATTGTCTAGTTAAGAATAAAACTTGGGTATATGTGGAAAAACCATATAATAAGAGAATACTAGATCTCAAATGGGTTTATACTATAAAAGCTAATGATGTTTATAAAGCAAGGTTAGTTGTTAGGGGGTATCAACAAAATGAATTAATTGCTGATATTTGTTCACCTGTTGCGAGAATGCAAACATTAGAACTTCTACTGTCGTGTTGCTGTAATAATAATTTAAGCATAATGCAAATGGATGTTGAAACAGCCTCTTTTTTTTTTTTTAAATGGCAAAGTTAAGTCTGAAGTCTATGTAAAACAACCTCAAGGTTTTGAGGATGGAACGGAGAGAGTTTTAAAGCTGGATAAAGCATTGTGTGGCCTTAGAGAAGCCCTAGAGCGTGGTACGAGTGTTTTGATGAGTATTTAAGATACTTAAACTTTAAAAGAAGTGGAAATGATTATTGTTTGTATATCTATTTGATTTTATTTGTCGACGACCTATTAGTTTGCTGCAAAGATATTGAAAACTTAAAAATTTGTTAATGAAAAGATTCCAAATGAAAGATTTAGGTTATATTGAAACTTATCTTGGTATCAGTATCGAATATGACCATATTGATGGAAAAATGATTTTGGACCGGAAAAATTACATTGTATCGTTAGGAAAGTAATATGATCTTGAAAACTCTAAGTTGTTTGCAACTCCGATGGGGCAAAGTTTAAAACTATTGCCTGCAAAGGTAGCGAGTGAAGAGATTAAATATAGAAATTTGATTGGTGCATTACTATATATTAGTTCAGGTACTAGACCTGACATAAGCTTTAGTGTAATTTATTTAGGTCGATTCCAGAACTGTTATGATGATACCCACTATAAGTATGCGTTAAGAGTTCTTAAGTATTTATTGTTAACCAGGGATTTGAAGTTGACTTATTATAGAAGTGTTAATTCTGATATTCTAAGTTGCTATGTAGATGCTGGTTGGGCAGGTGATGTGAATGATAGAAAATCTACGACTGGTTATGTATTAAAAATGTATGATAGTGTAATATTTTGGAAATCTAAGGAACTGAACAGTGTCACAAAATCTTCTACATCGGCAGAGTATGTAGCATTATCAGAGTGTGTATGCGAGTTAAAAGTTGTAAAAGATATATTGTCAGATTTGGATGTTTAAGGTTTCAATACCTATAAGAGTTTATGAAGATAATTCTGGTGCGATAAGCATAGCGAAACATGGCAATTTTATAAAGAATTCCAAGTATATTGAAACTCCCTATCATTTTGTAAATGAGAATTGTATGAACAGAACTGTCGATGTTGTTAAGATAAATTCGGAGGAGAATGTTGCTGACATTCTAATCAGATCTTTAGGAAGTGTAAAATTCGAAAAGTTCAGGAAAGACCTATGTATTCTATGAAGTGTTTATCTTGTTTATATCGCGGTGCAGGTTTAAGGAGGCGTGTCAAGTTGGCAGTAAGCCTGCATAGCGCGACATCTAAGTTGGTGATGTGGAAAGCTAGAGGAAAAAGGTAGGTCTTGAGCCATGTGTTGAGTGAACTTGTAAAAGCATGAAAATTGTTCTGAGTGTACTGTTTATAAAGACTATTATGAGTTAGTAATTAAGAGTTGATACATATTATTCAAAAGGAACCTAATTCATTCGACAGTCCCAACGGGCAGAAGATCGTGGACAGGATAGACTTCTAACATCTAAGTGGAAAGAAATTAAGGGTTTAATTAGTGGATTCGATGGCAGCGTCTCAGATTCTGATTGCTGGGAGATTCAGGTGAACGAGCTTCTTTCAATATTCAATTAGGATGCTTATAGTTTGAAAGCTGTGATATGTAACCGTTTGACTGAGACAGCTTTAAGATGGTACCATTCGAGGGCAGATAGTGAAGATCTTTTACGCAGACTTTGGAAAAGGTACGGGAACCGACTGAATCCCCTGGTTTTGAGGTGTATCCTTGAAGCATGAATATGGCGTGAGAGCAAAATTTTCACGGATTATTTGGACGATAGGTGGCATTAGCCGGCCGTATTCCCATAGCGAAGAGGGAAATAGTTAGCTATGCAATTGACGGAATTCCGAGTCAGCAGTTACACACGCAGGCGAGGGTGTGGTGTTTTCAATCTTTAAGAACATTGTTGGACGCATTTGCAAATGCTCCAGTACCAAGGGAAATATCTTCGCAGCGGTTTCGTCATTGTGTAGTTACGTTGCCGGGAGAGGGGTGGTTTTTGGGAAGCAAGGAGCTTTGTAGATTTGAGGGGTTAGTTCCAAGAGGATGCTTCAATTGCTACGAGGTTGGGCACTTTGCGGCTAATTGTAGAAAAGACCGAAGAGGGAATGAGGTTCGTGCTTCAGGTGCGGGAAATTTGTACACAGAGTGTAGCTTTGCGAGTCACAGGAGGGAGAGGTCAACTGTGTAATGGGGGTACAAGAGGAAGGGCAGGAGAATTTCCGGCGAGATGTTGCAGTATGTGTATGTACTAGTTTTCGCCTTCGTCTATATGCGCTATTAGGCTCAGGAAGCCCCTTATTTCTTTTTTAGAAGCCATTATATTTCGTATGGATTTGTGAGTCCATGTGGAAATAGTAATCATTTTTATGGGGTAGATAGTAGTGGGTTAAAATAGTAGGTTGTGCAGAAGCAATATTACTTTTTGGTGGGAGGAAATTATAGATCACCTTATGAGTTGCTCCGAGCGAAGCAATGGACAGCGTATTGATTTTAGGTCGCGATTATATGGGTTAAAGGACAATTATGATAAGAAACAATTATGCGGTTTGTTTGATAAGAAAGTATGTTAACGCGCAAAGACCGGTCCACCCTTCAGTGGACAATATGGTGAAGGTTACATCAATGGATGAGAAGTCTTTTGTATGTGCACCACGAAGGCTTTCTTATAGTGAGGAAGAGGTAGTGAAAGTATTTTGAATGGTTTATTTGCCGAGGGGATTCTTAGGGAAAGTATTTCGGGATATGCATTGCCGATTGTATTAACTAAAGAGAGAGACGGTGGAACACGAATGTGTGTGGATTTTAGGGAATTGAGTAACGTCATGATACGCGATAATTTTCCACTTCCACTGATCGAAGACCAGCTTGATTTATTGAGCGGGGGAGGAAAGATACTTTCAGTACTAGACTTATAGGATGGATTATTTCATGTCAGGATGCCTGAAAACTCGGTAAATTATACCTCATTTATCGCTTCATTAGGTCAATGCGGATATTTAAGGTTGCCTTTCGGTTTAAAAGGTGTCCCTTTAAGTTTTCCACGTTTCGCTACAGAAATGTTTCGAGAGCGAGTTAACACGGGTGAGATTGCGGTGTATTTAGATGCTTTTCTATTTCCACTTGGGATAGTAGAGCATCTTTTGATTGTGTTAGAGAGGTATTTTAACAGAAAAGGGAAAAAAAAAAAAAAAAAAAAAAAAAAAAAAAAAAAAAAAATCTGTTGCGAATTGTTTAAATTTACGTTTAGATAAATGCCGATTCCTGCAAGCGAGATTAGTTTATTTGGGATACATGGTAACTACAGAGGGAGTTCGACCGATGAAGCACGGTCTTGAGGTGGTGGATAAGTTTCCTGTGTCATGAACTGTCCGTGGCGTTCAAAGTTTTCTGGGATTGTGTTCCTATTTTCGGGAGTTTGTTGGAATTTTTCAGTTATCGTAAGATCATTGTATGATATTACGAGGTAAGGCGTAAATTTCCAATTTGGAATAGAGGAAGAACGATCATTTAGAGCACTTAAGAGCAAGTTAGATGACTCACCATTATAGGTATATACTCGCCACGCGATGAGGCGGAATTACATTGCGGTGCAAGCGCAGCGGGTTTTGGGGCAAAAAGAAAAAAATTTTTTGCAGGGCAAAGCAGATAAAATTTACACCCCATATTTTATTTTTCAAAAAGAACTACCGGATTTGAGTCCAAATATCATAGTTTTGAATTGGAAACTCTTGCAATAATTTATGCATTACGTCGTTTTAGACCATTAAGTTTAAAATTATTACAGATTGCCAAGCATTAAGTTTAACTTTGAATAAAAAGAAACAAATCCTCGAATAGCGCGATGGGTATTAGAAATGCAAAGTTTTGATTATGTTCTGGAACATCGATCAGGTACTCGTATGTCTCGTGTAGACGCATTGAGTCGACAAATTTTTGTGGTTGAGGACAATTCTTTTGACAGAAATCTTGCTTTATGTCAAGACAATGATACCACAATTAAAACTATTCGCAAAGATTTAGAACAAACCGAGAGCAAATTTTTTGAAATGAGAGACGGCTTAGTATACAGGGAATATCACGGACAAATTCTTTTTTATGTTCCAGCTGTATTGGAGTCGAGTATCATACATAAATATCATAACGAGATGGGTCATGTCAGTGTGGGAAAAACTATGGAAAATGTACTAACCAGTTATTGGTTTCCTGACATGAAATCCAAAATCGAAAAACATATAAAAGGTTGTCTGAAATGTATTGCGTATATGCCACATTCTGGAAAGGCCGAAGGATTTTTACACTTTATGCCGAAGGGTGATGTACCGTTTTCAACATTACATATTGACCATTTAACACCTGTATCTAGAACGAAACGATCAAAAGAACGTTATATTTTGTATTTGTTGATGCTTTCACTAAATATATAAAATTGTATGCGACTAAGAGTACGAGCACATCGGAAGTCGTAAAATACCTTAAATCTTACTTTGGACATTATAGTCGACCGTTGCGAATTGTATCCGACCGTGGTACGTGTTTTACTTCACGCGAATTCGAGGAATTTCTCCAAAAATATCATATACAGCATATTAAAATTGCTACTGCATCACCTCAGGCGAATGGTCAAGTCGGGAGGGTAAATCGTACCATTTTGCCAATGATAGCAAATTTAACTGACGAACGGAATGTACATTGGTGTGATGTTTTAGATGACGTAGAATTCACGTGTAATAATACATTATCAAAGGCAACGAGTCAGTGTCCGAGCATTTTATTATTTGGCGTACGTCAACGAGGAAATATGGTGGACGAATTACGGGATAGGCTTGAAATTAGTGGACAAATTAATATGACTCGCGATTTGCCGAGTGTACGGAAACGAGCAGATGAACAAATTCGGCGGAACCAGGACAACAATAAACGTCTGTATGATAGCCATCGTAAAACTGCGAAAAAGTATGAGGTAGGTGATAAAGTCATGATAAAAATTTCGAAAATTCACCGGGTGTATCTCACAAAGTGATACCACGGTTCAAAGGGCCTTATGAAATATTTCGTGTACTGAGAAATGACCGTTACGTTGTTAAAGATGTTGAAGGCTTTCAGTTATCACAGTCGCCTTACTGCGGAACGTGGGAAGCATCAGATATGCGGCCCTGGATTCCAGGTTAAAATAAACTTTGTTAAATACGTGTTGTGTTAATGTTACGAGTAGTTTTAAGTATATATATATAAAAATTGTAAACACGTTTTGTTCAATGTTCATTTTTTGGAAATTTTAATGTATTATATTTGTTCAATCGGGTCGATTGATTGTCAGGATGGCCGAATGTAAGAGTGTTAATACTTATATAAATGTAACACCGAGTGTGTTCGTCGCCGCTGCGACGACTGACTCGCGTTAGCTTGTCGTCCGGAACGACGAACAGCATTTTTTTTAAATTGAGTTAGTTGTTAAGAGAGACCAGAAGCGAACGGATATAAAAGTTTTACGAGAGATATTTAATTTATGATTTATGTTTTTTTTTTTTTTTTAAAAGTATTTATGTGTTTAAGTGTTGCCTTATGTTATTAACTTATTAAAATAATTGATTAAAATAATAGTTTTCCTCTCTTACAGAAATATTATTTGTTTTCTATAACTCCCTATATTTTATACTGTTATTTATTATCAGGAAAGAAGATACTTTTTACTCTTACCTTTTAGCCGCTTCACAGCCACCAGTTAAATTCTTTGCATGTCATTTGTTTGTATGAGTTTACTTTTCCTCTCTATAAGTGAAGTTCCGACAGTTTCCGGTATATTATTTCAGTTGCCGGTATATCTTTGTCAGAGTCTGATACCGGCATCTAGGTTACTACGGCGTTATCTCAAGAGCCGCGCCGCCGGTATGATGATCATATCGGCATCACGTTACGCGGGCGGTATCGGCATAAAGATCATACCGATGTTAAGTCCCCGATTTAATGTGTTTTGAATTCCCAGCATAAAGACTTGTTGGTATTGTCTTAATGACATTGAATTAGGGGTTTTTTTTTTTAAGTAAATATTGTTCGTTGAAAGGTAACTTATCTTTGCGTTAAAAAGTCATAATTTATTCTTAGAAATAGCGGTAGTTATAGTATGAAAAGTTTACAAAATCTTGTATTAGTGTTTGTAGTGTATAAAGTTATAAAGTGTAAATCATTCTCACTCAAACTCTTTTGAATTACTGGGCACGACACTGTAGGTGTGTGTTAAGTTCGTTAGGGCGTCGATGAGTGTAGATTGACACAGACTGAGTCAAGGTCTGCGCTTGGGATAGTTTTGAGGTCGTTTAGTTCCCAATAAAGATGGGTGTGTGATAAATCTGCCGATCTTCTATTTGTACTACGTGCTACAGATGGTTTGACCCATTCGAGAAAAAGGGAAGTTTTTTTTTTTTTTTTTTTTTTTTAATTTGTTCGGATTACTTTTTGAAGAGCCCTTCAGGTCTATAATGTGCATTCATAACATAGATTAAATCTGCAAGACAGGTTTGTGTTTTATTATGTGTGACGAAGATAGTGGAAATAGGAGCCGTGTTTTCAGAAACTGATGGAGGTGCTTTATCGTAGGGAGGTTCATTAGGTTTACTCTCAAAGTCGTCATTCATGTTATCATCATCTGTACTAGTATCTTAGTCGTCGTCTGGGATAGTATCTTCGTCCTCATTATTACCAATATTTTTCTTTCGTTGTTATCATAATTATTATTGTTGTGAAGTAAATTTTCATTTCTAATTCGATGTTCTTCCTTGATGCTCTCTGTTATTTTTATTGACATTCATTATCGGTGAATGGTCATTTCTAACTCTGACTTCACCTTGAACTTCTTTATAGTTTGCAACATGAATGGCGCTATTATTGGCATCATTCTATTCATTTCGAGAATCGTTGCTCCTATTTGTTCGAATGTTGGCGGCTGCCTTGTTACATTCTTCTTGTTCTTGTATATCATTATCCTTTAAACTTCCTTGCTTATCAGGGTCACTATGTTCTCTTATTCTACGATATATATCATTAAGGATAGATCCTTTTCGTTTTCTTGAAAGGTAACTAAGATACTTTCGTGACATGACGAATTCCGAGTTTATAATTAATTGTGGATAGTATATAGGCTTGAGAATTGGAGAAAGATTCAAGATATGGGATTTGAAGGCAGTATACCTTATAAATGTCCGAAAGGATCCTTCAAGTCAGATTTTGGCGGTCAGGGACCATAAGTCAGCACCAGCTTCAAGTTCCATGTCAGCTCTAGGACTGTTTGTCATGTTTCTTTATGGGCAATCACATCTGAGCGTCCAGTTCTGCCGGGAGGACATCATCGCTCAAATGCAAATGCCTTTTTCTGTGTGAAAGGGTTGTCGTGGCCCGTCGTCGTGGGGTACTTCTCTCACGATTGTCAAACGTGGGAATCCTCTGTACCGCCTGCGCCTAGGTACCGTCGTAAGCTGTATCCAGGCGCAGGTCGGTAAGGTAAGGATCGGCAGGATCGTCACCAGGTGGTGACCGAGTGTTACCACGTCTGGCAGAGATCTGTACTTCTTCTCCTGACTCTCCAAGAGTACCCCTTAAAAGCCTTTCTTATAGAAGGACCGAGCGCATCGGCTCGGTTCTCTAACGTTACATTATTGTCATTGAAGTATCACGTTACTCGTGAGCTCTCATTCTGTTATACATCATTTGTATAGTAGTTTAAGCCTTGTGAGTATATCTCATGTTAACCTCAGTGGGCTTAGTTACTTGATTATTGATCGAGTATTCGCGATTGGGAAGATAAGAAACTTTCTTCTAGGGCTTAACAAGAGTGATACTGAGAATAGGACGCAGAATCGTTCGAAATCGGTGTGTATTCTCACTTTGAAGTACTGTTTTCGTAGTTAATGTTTTCAACGGAGTGATGCTACCGGAAGCTAGAAAGAGTAACGCAGAGACCGGTGCCTCTGATTGTGCTATGTAAGCATTGATATGGTGGGTGAACAGTGCTTATAAAGATGTTGTTGAAACATCTCTGTTACTTAAACTCGTAGGAAGATGGGAAGTTTTGTGGGACTGCCATGGGTTGGTAAGGGAACTAGTGCATCGAGAAAGTTCAGTGCTGTGATAATCGAGTTGGAGAGAATTTCTTTAGATTCTAATGGGAATATACCGGAATTATGTATGACAATGTCTACAAATCCTGTAATAGATAGGAGGAGGCAGTTAGTTTTGGCACAGAAAAGCAGCATCGTTCAACAGAGTAATGGGAGAAACCATCGAGCTAAATATATGTGAAGTATCATGAATGTGGTCAGGATTGTCTGAGAACATCGGTTGTAATATAGTAGTAGAGAATAATATCAACAGCCATACCATGCAAGACCTGAGCAATTATCCTGATAGAGAAAATAATAATATCAGTGCGAAGAATGATTCTAATTAGTTAGTCCTTGATTCATTGGAAACATCATTACGAGATACGTCATCCTTGACTGTGAAACAGCCGTTGAATGTGAAATGCGCTATCAGCGGTAGTATGGATTGTCAATTGAAGCTTAATATGCACAGATTTTCTCAAAGGTAACAAGAAGCTTTTGCCAGCTTCTCAATATAAACCAGGCAATAAGGGTGATCACATCGGCACAGTCTCAAAATAGGCACTTGGATGTGAATTCCACCACATCCTACTATATTATTCTATCACCTGCAAATCGGATAGTGACACGGGTTATGAGGAATTCGATCGATCAAAGTATTGAAGTTAATAGCATGCCTCATGATGGGCCATCCCATCAGCCTCGGCCATTGGTAACACCGGTTGATAATATTGAAAAACATAATTTATGTTCTGCATTTGATCACTCAGGAGAATCTAGTTGCGATGGAGATGAGTCTAATTCTGATGAAATGAATATTGGAGCCCTGCATATGCTCTGTCAGTTGGAGGTGAAATTTTCCTTCTTTTAGCCTGCAATGCATATGTAAAACTCCTGTTCTAAGAATTCCTTCGGTTTCAGATAGTGGTATTCAACTCCTTCAAAGTGTCTTTTCTGGACTAGAAGACGCTTTTCAGAATTAACAGAATATAATCCTCATTCAGCAGTTATTATTGAGGTAATTTCTGTAGTTCACTTCACATTCGATTGCTTACTTATTTGAATTGTCACTTATTCAGTTATCAGATTTTTACTAAACTTTTGGGAGTAGTAAGGTTAGGACGAGTATATGTAGTTGTTATTATGCGATTTATGCCTTAGGAGGTATTTTATATTAATTCTAGAAGGAAATAGTAGCCGGTAGTGGGATTTATTTGTCGCTAACAGTACTGAAGAATGTCGTTTCATGAAGATGGTTGGAAACAGTTATTTAAGATAATTGTAGATGCGACGTGTGGTGATAATATCTACCGTCGCTCAGCTCAAAGGAAGGGAGGCACGCAGCGTCCCGGAGTTGACCAGCCTTTATTAAGGACTGTTTGTTGTAAGTTGATCATAGTATATTATTATAGTATATTTTCAAGTGTATTGGGGTAATTGAGTTCCTTAATACTTTTAGCTTATATCAGATTGGGAAAGATGTGACGAAGTCCATGATTATTATTGAAGTAAATGGAATTGTAGGCAGCTAAAGATTTCGAGGAAGAGGGCAGAGAAGACTAGTGATGAGTTTATATGTGATGGTGGAGGTACGATGGTGAGTATCATATTTCTAGCATGTTTGGATTATGATGTATTTATTTGGTTATACTTTTGTTATAGGGGTATTTATAGTTAGTCATAGGTTTAGTCTCAGAGAGCAGATATTTACAAGAGGAGGAATCAACTGAATTAGGGGAGGATATTGGGAGTCCTATTATTCTTTGTGAATCCGGAAAAGTAAGGTAATTTGTTGAAGCTTTGCAACAGAGCTAATCATACTCGTGAGATACATCATTTAAATATATGCTTATTTTTATATAGGTAGAAATCCCTGTGAAGTATGATGTATATCTTCCTATTCATATAGAATCGGTTCTGGAGGTAAGGCAGAGATTGGAGAAGATATTTCTGACTGGAAGGAACTAGTTTGTTTGACGCCTCAGACGATTTATAAGAGGATTTGAAGTATTATTGTGCCAAGGGAAATAGCAGCAGGGGAATGGGGATTGGTGGTCAATTGTACCTAGCATTATATGGTAGAGTGTCCATAATTACGTATATGTAGTCATATTAAGTTGGTAATTTTTACCTGAACAGGATAAGTAGTCTTTTTGATTACGGAGTAATTTTCTGTTTTGTTTTCCAGGTTGGATCAATACTCGGTCGAAAGAACCATTAGAAGGAAGAGGCATATACCGGCCATATAAGTAAGGTGACGTACAACAAGAGAAGGCATACCAAGCACAGTATATCATGATATAACCGTGCAGAGAATGATTCCAACGAGATAGTCCCTGGTTCCTTGTAAGCATCATTTTGAAATACGTCATCATTGATTGTGAAGCAGCCGTTAGATGTGGAGCGCGTTATCAACAGTAGTATGTATTGTCAGTCGACGCCTAAAGTGCGCAGAATATCATACAAGGTTACAGAGATAATTTTACCAAATTTTCCGCATGAACCGGTCTATATAGGTAATCACATCGGCACAGTCTCAAAATGAGCACTTGGATGTGAGTTCTACAGCAACCTACGCTGTTATTCTATTATCTACAGAACGGATAGTGGGACAAGTTATGCAAAGTTCGGTTGATCAATATCTTGAGTCCAATAGCATGTCTTGTGATGGGCCATCCCAACAGCCTCCGCCATTAGCAAGATCGGCTGATGATATTGAAAAGCATAGTTTACATTCTGCATTTGATCACTCAGAAGAATCTGGTTGCGATTAGGATGAATGAATAATGGAGCCTTACATACGCTTATGCCGGATGAAGGCAAATTTTTCCTCTTTTAGCCTATAGTGCATATGAAAAGCTCTTGTTTTTGTTGTTATTTGAGTATTCCTTCAGTTTCAGATAGTAGTGTTCGATTCTTTCACAGTGTTATTTCTGGACTGGGGAAAGCTCTTCAACATTAACAAAATATAATTCTTGTTCAACAGTTATTATTGAGGTAATTTCTGTAATTTATTTCGTATTTGTTTGCTTACTTATTTGAGCTGTCAGATTTTTCAAACTCCTGAGAAAGTAAGGTTAGGACGAGTATATGTAGTTATTATTATGCACTAGGTTGGTAGCGGTATTTATACCTTGAGAAGTATTTTATATTAATTCTAGGAAGAAATCGTAGTCGGTAGCAGTGGTGCCAGAACTAGGGACCCTTTCCCCTGTGTGAGCCTTCGTGCGCACGCGCATACTGACGTCACAGCTCGGCGGGAATTATTTCCATAGGCGTCTCTGTCTATGCAACAGTAAGTCGCATAAGGGGCCCTTCCCAGTTGTTTCCCGCACTTTCTCGTTAAGTTGAATAAAATATTGTGTCGTAGAACAGTATTAGTATATTCGCGTGACTGTTCCTTCGTACGGTGACGAAAGCGCGTTCGAAACGAAGCAAAGGTTTACCTTTCTTTGCGGCCCGGGTCTAGTCGCCAGATTTGTTTTTATTGTTATTTATTTATTATTTCTATATTTTCAACATTTGACGGCCATCAGGCGCATACGTTCGGAACTCTGGACGTTTTCTGCAGTTTCCTTTGCTCTCGCATCAGTTGTTGGTGTTCATTTAATTTAATAAATCGCCTGCAGGTATACTGAGTAATAGGGAGACATATGTTTATTTATTTACACGTAGATGTATTATTCCTTTTCTTTTTTTTTTTTTATTATAAATGTCCTCTTCCTGTAATTTCTACTGTGTTTGAGTTGTCACGGGGGTCTAGCGATACCCCATATTTGAGTTAAGTATATACATCATTGTGGATTTGGTATTGCGCATGCCTGGGAAGAATCCCTCGCTCCGGCATCACCGGCCGGTAGTGGGATTTATTTGTCGTTAGCAGTCGTTGAAAAGATATCGTTTCATGAGGATAGTTGGGAGCCGTTATTGAAGATAATTATAGATGAGGCGTATGTTGATAGTGTCTATCATCGCTCAGCTCCAGGGAAAGGAGACACGCAGCATCCCGGAATTGGCCAACATTTATTAAGGACTGTTTGTTGTAAGCTGATTATAGTATGTTTCCAAGTGTAATGGAGTAGTTGAAATTCCCCTTTTTTACTTTTAGCTTATATCAAGTCGAGGGAAAAAGATATGACGAAATCGCTGATTATTAGTGAAATGAAATTGTAAGCGGCAAGAGATTTTCGGAGGGAGGGCGGGGAAATCTAGTGATGATGTGGTGACGAAGGTATGATGATAGGTATCATGTTTCTGACATGTTTAAATTATAATGTATTTAATTGATTATACTAGTGTTATAGGGCTATTTATAATTGATCATAAATTTAGTTTCAGAGAGCTGATATTTTCAAGAAGAGGCATCGACTGAATTTGAGGAGGATTCTGGAATCCCTATTAATCTTAGAGAATCCGGAAAAATAAGGTAATTGTTGGAACTTTGCAACAGAATTGATCATATTCGTGAAATACACAATTTAAATATATAATTATTTTATTTAAGTAGGGGTCTTTGGGAAATATGGTATGTACCTTCCTATAGATATAGAGTCGGTTCTGGAGGTAGAGACAGAGATTGGTGAAGGTATTTCTGGCTGGAAGGAACTAGTTCGTTTGATGCTGCAGACGGTTTACAAGAAGGTTTGAAATGTTATTGTGCCAAAGGAAATAGCAGCAAGTGAGAGGGGATTGGCAGTCAGTTATACTTAGCATTATATGGTAAAGTGTCCATAATTATGTATATGTGGTCATATTAAGTTGGTGGTTTTTGCCTAAACAAAGTAGGTAGTCTTTTGATTACGGGGTAATTTTTGTTTTTGTTTTTCAGGTTGGATAAGTACTCGGTCACGAGGGTAAGTAGAGAGAAGAAGCATATACCAGCCATATAAGTAAGATAACTTACAACACGAGAGGCATAGCAGGCACAATATATCACGATATAGAGAAAGTAACAATGACCATGCGGTGGATGATCCTGGCTAAATAGTCTTTGATTCATTGGAGGCATCATCTCGAAATACTTCATTATTGATTGTGAAGCAGCTGTTGAATGTGGAACGCGCTATCCACAGTAGTACGGGTTGTCAGTTGAAGCGTTTATATCAGTTGAAGGTGAACTTTTTCTTCTTTTAGTCTACAATGCATATGAAAAGCTCTTGTTTTTCGTTGTTATTTAGATATTCTTTCAGTTTCAGGTAGTAGTATCCAATTCTTTCAAAGTGTCGTTTCTGGACTAGAAGAAGTTATTTGAATTGTCACTTTTTCAGTTATCAGATTTTTACAAAACTCCTGGGGATAATAAGGTTAGGACAAGTATATGTGGTTGTTATTATGCTGTGAGTTGATAGCGGAGTTTATGTTTTTAAAGGTATTTTATATTAATTCTAGAAGGAAATAGTAGCCGGTAGTGGGGTTTATTTGCCGCTAGTAGTTGTAGAGAACGTTGAAAAATTTTGTTTCATGAAAATAGTTGGAAGCAGTTATTGAAGATAATTATAGATGGGGCGTATGTTGATAGTATTTACCATCGTTCAGCTCGGGGAAGGGAAACATGCAGCATCCCTGAATTGACCAGCATTTGTTAAAGACTGTTTGTTGTAAGTTGATCATAGTATATTATTATAGTATATTTTCAAGTGTAATGGGGTAATTGAGTTTTTTTAATACTTTTAGCTTATATCAAGTTGGAAAAGATGTGACGAAATCAATGATTGTTAATGAAGTAAATGGAATTGCGGTCAGCAAAAGGTTTTCGAAGAGGAGGGCGGAGGAGACTAGTGATGGGTTTATATGTGGTGATGAAGGTACGGTGGTGAATGTCATATTTCTAACATGTTTGAATTATGATGTATTTAATTGATTATACCACTGTTACAGGGGTATTTATAGTTAGTCATAAAGTTAGTCTCAGAGAGCAGATATTTACAAGAGGGGGAATCAACTGAGTTTGGGGAGGATACCGGAATCCCTATTGATCTTAGAGAATCCGGAGAAATAAGGTAATTTGTTGGGGCTTTGTAACAGAATTAATCATATTCATGTAGTACACAATTTAAATATATAAAAAATTTTTTTTTTTTTATAAAAAAATTTTTTTTTTTTAAGTAGAAATCTTTGAGAAGTATGATATATATCTTCCTGTAAATGTAAAGTTGGTTCTGGAGGTAGAGACAGAGCTTGGAGAAGGTATTTCTGACTGGGAGGAACTAGTTCGTTTGACGCTGCAGACGATTTACAGGATGATTTGAAATATTATTGAGCCAAGGGAAATAGCAGCATGGGGAAGGGGATTGGCAGTCAGTTATACTTAGTATTATATGGTAAAGTGTCCATTATTACGTATGTGTAGTCATGTTAAGTTGGTAATTTTGCCTAAACGAGATAAGTAGTTTTTTTGATTACGGATTGATTTTTGTTTTTGTTTTTCAGATTGGATAAGTACTCGGTCAAAAGGGCAAGTAGGAAGAGGAAGCATATACCAGTCATATAAGTGAAGTAGCGTGCAGCAAAAGGAGGCATAACAAGCACAATATATCACGATATGGATAAAGTAACAATGACCCTGCGATGGCTGATCCTAGCTAAATAGTCCCTGATTCATTGGAAGCGTTATTCGAAATATGTCATCATTGACTGTGAAGCAGCCGTTGAATGTGGAGCACGCTGTCAACAGTAGTATGGCTTGTCAGTTGAAGCCTGGAATGCACGGAATATCATACAAGAATAATTTTTCCAAGTTCTTGATATGAGCCAGGCTATAGAGGTAATCACATCGGCGCAGCCTCAAGATAGGCATTTGGATGTGAGTTCTGCAGTAAACTGCGATATTAATCTATCGCCTGCGAGGCGGATAGTGAGGAAAGTTATGAAAAATTCAATCGGTTAGACTGTTGAAGCTAGTAGCATGCTTTATGATGGGCCATCCCAACAGCCTCAGTCTTTAGCAAGACCGGTTGATGGTATTGAAAAACATAATTTAAATTCTGTATTTGGTCACTCAGAAGAATCTAGTTGCGATGAAGGTGAATCTGATTCTGGTGAAATGATTATTGGAGCCTTACATACGTTTATGTCAGTTGTAGGTAAAGTTTTCCTTCTTTTAGCCTACAATGCATATGAGAAACTCTTGTTTTTCGTTGTTATTTAAATATCCTTTCAGTTTCAGATAGTGGTATTCAATTCTTTCATAGTGTTATTTCTGGACTAGAACGAGCTTTTCAAACATTGACAAAATGTAGTCCTCATTCAATGGTTATCATTGAGGTAGTTTCTGTAACTTATTTCGTATTTGTTTGTTTACTTATTTGAGTTATCACTTTCTCAGTTATCAGGTTTTTACAAACTCCTGAAGATAAAGGTTGGGCCCAATATATGCGGTTATTATTATGCCATGAGTTGGTAGCGGAGTTTATTCCTCAAAAGGTATTTCATATTGATTCTGGAAGACAATAGTAGCCGGTAGTGGGATTTATTTGCCGCTAACAGTAGTAGAAAACGTTGAAAAAATATCGTTTCATGAAAAAAGTTGGACACAGTTATTAAGGATAATTATAGATGAGGCGTATGTTGTTAATATCTACCACCGCTCCGTTCAAGGGGAAGGAAGCACGCAGTATCCCGGGATTGACCAGCATTTATTAAAGGCTGTTTGTTGTAAGCTGATCGTAGTATATTATTATAGTATGTTTTCAAGTGTAGTGGAGCGATTGAGTTTTCTCTTTTTTTAATACTTTTAGCTTATATCAAATCAAAGGGAAAAGATATGGCGAGATCGATGATTATTAATGAAGTAGAATTTCAAGCAGCAACAGATTTTCAAAGAGAGGGCAGGGAAATCTAATGATATATTTATATGTGGTGATGGGGGTACGATGGTAAATATCATGTTTTCTGACATGTTTGGATTATAGTGTATTTGATTGATTATACTATTGTTATAGGGGTGTTTATAATTGATCCTAAAATAAGTTTCAGGAACAATATAAATGGAAAAATTTATTGTCTTGAAAGTTGGCGGATATTTGCAATAAGAGGAATCACCTGGAGTCTCTATTGATCTTAGAGACTCCGGAAAAATAAGGTAATTTGTTGAAACTTTGTTGCAGAGTTGATCATACTCGTGGAATACATAATTTAGATATATAACTATTTTTATATAGGCAAAGGTCTCTGAGCACTTTGATTTGTACCTTCCTATAAATTAAAGGTCGGTTCTGGAGGTAAGGACAGAGGTTGGAGAAGGTATTTCTGACTGGGAGGAACTAGTTTGTTTGACGCCTCAGACGATTTATAAGAGGATTTGAAGTATTATTGTGCCAAGGGAAATAGCAGCAGGGGAATGGGATTGATAGTGCACCATATAATGTTCAGGGTAATCCTGTAGATCATGGTAATATAGTTCACTATAGCTGTGGTAGCTGTTCTCGGTTATACTTATTAATGTAAAGATTGTGTAGTATACATTTATAACTAATTGAATAGTTATTTCGATTTAAGTTGTACATCTATTTTAAGTATTTATGATTCTGCATGGATGTACCAGTCTCAGGTTTGCCCATCACAAACTGAAGAGAAACGGTAAATAATATTCGTTTGACATCAATAGTTGTCTATATGTCTTTTGTTCCTCATTCCGCGGCCAACCGACCCACGACCGGCACATTTTTGTAATTTTCTCCCCCTCTCCCATGCTCTTGAGATAGTTGAGAATTTTGGGGATTCATTTAGAGTTAAGAGGGTTTTGAGAGTTTTTATGGGTTTCATTTTATTTGAAGTATTGGGGCCCTTGAGGCTCCATTCAGGATTAGGAGAGTTTTGAGAACTTTTATGGGTTTAACTTTATTTTAAGTGTTGAGGCTTTTGAGGATTAAGGAGGAATTAGTAAAGCCAGTTCCAGTCCCTAGAGTGCGTAGTCGGCGCGTTACCGCCACTCCGAGGACGGTTTAGGAACTCTCAGATAAATTTCAAAGTCTTCATTGAGGACCCCGAAGTCGAAGACCGGTCCAAAACTTCGCCTCGGGAAGTTTGGGAGTCCCTTAATTTCCAGTGACACAATTCCCCGATCCTGCGGCACAGCCAAGCCGATCGGCCGGGTATGTTGTACTCGCTGAAAGCGACTATTTGAGAAGTTGGTTGAGAGTGCGTTGTTGGTACAGGTGTAGTGTCAAGCGAGGTATTTTGCTGAGACCGAATGGCACGATACATTAGGTTCTCCCTTAGCTGTTTCCTCTGACGTTTTCCTATTAAGTGCGGTTTGGTGTATGTGTTTTTCCAGCAGTGTGGTATGTTATAGTTAAGTTTTGTTTACGTATTTGTGATTTGGGTAGTGGGGAGGATTTTGTTCGTATTCTGACAATTATTTATTGTTTTGGTTTGTTTGTGCGTGTTTTCTCTCCTTTCCGGGGGGGGGGGGGATATTTCTTGTCGGTTTGTATATATGTGTTTGTTTATGTGTTTTTGGTGTGGGGGAGTCGGGGGTGGAGGTTTTGTGTCTCGTTTGCCTTGCCATTTTGTCGTCTCGTAGGCTGTGTGTGGGATTGGCCGTGCCGCAGTCCAATGTATCTTATGTATCCTAGGGAATTCTAGGGGTTTATAGGTTATGGGGTATGGTTCGAGTGTGATCGTTGCGTGTCGTTTCTATATGATTTAGTAGTTCCTAGGTATGGCGTGAGGTATTCGGGTTGCGTTATTTGTGTTATTTATTTATTGCTTGCTTGTGTTGTTGTTGTTTTTTTTTTTTTTTTGAGTGGAGGGAAGGGTCTTTGCTATCAGGGGGCTTTGTTATGTGCGTTTCTGTGAGATTGTTTGGTTTGGTTTTATTAATGTTATTCGATCGATCTTCTTTGTAGTTGTGGTTTTCTTTTTGATCTGGGTGAGTTTTCTATTATTATTTGGTGGAGTACTTGCTTCTTTTTAGGGGTTGGTTTGGTGAGGGATTCAGTATTGTATGTATATATATTTTATTATTTTTGTTGTGTTCAGGCTTCTTTTTCTTTTTGTTGTTTGTTTTCCCTTTTTTTAGGTTTGTTTGGTGTCCAGTTTTCGGGACAGCTTTTGTCATTTGTATTGGGAGCTGGTTGTGGAGGGTGTACGAAGAGTTTTTCTCTTTGTGGTCCGGATTTTTGTTGTTGTGGGTTTTGTCTGGTGAGCTGACTGCGGTGCATGGTTTGTAGGTTAGTTGGGTGCCTGTTGGTGTCTTTGTTAGTTTCTGATTATTGAGTTTTATTCTAGTGGCGTGTATTTTTCTGGTATTTATTTGGTGTTTGTTTAGGTTATTTGAGGTCATCCGGGGGCCGTTGGCGGAGTTCCCGTTGCTGCAAGGTGTCGGGTCGTTTTTGGTTGTGTGGCTTGTGCGTTTTGTTTCTGAGAGTTGTATTCTGGTGGCGAGTTTGATTTTTGGTCTTTATTGTGTTGTTCTTTTCTTTTCTTTATCTGTACTGAGGGTGTGTGTGTTTTTTTTTTTTTTTTTCTCTCTCCAGTGTTGGCGGAGAAGGATTTATGGGGTGTTTGTTGGGGTTATTGTGTTTTGGGTTGGTTCGTCAGGGGAGGAATGTCAGGGTGTGGGAGGCGAGGGAGCAACGGGTGTTTGTTATGGGTTCGTTTTCTTTCCTTTTTTTGGGTGCGGTATCGGTTTGATGGTTGGTGTCAGTGAGTAGGTATTAGGGGTGGGTGTTGGGTAAATATTTGTAGGTGAGAACGCAGCAGATCGGTTGTAGTTTCCTGGTGTCCAGGTGGGTTGGGTGTGAGCGGGTTTGTGTGTGTTTTTATTTTTGTATGTGTTTAGGTTGTTTGATTTGTTTGTGGTTTTAGGTTTGTTCCGTGTTTGTTACTTTCATATCCATTTAGTTTAGTTTTGTGTCTCTTTTTATTGGGGTCTTACGGGTGTGTGTGTTTATTTCTTCTATGTTTATTTATTATGTTTATATATGTATTATTTTTATTTTTATTATTATTTTTATTTTTTTTTTTTTATTATTATTATTGCTTTTGTTATGTATATGGGAGTTTTCATCCCCTGATTACGTTGTTCTATGATTGTTTCCTTTTCGCGGCTTTTCGTGGTGGTTTGTTTTCGTGTCTTTTAATTCGCGTTGTTCGTGGCGGGTTTTGGTTCTCGGGGTTTCCGTGTGGAGGTGTTGTTGTGATATGGTAGTTTGTTTGCATGCGGAAATTATTATTTTCTCTTTTTTCTTCTTTTCGTGTGATAGGGTTATTCGGCCGGCTTTCATGCGAGTGATGTGTTAGCTCCCTTCCATCATTTTTCGTTTTGGTTCCTTGAGGGTTCGTTTTTCATCTTCTCGTGGTCTTTTCGGGTCCTTTTAGGTTAGGTGGTCGGTGGTCCTTTCTACTTTTCTGTTTTTGTTCCAGTTGTGGTCCTGGACTTCTGCTGTGGTGATCCTTGTGTTGTCCGGGGGCGTTTTTCAGCGTGGGTGGGTGGGTGAGTTTACTTTTTACAGATGAGTTATTTGGCCCATGTATTTTAGTTTTCTTTTTGTTTTAGGAGGTATTGGGTCCTGTTTGTTCCAGTTTGCGCTTTTGAGAGTGTGTTGACACTGGGGGCAGTTGTTTGGATTCATGGGGGTTCCTGGGCACTTATTTACTGTTGTGGGTGGATGTTCAGGGGGGGTTGTCTTTTCTTTTTCTTTTTGTATTTTGTTGTTGTGTGTTTTTGGTTGTTATCTGTTTGGTTCATGTATTATTAGTATGTATTTTGTGTGTGTTAGAATCCGGTGAGATGCCTATTTGTTTGTTTGGCGCGGGTGGGTTTTGTGTGTTTTTGTTGGTGGGTTGTTCGGTCGGTTTATTCTAATTTGTTGTGTTTTTAGGAGACAGCGGTCCCTGTTTGTTTCTGTCTGCGCTTCTGGGTTTTTGGAGGTTTCGAGGCGTGTGTTTACCATTAAGGTAATGGTGAGTGTTCGGGTGAGCTACCCTTTCTTATGTGTTCTTATTTTATTTCTATTTTTATTTTGGTCGATTTGTTTGTTTGTTTGATTGATTTTTGTATACTAGATCCGGTGAGTTGTCCGTTTGTTGTGTTACAACCGGTGCGGTGAGTTTTTTGTTCGGTTTATTTTAGTTTTAATTTTAATTTGTTTTGTTTTTGGTTTTGGGGGTCGCGGTTCTTGTTTGTGCTTTGGGGGTTTTTATTCTGGATTTTTGGAGGTTTCGGGGCGCGTGTTCATTTTTGATTGGTTGCTTTTTGTTTATGTGTTATTATTATTTTTATATATGTTTTTATTATTATTATTATGTGTTTTGTGTGTATTGGATTCCGGTGGGTTGCCTGTTTGTTTGTTTGGTTAGTTCTGGTGCAGGTGAGTTTGCGTTTATTTGTTGGTGGGTTGTTTGATTGGTTTATTCTAATTTGTTGTGTTTTTAGGCGGTAGCAGTCCTTGTTTGTTCTTGTCTGTTCTTTGGAGGTTTTACTTTGGCTCTTGGGAGTTCCGAGGCGCGTGTCTATCATTGGGGATGAGTGTTTGGTAGGGTTCCCTTTTTGTATTCTTATTTGGTCGATTGATTGGTTTATTGGTTTACTCGTGTGCTTTACTTGTTATTGTTGTTTTGTTATATATTTATATATTAGAGGTCCGGTGAGTTGCCTGTTTGTTTTATTTGGTTATTCTCGGCGCGGGTGAGTTTTGTTTGGTTTGTTTAATTCGTTGTATTTCTCTGTTTTCTGGAGGCAGCGGTCCCTGTTTGTTTGTTCTTGTCTGTTCTTTGGGAATTTTTATTCTGGATTTTGGACGTTCCGGGGCGCGTGTCTATCGTTGGAGGTGAGTGCTTGGGAGGGTTCGTATTTTATTCTTGGTCGATTGGTTGGTTTATTGGTTTGTTCGTTTGATTATTTGTTATTATATATTTTGTATATTATGGTCCTGTGAGTTGTCTGTTTGTTTTGTTTGGTTATTTCCGACGCGGGTGAGTTATTGTTCGGTTTGTTTAATTTATTTATTATTATTATTATTGTTATTATATATTTTTTTTTTTTTGGGGCAGCGGTCACTGTTTGTTCCTGTCTGCTCTTTGAAGTTTCACTCTGGATTTTGGGCATTCCGTGGCGCGTGTCTGTCGTTGGAGATGAGTATTCGGGGCGTTATCTTTTACATATTCTTATCATTTGATTTGTTCGTTTGACTTATTTGTTATTATTGTCCTTGTTATTGTTATATATTTGTATATTAGAGGTCCGGGGAGTTGCCTGTTTGTTTTGTTTGGTTGTTCCCGGCGCGGGTGAGTTATTGTTCGGTTTGTTTAATTTATTTATTATTATTATTATTATTATTATTATTATTATATTTTTTTTTTTTTTTAGGGGGCAGCGGTCACTGTTTGTTCCTGTCTGCTCTTTGAAGTTTTACTCTGGATTTTGGGCATTCCGTGGCGCATGTCTGTCGTTGGAGATGAGTATTCGGGGCGTTATCTTTTACATATTCTTATCAGTTGATTTGTTCGTTTGACTTATTTGTTATTATTGTCCTTGTTATTATTATATATTCGTATATTAGAGGTCCGGGGAGTTGCCTGTTTGTTTTGTTTGGTTGTTCCCGGCGCGGGTGAGTTATTGTTCGGTTTGTTTAATTTATTTATTTATTATTATTATTATTATTATTATTATATTTTTTTTTTTTTAGGGGGCAGTGGTCACTGTTTGTTCCTGTCTGCTCTTTGAAGTTTCACTCTGGATTTTGGGCATTCCGTGGCGCGTGTCTGTCGTTGGAGATGAGTATTCGGGGCGTTATCTTTTACATATTCTTATCATTTGATTTGTTCGTTTGACTTATTTGTTATTATTGTCCTTGTTATTGTTATATATTTGTATATTAGAGGTCCGGGGAGTTGCCTGTTTGTTTTGTTTGGTTGTTCCCGGCGCGGGTGAGTTATTGTTCGGTTTGTTTAATTTATTTATTATTATTATTATTATTATTATTATTATTATATTTTTTTTTTTTTTTTTTTTTTTTAGGGGGCAGCGGTCACTGTTTGTTCCTGTCTGCTCTTTGAAGTTTTACTCTGGATTTTGGGCATTCCGTGGCGCATGTCTGTCGTTGGAGATGAGTATTCGGGGCGTTATCTTTTACATATTCTTATCAGTTGATTTGTTCGTTTGACTTATTTGTTGTTATTGTCCTTGTTATTATTATATATTCGTATATTAGAGGTCCGGGGAGTTGCCTGTTTGTTTTGTTTGGTTGTTCCCGGCGCGGGTGAGTTATTGTTTGGTTTGTTTAATTTATTTATTATTATTATTATTATTATTATTATTATATATTTTTTTTTTTTTTGGGGGCAGTGGTCACTGTTTGTTCCTGTCTGCTCTTTGAAGTTTCACTCTGGATTTTGGGCATTCCGTGGCGCGTGTCTGTCGTTGGAGATGAGTATTCGGGGCGTTATCTTTTACATATTCTTATCAGTTGATTTGTTCGTTTGACTTATTTGTTATTATTGTCCTTGTTATTGTTATGTATTTGTATATTAGAGGTCCGGGGAGTTGCCTGTTTGTTTTGTTTGGTTGTTCCCGGCGCGGGTGAGTTATTGTTCGGTTTGTTTAATTTATTTATTATTATTATTATTATTATTATTATTATATATATTTTTTTTTTTTTTTTAGGGGGCAGTGGTCACTGTTTGTTCCTGTCTGCTCTTTGAAGTTTCACTCTGGATTTTGGGCATTCCGTGGCGCGTGTCTGTCGTTGGAGATGAGTATTCGGGGCGTTATCTTTTACATATTCTTATCAGTTGATTTGTTCGTTTGACTTATTTGTTATTATTGTCCTTGTTATTATTATATATTTGTATATTAGAGGTCCGGGGAGTTGCCTGTTTGTTTTGTTTGGTTGTTCCCGGCGCGGGTGAGTTATTGTTCGGTTTGTTTAATTTATTTATTTATTATTATTATTATTATTATTATTATATTTTTTTTTTTTTTTTTAGGGGGCAGTGGTCACTGTTTGTTCCTGTCTGCTCTTTGAAGTTTTACTCTGGATTTTGGGCATTCCGTGGCGCGTGTCTGTCGTTGGAGATGAGTATTCGGGGCGTTATCTTTTACATATTCTTATCATTTGATTTGTTCGTTTGACTTATTTGTTATTATTGTCCTTGTTATTGTTATATATTTGTATATTAGAGGTCCGGGGAGTTGCCTGTTTGTTTTGTTTGGTTGTTCCCGGCGCGGGTGAGTTATTGTTCGGTTTGTTTAATTTATTTATTATTATTATTATTATTATTATTATTATTATTTTTTTTTTTTTTTTTTAGGGGGCAGCGGTCACTGTTTGTTCCTGTCTGCTCTTTGAAGTTTTACTCTGGGTTTTGGGCATTCCGTGGCGCATGTCTGTCGTTGGGGATGAGTATTCGGGGCGTTATCTTTTACATATTCTTATCAGTTGATTTGTTCGTTTGACTTATTTGTTATTATTGTCCTTGTTATTGTTATATATTTGTATATTGAAGGTCCGGGGAGTTGCCTGTTTGTTTTGTTTGGTTGTTCCCGGCGCGGGTGAGTTATTGTTCGGTTTGTTTAATTTATTTATTATTATTATTATTATTATTATTATTTTATATATATTTTTTTTTTTTTAGGGGGCCGCGGTCACTGTTTGTTCCTGTCTGCTCTTTGAAGTTTTACTCTGGATTTTGGGCATTCCGTGGCGCGTGTCTGTCGTTGGAGATGAGTATTCGGGGCGTTATCTTTTACATATTCTTATCAGTTGATTTGTTCGTTTGATTTATTTGTTATTATTGTCCTTGTTATTATTATGTATTTGTATATTAGAGGTCCGGGGAGTTGCCTGTTTGTTTTGTTTGGTTGTTCCCGGCGCGGGTGAGTTATTGTTCGGTTTGTTTAATTTATTTATTATTATTATTATTATTATTATTATTATATATTTTTTTTTTTTATTTAGGGGGCAGTGGTCACTGTTTGTTCCTGTCTGCTCTTTGAAGTTTTACTCTGGATTTTGGGCATTCCGTGGCGCGTGTCTGTCGTTGGAGATGAGTATTCGGGGCGTTATCTTTTACATATTCTTATCATTTGATTTGTTCGTTTGACTTATTTGTTATTATTGTCCTTGTTATTGTTATATATTTGTATATTAGAGGTCCGGGGAGTTGCCTGTTTGTTTTGTTTGGTTATTCCCGGCGCGGGTGAGTTTTTTGTTCGGTTTGTTTAATTCGTTGTTTTTATTTATTATTATTATTATATTATATATTTTATTATATTTTTTTTTTTTTTTAGGGGGCAGCGGTCACTGTTTGTTCCTGTCTGCTCTTTGAAGTTTTACTCTGGATTTTGGGCATTCCGTGGCGCGTGTCTGTCGTTGGAGATGAGTATTCGGGGCGTTATCTTTTACATATTCTTATCAGTTGATTTGTTCGTTTGACTTATTTGTTATTATTGTCCTTGTTATTATTATATGTTTGTATATTGAAGGTCCGGGGAGTTGCCTGTTTGTTTTGTTTGGTTGTTCCCGGCGCGGGTGAGTTATTGTTCGGTTTGTTTAATTCGTTGTATTTGTTTATATTTTTATTTTTGTAGGCAGTGGTCCTTGTTTGTTCCTGTCTGCTCTTTGAGGTTTTACTCTGGATTTTGGGGGTTCCGGGACGCGTGTTTATCGTCGGAGATGTGTGTGCGGGAGAGTTTTCTTTTTATTATTATTATTATTATTTTCTTGGGCAGTTGGTTTATTCGTTTGGTTTATTTGTTATTATTGTTTTTGTTATTGTTATATGTTTTGTATTCTAAGATTCGGTGGGTTGCCTGTTTGTTTTTGTTTGGTTATTTCCGGTGCGGGTGAGTTTTTGTTTGGTTTGTTCTATTTCTTATATTATTATTATTATATTGTATATATATATATTTTATTATTATTATATTTTTTTTTTGCGTCGGTCTCTGTTTGTTCCTGTCTGCTTCTTGGAAGTTTTGTTCTGGATTTTGGACGTTCCGTGGCGCGTGTCTGTCGTTGGAGATGGGTGTTCAGGAGAGTTACCTTATCCGTATTCTTATTTTGGTTGATTGATTTATTCTTTTGTTTTATTTGTTATCGTTGTTATTTTGTTATTATTATATATTTGTATGTTAGGTCCGTTTAGTTGTCCGTTTGTTGTGTGGTTGGGTATATTTTCTTTTTACGGGTGGTTTGTTTGGTTGGTGTATTCTGATTTATTGTGTTTTGTAGGAGGCAGCGGTTCCTGCGCTGTGGGGTATTCTGGAGGGTTTTGGAGGTTTGGAGGTGGGTAATCGGGGAGGTTTTTGGTCTATTGGTTTGTTTTTTGTTACGATTTTATGGTTTTGTCGATCAGGTGGTTTCTGTACTTGGGTTATCTGTGGTCGGTGGGTATGGTTTGGTGGTTGTTCCTGTTTATTGCTTTTTGATTGTATTGTTTATTTGTGTTGTTTCTTATGCTTTGGTTTTCCTATGGCTGTATGGGTGGTTGTTTGCTGTTTTGCGGCTGGTGTGGAGGTAAGTTTTCTCTTTTTCTTTGGGTGGGATGTTTGGGCATTATTTTTACTGGATTTTTATTATTATTGTATATATTTTGGGTGCCGTGGTTCTCGGGGGGGCAGTTGTTTTAGTTTTTGTGGTGATCGTGGGGTTTGGGTGTTCTTTTTGGTTTTACGGGGGTGGGTGTTCTGGGGAGGTCTGTCTTTCCTTTCCTTTCGGTTGGTTGGTTTATTTACTGTCTGTTTGGTGGTATTTTTGTTATCGTCGGTCAGGTCGGTGTCTGGTTTTTGTGGTTGGTGGGTAGGTTTCGTCGGTATTGTAGGTTATGTTTGTTTTTTTTTTTGTCTCTGTGTTGGGGGTTTTCTCTTCGTGTTTTGTGTTTTTGTTTGTTTTGCATTTTTTTTTTTTTCTCAAAGCGGGTGATTTCTAGTTCATGTGTTAAGTTTACTTACCTGTGGTGGTAGTAGGTTTTCTCTTTCTTTTTGCTGTGTGTGTGTTATATTTATTTGTGCGTTCTCCTTTTCTTTCGTGGGGGTTGGGGTGTTTTTGTGGGGGTGGGGGCTGGTAGGATGAAGGATTTGGGGTGTTTTTAGTTGCTTTTTCTTGGGTATTTTGTACTTTTATTTGTTGTTCGCGTCGTTTTATCGCTGGAGGCTTCGATGTCGGGTGCGTTTATTTTGGAAGGGCGGTGCTCTCGAGGCGCGATTGTAGGATGTGTTTTGCACCACCCTGTGTTGGAGTATGGGTTTTTCCGCTGTTGGTTTTCTGTTCGTTTGTATTCAGTCCTGCTGTAGGGGCGTTTTGTCGGTTCGTTCGTGTTGATCGGTCGTTTGGTGGTTTCTGTGTGTGTTTTCTTTTCTTTTTGTCTCTGGTCTTGTGGGGTTTTGATTTGTCTTTTCGTGGGGGGTAGTGTGTGGAGTGGGAGAAGGGTGTGAGAAGGGTGTTGCTGAAATGAGTGCGTGCGATTTGTCGTTCAATATAGTGTTTTTTCTTTGTTCGCGATTGTTGTGTGTTTTTTTGTTTTTATTTGTTTTTTTTTTTTTTTCGGGTTTTCTTCTTCTCTTTTCTTTTCCTTTCTCGTTCTGTTCTCTTTCCCGGGCTGGGTCTGTGGGTTGGGGTGGTTTATTGGTCCGTTCTCCTCGGCTGGTGTTTGTTCCTAGTCTTCCCTTCAGTCGTCTTGTTACCTCGCTCACCGGTTGTGGTTTTGGTTGTGGGTTTGCTTGGTGAGAGGGGGGGGGGGGGGGGTGGTCGTTGTGTGTGTGTGTGATCTTTGGTGCGGTTTTGATGGTTCGGGTTGTTTGTTTGTCGTTGTTATTCTTATTTTGATGTTCAAGTATGTGTTTTGTTATTGTTTTAGTCTTGTTTTTGGTTTTTTATTTTTTGTGTTGTTTGTTTGTGTCTGTTCGTTCTGTCGTTTTTCGTTTTGTCGTTTTTTGTCGTTTTTTGTTGCTCGTTTGGTTTTGTTTGTTCTCGTTGTTGCTGGTTCATGTCTAGGGGGGTTGATTGGGGGGGGGGGGGGGGTTTCTTGGTGAGATAGTTTTGGAGTGGGTTGTAGCAGCTGGTCGTTTCCTTTCGGAGGTGTGGTTGCTTGGTGGGGGCGTTGCGCGGGTGGGTGTTTTGCGTGGGTTTGTTTGTGTGTTTGGATTGTCGTTTGTTGTTTTCTTTTTGTTTGTTTTGTTGTTTTTTTTTTTTTGTCTTTTTGTCCTTGTTTTGTTTTATGTGTTTGTGTGTTTTGTGTCTTTATCGTGTTTGTGTTTCGTGTTCGGTTCAGTTGTCTGTGCGTGTTGTTCGTTGTGTCTGGTCTTGTTCTGTTATTTCGATTTTTTCTTGTTTTATCTCTATTACTACCAGTAGTCCGGATACGGTGTTCTTCATGGTGGTGTAGCATGTTCCGCACATCGCGCTCATGCAGTTCTCGCAGTCTTCCGCCCATCTGCGTCTAGCGTAGTTTTTGCGGCAGTTTGTGCAGAATAGTTTGGGTGCGACGTAGCTTATGGTGTGTGTGATGAGGGTTTCTATGTTCGTGTCGTTCGGGCGGATGTTTATACATTTCGCGCATATGGGTCCTTCCCCGTTCCTCATGTAGGCCTTCGCTCTCGTGCATTTCAGTTGATGGCTCATGTCGGAATCTGTGGTGGTGGTTCGAGTTTTTTCGTCTCGTGCTTTCTGTAACGCGAGCGGTGTTTGGTCGTCTGTTTGAGTGTGTCTTGGGTGATGTCTTTGTTCGTGGGGGTTTACTGTTCATTGTTAGTGTTTTGTTTTGTTTTTTGTTTGTTTGTGTTATCTTTGTTGGCGGTTATTGTGTTAGTGTCGTTGGAGATGGTCCCGTGGATTTGTGGGGGGGGGGGGGTCGTTTTGTCTGGGGGGGGCTGTGGGGTTTCTTTTTCTATTCCTAGTCGTATATCTGTTTCGTGTTTGTTGTGGGCTGTGGTTTTTGTCTTGTGTGGTCGCGTTTGTTTGTAGTCGTATTTTAGTTTTGTTTGTTTTCTTCTTTTCCCGAGTCGGTCTTTGTCAGTTTATGTGTTTTCTGTAGGGGGTGGATTGGGGTGTACGGAGGGACGGTGGTTGTGTTTTCGGTCGTTATAGGGTGGGGTTTTTGTTACTTCTCTTTTTTTTTTCGCAATTTGGCTCTTGTTTCTGTTTATTTGTGATTTGGTTCTTTTACTGTTATTCTATTTGTTGTTGCTATTATTTGTCGTATTGTTTGTTTTGTAGGTGGTTTGTTGGTAGATGTGTGGGGCCGGTGAGGTTCCTTTGGGAGGGTTTTTTCTTTTTTTCTTTTCTTGTGAGTTATCCGAGGCGCTGTCGAGGGGTTTTTGTTTTACTAACTCTTTTCGTCGGTTGTAACTTAGGGGTCGTTTAGGTTGGTGTACGCGCTGTTTTTTGTGTTTTTCTCCCCCCTTTTTGAGTTGATGGTGGTGATTTTTGGTTGGGGCATTGTTATTATTATTATTTATTATTATTTATCTTTATATATATATTTTTTTTTTTTTTTTTGGAGGGGGGGAATTGGTTGGGACTGGGCTAGGAGTTGTGGGAATTTTGTTCGGATGGGGGGTGGTGTTGGGTGTGTTTCTTCGGGTGTGTGTTCGGGGGGTTGGTTTGTGAATTTACTTTTAGATTCTAGTCATGTTGTTGTTTTGTGTGATTATTTATCGTTTATTTCCCTTACAGGTATTTATTTAATTAGTTATTTATTTGTTTGTTTGTTTGTCTGTGTGTGTTGGTGTCCGGTCTCTTTTTTGTCTCTTATCCTTCTTTCTCTTCTTCTACCTCGGTTTCCGCGTCTTCTTCGTCGTCGTCGTCGTCTTTTTCATCTTCTTTTTGGGTGGGTTGAGTGGGATGCTCGTGTGTGTTGTGGACGTGCAGCGTTCCGAGCGTTTCCCCCTTCTCGAATAAGAAGCATCTGCAACGTGTGCATTCTCCTGCCATCCGGATTGTCGACATTTCTATCCCGCAGTCGTCGCATGCGAAGCTCATTGGTACCCTGCATGTTATGTGTAGCAGGGTCGGTTTCCTTATTTCTATGGAGTCGGCGTTAGCACAGCTCTCGCAGGCTTTTATACCCATTTTGTTATAGTAGGTTCTGATCTGGTAGCACAAGGTGCTACTTAAGTCCCTTCGGTTTCGTCTGATTCTGGCTAGTATGGGTTCGAAATGATGGTTCTTTGGGACGCTTCCCGTTCCTACCGGTGTCTCGCCCATGGTTCTATGACATATGGGAGGGAGGGGGGGAGGTGAGTTGTTGTTTTTGGGTGGTTTGTTTCGCTCGTTTTGTGTGGGGGTTTGGATTTTGTCTGTGGTGATCGTGCTAATGGGTTTGGTGTCTCTTATTATGTTTATTTTTTTTTGTTGGGGGGGGGGGGGTGGGGGGGGGGGTGATACTTGCGTCTTTTTGTTTGCCTTGTTGTTCGGTGATATGGTGGCATACGGGTTGTCTTTTGTGTCCTTTGTGTTCCTGGTCTGCTCTGGTGGGTTGTAGTTGTCGGTGAGAGTTTGTTCATTGGGGTTGTGGATGTGGTGGGTGGTTTTCTGGGGGTGGTGGGTGGTTTCTGGGGGTGGTCGTGGGTTTTTGGAGTTTGGTTTGTTGGTTTCGGGGCTGTTGGTGTTTTGTTTTCCTTTTGTTTTTTTTTGTTTTTTTTTTTTTTTGGGGTTTTTGGTTTTGTGTTTGGGCTTTGGATTGTTATTTTGGTTTTGGTTTTGGTTTTGGTTTTGGTTTTGGTTCTTATTTGCATTGTGTGTGTGGGGGTAGTGAGAGGGGTTTGAGGGGGAGGGAGGGGGAAGGGAGGAAGAAGTGTCAGTTCAGGTATAGTCTACATGCTGTGGTTTCCCTCAGCCGGCTTATTTTCTTCATTCACTTCTGGGATGGTGGTTTTGGTGGGGTTAGGTTTTGGTTGTGTTGGTGGTGGTGTTGGTTTTGGTTTATGGGGTTTTTGTGTGGGTTTCTGTGTGGGTTTGTGTGGATTTGGGATGTTGGTTTGTTAGGTTCTTGGGATGGTATGAGGGGGTGATAGAGTGGTGCGGTTTATCTTAGGACGGAGAATCTTAACCTTACCAGTCCTCCCACCGAGATGGTGTTGTTCAGTGCCCTTATTCTTCCCGTGATTTTTGACGGTATCTTAAAGTATAGTTTCTTTCCTTTGCCGTCGGTCTGGCATCTCCTTGTCATCGTCCAGGTGTCGCTTTCCAGTCCCTTGTGCTCCATATCTATCATTTTGATGAGCGTTGATTCCTTGATTCTGGCCGACGAGCACCATATCGCTACCTCCTTTTTTCTTATCAGTTCGTCCGTTGATCCTTTTGTTATTATTTTTCCGTTCAGGCTGGTTTCCTCCTCTGTCAGCTTATGTAGGAGTTTGCGCGTGTCTCGGTCGTCGCTGCTCACGATTATGGCCCCGTTCTTGAAGTTCAGTTTCTTTATTTTCATGACGATCCTCTCGTCGGCCGCTATGTCGGTGATTTTTTCGATCAGTTCGTCGATCTCTTCCTTTCTGAACGTGACGTTTGGATGGTTTGCCGCGACCAGTATTATGTTGTCCATTTTCACTGGTTTTTTCCTTTCCTCCTCCGTTCTCGTGCTTTGGTAGGACTGGGACTCCGAGTCGTCCGATTCCACGTTGACGGTGGGTGATGGCGGTTGCATCTCCATTTTCTTGTTTGGTTTTGCGTGTGCGGGGGGGTTGTCGTTCGGGGGGATCCTCGATTTGCCTGGAAAAGAGAGTGGGGGTGGGGGGGGGCGGTTTTATCTTTACTTTTGGGGCTTTCCCCGCTTTGGAGCGATGTTGGTTTGTTCGAGTGAGTTTGAGAGATTTTTTTTTGATCGTGTTCTTTATTGTGGGTCTTTACTTTCATTGTGTCATGTTTATCTTTCTTTTTTCGTTAATGGTTGATTTGTGCGTATGTCTTTTGTTTTGGTGCTTGTTGTGTTCGTGTCGGTTCAGTCTGCGTCGTGTGTGTGTTTGTATCTCGGTGCGTGTTTGTTATTTTGTTTTTGTTGTGTGTTTGGGGTTTGTTTTGTTTTGTTTGTGGTTGATTCGTGGTCTGTAGTTCGTTTTCTATGTGTGTGTGTGTGTGATTGTGTGTGTGCGCGTGATTGTGTGTTCGTGTGTGGCACGCGTGTTCATATGTGTATTTGGAGGGTGCCGATTCTTCTGTTCCTCTCTCGTAGCGCTTCGGTGCATATCTCGCAGTATCCGGACGGTCTTCTTATCATTAGGTCCTTTCTGCAGTCCTCGCAGAGGTAGAATGTGTCTACTCTGCTCACCAGGTGCGTCGTCACTGGGTTGTATCGGACGGCTGGTCTGCGTCTGTCGCAGCAGTCTTTGCAGAGCCTGCTTCCCTCTTCGTTGAGTATTGTGGCTGTTATTTTGCAGCATAATGTTCCAGGATAGGATTGCATGGCCAGTCTCACTGCTAGATAGCGTGGTGTGGAGTAGTCCACCTTCCTTCCGCCCTTGCACATGGTTCTGGATCTGTGGGGCGGGGGTGTCGTTTTTGTTCTTGTCTTTGTTTTGTATCGTGCGTGCGTGTAATTCGTCTGTGCGTTTCTGCGTCCATGTCTGATTTTGTTTTGGTTGTGCTTTTGGTTATGTTTCTTGTTGTTGTTTTTCTCTTTTTTTTTTTTTTTGTGGGGGGGGGGGTCCGTTTGCTTACGCGTAGGTGTCAGGTGGGTCGACACGAGTGGGTGCGTGGGATGGTGGTCGGTCGGGGTCGACGCGTGGGAAGCGTTTATCTTTGTTGGGTGTTTGGTTGCTCTATTTATGTTTGTATGTGTATTTGTTTCGATTTTTCTTTTTTCTTCGGGGGTCTCAGGATTTTGGTTGTTTTGGGGTTTTTTTTTTTTTTTTTCTCTCTCGCGGTTGTTTGTTGGTATGGTTTTCTTGGGGTCGGTTCGGCCATGGGCTCTGCTTGGGGGTTGTTGTTGCCATTCCAGTCGTTGTGGGTGATGTATTGGGGTGGGTCCAGAGGGGGGGGGGTCTTGTTCTGTCTTTGTCGTGTTTGCTGTGTGTCTGATGTGGTGTTTGTGTTTGGGTGTTTTTGGTGTTGGTGGTTGGTTCGGGTTTGCGTGGCTGTTTTTCTCTGTTGTTGGGGGTGTTTTTCCTTTCGTTTTCTGTTGGTCGGGTTTGGTGTGTTTTTTGTGTGTTTATTCAGTCGTAGCGTTCGTGGGTTTCGTGGTTTATCGGATGTCTCGTGTCCTGTATGTGTTTTTGCGTTGAGCCGACGCCGGGTGTTTAGGGTGTTTGTCGTTCGGGGGTTACCGATATTTTGATGTCCGTTGTGTGTAGGAGGATTATAGAGTCTCCGAAGGAGGGGTCTTCGAACAGGTCTCTTCTTTCGGTCAAGGTTTTTCTACAGTTCTCGCAGTGTCTCGCTCGTCGGTGGATCGATGTGGTGCTACCACAGGCTGTACAGAGTTCGTCCGGGGGTTGTAGGCTTAGTATGTGTGTATTGGTTATGGTCATTCTCTGGAATCTTCCGCATCGTTGTTTGCATCGGAGGCACAGGGGTCCGACGCCGTCAACGGTGTACGTGTATGTTCTCGTGCATTTTGCCCTCTCCATTTTGTATCAGGTCGAGGGATTTACTACACTGGGTCGTACAATTCGTGTTTTATGCTTTGTTTTGACTGTTTGTCGATTTTCTTTTTCTCTTTTTCCGGTTCCGGGGGGTGGGCTCATCTTTGATGTTTTTTTTTTTTTTTGGGGGGTATTTGGTTAGATTCTATGTTATTTTAGAGTTTTCGGTAAGTCCTCTGGGGGTCATGTTGGTTGTTTGGAGGTTTCTTTGGATCCGGTGGGAGCCTCGAGTTTCTTGGTGGGTGTTCCGAGGGCCGAGCTATCGTTTGAGTGGTTGTTTGATTTAGATAGGGGCCTTCAGGGGGGATGTTTTGTTTTTGGTTTCTGGGGGTGTTATTAGATTTACGTTCGTGTTTTGGTCCGCGTGTAATCTTCCGGTCTTGGTTTGATTTTTCTATTGCTGTGTGATATGAGTGGGTCGTCGCGAGTTTGTTCCTTTTTGCGGATTTTTTGGTATGTTGTTTTCGCGTGGGATAGTTTGTTTTTGTGATTTGTGATGCAGCGTTTCACGCTTGTAGTAGTCTTAAGGGTCGGAGTTGTGTAGTCTTTTATTGTGGTGGAATTGTTATCGCGGGGTTGTTATGGTTTGTGTTTGTGTCCGGTTGGATAATTTTTTGGTTTTTATTGTATGTCCGTTTCGTTTGGTTGTAGTTCTGTGCGGATGTATCGTTCTTTTGGTCAGTCTGCTCCGGGAGTCAGCAGGCAGTGTCCAGCCATCTTCATCATTGTCTATTTGTATATGTTTGGATGTATGTATATTTTGCGTGATTAGGTGTGGCTAGCTATGGCCGCTGTCTCCCGGTACAGTTCCAACTTTGGGTCTTTTGATTAAAGCTTTAGTTGTCTGTATGTTTTTTTTTTTTTTTGGGGTCGAGGTACTACCCTTTGAGGGGAGTAGGGTGGGAGTGGTTGCGGGTGTTTCGTGCATCCTATTGTAGGGTGCGGGGAGAGTAGCGTATTTACGGGTAGTTATGGTGGTTACGGGTGTGGTGTGATTGTTGGGGTGAAGCAGTTGTGGTTGTTTTTGTTTTTTTTTTTTAAATCTTTTCTTCTCTTTTTCAGCTAGTTCATCGGGCCAGTGGTCTCCGGCCTGTACCGGAGCCGAGGAGGGTTTGGTGTATTGTTCGGTTTTATGTTTCAGGGTGACTGTTTGTAGGTGGGTTTGTGATATATGTAGTTCTTTGCTTTTAATAAGTTAATTAGAGGTGGGTTTTGAGATTAAGGTTATTTCTTCGTCCTGTCCTCACGCGATTTCGTCCCGTCCTGTCTGTGATGTTGTGGAGTTTCGGGAGCTACGCGACGGCGAGTTGTGCGGGGATTGGCTTGTCTCTCTTTCCGCGTTTCCGGAGTCGAAGGTCGCGTCGCACTTCCGTGCACTCTCGCGCGCGTGTGCACGTGTGCGTATGTGCATATACGTTCCCACCTGTCCGCCCTTGTCTTACCGCGTATCACGTGCGCGCGGGGGTGTTGGTGTGCCAGTGAGTGTAACGCTGGGCCCGCTCGCCGCCGTTGCGGCGGCTGACACCCAGCATCAGGTTAGATATATTTTTATTATTGTTTATTATTTGTTGTTTTTTTTTTTTGAGTTGATTTTAGTGTTTTGGAAAAAAAGGGGGGGTCGAGCGGTGGGTGTTTTAATCTGTTGAGTGATTTGTGTTTATTGGTGTGGGTACAGAATTTCCATATTGTGATTCTAGTGCGAGTTTGGGGGATATTTGAGAAAGGGTTGTGTATCAGTCTTTTGTCTGATTCGATAGTTCTAGTGTTAAATAATCGAGGTTTGGCCACTGCGGGCTATGTGAGTGAGTTATTGAGACTGCTTGAGGGTGCAGGGGTCAGTCGCAAGAGGTGTTGTCTGTGGCGTCAGTTGGGGGGCGAGCGAACAGCTGGCCGACGAGTAAATAGTCAGATGGGCAAGTGAACGGGACAGCAAGTACTTTTAAGTTGTTTAATTTCGCGGGGAGTGTTGCCTTCGAGCTACTGGTATCAGTTCCAGTATAAATTAATTTGTTAATTTGGAAGAAGAAACGGGAAGTCAAGCGGTGGGTGATTCGGTCGATTGAGTGATTTATGTTTATTAATGTTGTGTGATGGATGCTTCTTTTTTAATACATTGATTGCTTGGAGCTGTTTGTGAGTATGTCTGGGGATTGTTTGGGTTGCGAATGAATGTTTGGACCTTAGCGTGATTAAAGGGTGCCTGTTTGTATAAACAATGGTGGGTCGTGTAGAGTGCGTGTGTTATCCGAGGTCATGATGTGAGTGTGTCTTGGGAGGAGGGCAGTACTGTATGAGTGAGGTTGAGTGTAGGCGAGTGTGGACGAGAAGTGTGATCAGTGTGTTTTAAGAATTAGTTTAGGGACGTCTTGTAAGGGCAGAGAATTTGAGTTGTGTGCGGTAAGGGTTTATTTGTAGTGAGAGTCCTTGTTATTTTCCATAGTGTGGATATAGAAAGTCCTTACTGTGATTCTTATGTGGGAAAGGCGTGTAAGTCGGTAAATTGTGTTTTTGTTTCTGATGTCTTTTGTATTCTTTGCTTTATTTAGACAGGGAATGTGATTTCTTTTAAGTTAATGCCTGATTTAATTGTAGGTGAGAGTAATGCATCACGGTCACTCCATTCCGGCACAATTCATGATGTGGCATCGATATTTCTATCGTTAGATCAAGACTGCTTTTTGTACCAACCCATTTGAGTGGTAGACTTACAAGGTTGGCTTTATACTCCAATTATTCTGATGACGAAGAATTTATGGGAGAGGTGTAATCGTGATGTGAAATCGTGTTGATTTCGTGAGGGGTCGTTAAGTGTTCGTTAAACGGGTATGAGTTGTGTTATTCTCGGCAGTTCATTCGTGTCTGACGTAAGAGCTATAGATTCCTTAGATTAGTGTAATATTGTAAAGGGGTGGCGATTCCCTGTCCTACCGGAAAGTTACAATATTTACATGAAGTTGCGGGTTTTATTATTGATAACTTTGGAAAGGTTTAATGAAGTTTGAGTAAAGGTCGCGATGACTAGTTGTGACACTTATTATTAGTTATGGTGGAGGGTAATTTAAAGGAATTTATTATTTTTGTTATGAGCAGCAAGTTATTAAAGATAATTTGGTGAGCTTTTTCTTTGAGGAGTGTGTAAGTTAGTTTTTATCCATATAAATCATTTAAATAATTTATAATGTAGGTTATGATGGAATCACAAAGAATTAATATATGTTGATTTATAAAGGGGAGTGTTTCGGTTTATTTATCTCAACAAATATTTTGAGGTAATTTGTGTTTTTCTGGGGTATATATATGTAGGAATGGGCATCGGTAAGGGCGGTCGCGACCTAACCACAGGGGAGAAACGATTACGAACGTTTCTTGATATAGTATGAGCGACGATTGGCCCCCTTACGACCACTCTTCCGGGCGTACAGATCGTACAGCAGCTAATGGCAGCGCCTGGCGACAGGCGCGAGGTCAATGATCCATGATTCCGAAGACTTATCGAGGAGGCAAAATCGTACCGGACAGAGGACTCTCAACCGTCGCGGGGGACGCAGAAGAGGTCAGAGGCAGTCGGGTCGTGTGAGCCGAAGCGTCGAGAACAATAATGGATTAGTGATAGCCGTAACGCTGAGAGTAGTTATAGTTTTCTGTGTATTGAAAGACTAAATAAATCAAATTAAATTGGGAAGAAAAGAGCGTATCGCTTATACTCACATCAATGATCCTACGTATATATTGTGTGTCTTATTAGAATAGTTATTTGTTGTTTATGTCAGGGTTACATAGAGGGTTGGGTTTAGATCTGAGAGCAAGATCGTATTAATGTTTGTTTAGTCCTTTTTAGACCAACTTTGGGATCCGTATTACTTCATATCTCCGATAGACGCACGCTTCGTAAAGTGAGTTATAGGATCCTTCCGACCCCCCCCCCCCCCCCCACCCTCCCGCGCAGGCCAGGGTTTTTTTTTTTTTGCCATCTTATTTATCCCTTCCGTCCGTATTAATACAGATGAGCATCTGTGGTTGTCTCGTTCTGTTCAAGGAGTAGAAGGGGGGAGGAAAAGATATAAACCAGTTACTCTGATAACTCTGACCGTTAGATTTGAACAAGGGATCTCCGCGGTTGTGTTGCATTTTGTGACGAGATTTTATCTTCCTCACCTTTTGGAGGTATTTTTATACATTATGGTCTTTCTCCCTCCATCCAGGTTCCGTGGCTGCGGGTCCGGTTGGGAGAGTAGTCGTATCGGGGGGGTTTTGTTTCGATCCTAGTCGCGATGGTTATGGGGTCTCCCGGGTTCGGTTGGTCCGTTGTTGTTATCGGAGTGTGTTGTGCGGTGTGGGGCGGCGTCAGTGGGTGATTATTAGTTTTGTATTGGGTTTTGGGAGTATGTACATGTGGTTCTGTGTTAGTTCACTTTATGATTCGAGTTAGTGGTTATAATGTTTCTTTATTGATGCTGGTTCTTCGTAGGTAGGGGTGGTTCTATGTATACATGTGTTTGTGGCGAGGTCCTTTGGTTCGTGTTTGTTTTTGTGTTCGGTTTCTTATCTATACTGTGTATTGTGTGTAGGGTTTTTTTACATTGTTATTATATTTGTATTGTGTTTTCTTTTTGTCCGGGGGTTATAGGTTTTCTTATTTCATTTCATTTATTTGACGGGTTTTGGATGCGGATCCCTTGGTCCCTTGTCGCACAGGATTTAGTAGTTATGTATTTGGGTATTTAGGGTGTGTGGTTCTTGTTGTGTCGTGGGGGTGTGGTTGATTGTTGCTTGTTGCGCGGGACGAGGGGGGGGGGGGGTATTGGTATTATATTCATGGTGGGGTAGTTTGGTCGTTGTTCTGGGTTGCAGGTGCTTCGTTTGTATTTTTGGTGTGGTTACGTGGTGTCGATTATCGGGTTTCTGCTGACTTCTATTACTATTGCTGTGTTTGTTCTTTCCTCTACCATGAGTCTGAAGCTTATTCTGTCCAGGTATCCCATACATTTGTCGCATTCGGTGGCCGGTTTGTGTGTCGCTGTGTTTGATCCACAGAGGAAACATCGCTCCTTGGGTGGTGCGTTACTTAGTAGGTGTATATGTTGTCTTTCTATGTTTGCGTTTGACGGGTAGGGGTTAGTGCAGTTGTAGCAGACGGGTCCCTCTCCGTTGATTATGAATGTGTTAGATATTGAGCATCTGGGCATGGCCATCTTGATAGATTAGCGCGCTGAAAGCAGAGGGTGGGGAGGGAGGTTTTAGATTGTGTCATTGCTCGCGGCTTACATTGTTTCGATTCCTGTCTTGTGTGTGTGTGTTTTCTGTTTGTTTTGTTTTTGTGTTCTTGTCTTTCGTTTGTTTGTTTGTCTGTCTTGTTTGGGGGCTGTGGTGTTTTGTTTATTTTTGTTCATGATCTCTGTTTTTGTCTTTGTCGTTTGCTGTTGTTGTTGTCTTTGTTCTTTTTGTCGTTTTGTTTTGTCTTGTTGTTTTGTGTCTGTTTTTGGTTTTTTTGATGGTTGTTTTGTGTGTGTGGTTGGGTTTCGGTGATTGTACCTGTTTTAGTGTGGGTTTGTTTTTGTTTTTTTGTTTTTGTTGTTTACTTTCTTTTCTCTTTTGTTTATTTGCAGTAGTGGATGTGGTATGTCCCCATTTTGTTTCCTCTTCTGCAGATAAATTGGGTACATATGGGGCATTCCCTTGCGGGTCTGCTGTTTCCTAGTTCGGTGCTGCATCTGTCACAGGTGAAGCTGATCTTTTCGCGTATTAGTAGGTGTGTGTATATTGGTCTGATTACTGTTCCTGGGTTGACTTCGGTGCAGTTCTCGCAGAGCTTGTCTCCCCGTTCGTTGTGGTATGCCTTGCTTCGGTGGCAGTTTGCGTCTAATCTTTTTCTTAGCAGCCGTCTTAGTAGAGTGATTATTGGGTGGTTGGGCCTCGCTCTTCCTGCTCCTTCTCCTTCGTTCGGTCTGTTCATTTTCTCTGTGACATTTTGATTGGTTGGTTGTTTGCTTGGGGTTTGGGGTTTGGGGTTTTTTGGTTTGGGGTGGGGGGGGGGGGGGTTCTTTGTGAGGGTGTGTGTGCTTGGGGTTCGTTCTTTCGTTTTTTTCCCTGGTTTTCGTTCCTTGTTTGTTTCCAATGGTTCCGTCCTTTTCTCCTTGTTGTTGTTGCTGCTGTTTGTTCCAGCTCTTGCTTCTGGGTTAGGTCTGGGTTGTCTCGGGTCCTGTGTCGCGCGTGGGTGAGTTAGGTCTGGGTTTGGTTTTGCGTTTTTGCGGCCATCGCGGATAGGAATATGTCCCGCATTGCGGGGAGCGGTCCCATCCTTCCTCTTTGACCGTCTCGTCTCGGAAGGCGCGCCCTCCCCCGCCCCTCTCCTTGATGGGGGAGAGGGCGGTGAGAGGGCGCGGCTGCCTCCGGTTGAGCGTCCAAGGTGATGGCTCGCGTTCCCTAAAGTTCCCCTTGGGTCGGTATAGTCCGCTCGTGTGGCTGGAGCTTCCGTCCCCTTTGCTTCGCCGCCTGTTAAAAGCCCGAAGGCGAGCCTTCCCTTTTGGGAAAGCCCGACTTCTTCGGGCCGACGGCAGAAGAAGAGGAATCCTCCCTATTTTGTTTATCTATCGCGGTGTTCGGGTGGCGTGGGTGGGAGGTTGCGTGAGGTTGTGTTACAGGCTCGCGTTTTTAGTTATGGTTTTGTTCTGTCTTTTTCTCTTTTTTTTCCCTCCCTTCCTTCCTCTTTTTTTTTTTTCACTCCTCGTTCGAGCTCATCTTTTGTGTTTCTTGTTTTCGTGTTCTTTTCCCTCTATTTCTAGCCCCATTCCCCCCTTTTTTGTGCGTTGTTTCCTGTTTCTGATTCGCGTGGGTTCGTGCTCGATTACTTTTCCTTGACGTTATGTGTGTTCAACTGTCGTTTACACGGTTTTATCGCGCTCACGGTCTGTGTTTTTCTTTGTATGCGTTGAGTTGGGAGTGGATCGCTGGTATTCGCGTAGCCTTGTCGTGGCTGGTTTCGTTTTTCGTTTCGGTATATGTATATATATGTATATTTTGAGTCGATTCACGGTTGCCCGCGTTCCCCTTTCGGTCGTTGTTTCGTTGTGTTTTTGTTTGTTTTTGTTTTGTATTGTATTGTCAGTTCCTGCTCCCTTTTTGGGTGTTTTCGGGTTTCTGTTTTTGGGTTTGGGCGCTGTTGGTTTGAATGAGTTTTTTTTTTTTTTTAAGAGAGGTTTTTTATTCATTGTTATTGTTGTTCTTTTAGTTGTTACATTTTGTGTCTGTGATCGTTGGTCGTGGTTTGAGTGTTGTGTATGTGTCGGGTGTTCGTGTTGCTGTGTGTGTTGGGTTCGTTGTCTGTTTGCTTATATGTACGTGTGTGTGTGTGGTGTGTGTGTGTGTGTGATGCGTGGCTGTCTGTGGACAAGTTGTCTGATTATTTTCCTGTTTCTATCATTTAGCGCGTCCGTGCATTCTTCGCAGAATCCTGTTGGCCTTGATATTGCTAGTTCTTTCCCGCAGTCTTCGCAGGGGTATGTTATTCCGATCCTGCTTACCAGATGTAGTGTCGTCGGGTTGAAGGGGGTGTTTGGCCAGCGCTCGCAACATTCCCTGCATACTCTGCTTTCTTCGTCCTCCAGTAGGGTGGCTTTTACTTTGTAGCAGGTCGTTCCGGGGTTCGATTGAATCGCTTGCCTGAGCTTTATGTATGGTGGTGTGGGGTATCCGTTTCTCTTTCGGTTTTTGCACATGTTCCTGGATCAATGAGATGGAGATGTTGTTTTTGTGTTGTGTGTGTGTGTGTGTGTGTCATGTCGGTGTGTTTCCGTGTTCGCGCTTGGTTTTATCTCGAGTGCGTGTCTTGTTTCCTGCGTGTTTTGGGTTTTGGTTCGGGTGGTTGTTTTGTGTTGTTTTTTGTTTTGTTGCTATTTCCGAGTGTGTGTTCTCTCGATTCTTATAGTGGTTTTCATGGGTATTTGTTCCCAGTTTGGGTGTGTTATTGTGCGTTGGGGATTTTTCCTGTTTTTGTTTTATTTTCTTTTTCTCTTTCTTTCCGGGTATTTTGTTTTCTGGTCTGGTCGCGGACAGGGTTGTTTGTAGTGTTCGTTTGTGTAGTGGTGCGGTGGCGTTTGTCGGGTTGAATTTTGAGAAAAGGGTTTCATTGCCGCTGTCATGTCTCTCTCTCGGTCTCCCTTCAGGGACTTGTTCTTATTTATCGGTGTTTTTAGACTATCAGTTTATTTAGTAGTATCGAGATTAGAATCATTGGAAACTCCTATCAGGGGTGCGGATCGGGAGGCTGCAGTATCAGTGGAGATAAGTTGGGAAAGAAATAGATACTTGTATCGTTGGTTCGATCATAGTTGGATCTGCTTTGGCCGTTGTATCGCGATTCGGGGGTGGCCCTACAGGAACTTTCATTTAATGGGTCGATCGCAGCGGTCGAAGGTTACCTGCATATGGGCAGATATTTTTGGAGTGTATCATCTCTCTATAGTTAGGAGGCAGGTTGTATCGGTGATTTACGTTTGGGGCTGTTCGCGTGGTTCTTTTATCGTCTCCGCATGTTATCTGGTTCCTTGCGGGAGTCTATGTGGTCTGTCTGACGATACTTCAAGTGATTTGGAACATGTTGCCATGGTGGTCCGAGGCAATTAGTCTCATCCCTTCGTGTTCAGAACGTTATCTGTTTTTAGGGATCTTGGGCATCGTGAGGTTATCTTACGATAATGGAACGTGGTTGTAGGAGTCAGTCTAGTGTATTATTGGATAACGTTACTTCCGGCGTCAATGTCGTTAGCATGGTAAATGGCTGGTATACAGTGTGTGAATAGAAAGGAAACTAAGGCCGTTGTCTTATAAAACGATAGTTTTCGTGTGGCAATGGTCATGAAGTTGTAGTTTGAATTTGCATTGGTCGCATCGTTAAGGGACCCAGGATCGAGTGTTATGGTCCTATCCTCGTTTGTAACGGAGGGTGAGAATCGATGCACCCTATAGGAGGAGGGTAGATTTATAGATAATCGTAAAGAATTAATGAAGCCGGAAGTTACATCAAAGCAAGGAACGGTTTGAAGAAGAGACCTCAAAGGGAAGAGTCTGGATTTCACTGACTAGGAAACTGATGAATATTTATATAGACGAAGATGGTAATTTACAATTTATGGGTAAATATTTAGAAGAGATTATGGAGGAAAAGGAACTAGTGATAGTTTTGGAAGAAAAAAAAGAAAAAATATTAGAAAAGTTGGTGGAAGCTACATAGAAAGAGGAGATCGACAAACTTAAGACACGTCACAGGGGAGTTCATAGTAGAAAGGTTTGATAGTAAGATGCTAGCGCAGTACAGTGGATGGAAGATTTCAAAGAAAGAGAGTGTACAAGATTTGACCTAGATGAAGATGAGACACAAATAGAGACCTTTGGGCTATTCTTAGGGGGGGCTGCTTGAATTGGTATTGCTCGGTGGTCGCGAGACTAACGGTCAATACTGCCTGGAAGGATTGGAGAAAAATTTGTTTTTGCAAACATTTGTTTTTATCGGTTGGTGAACGATCGCGTTTGCCTTACATTTAAATACAAGGAGGGAGCATTGCTCGAATGTGCTATAAGGAGAGAGAAATTGTTATTGGGTATGGACAAACTATAGGCTCAGAAGCATTAATTGTTCTAGTTGTAGCAGGATTATCAGGGTTCGTTATGAACGGAATAGATGGGGGAGACATTGAGAATGTGTCAGATCTATTTAGTGTAATTAGAAGTTATGGGAGTCTAGTAGGTAAGATAGTTTTCTTTTCTTTCCGAAGAGGGGGGGATAGGCCGGAATACAAGAGGGATAACATGTGGAGAAGTCATGCAATATATGTGGGAGCTTAAATGTCGGTGCCGGGTATCATCCCAAATATTTATGTTGGTTTAGGGAAAGGAGACTTGAAAAGAAAGAGAAGGAATTCTAGGGTGGTTGGGGATAGTTTAGTCGTAGAAGTAGATTTGTACAGGGAGACTAGAAATCACCCCATTAGTCAAAGTCAAATTATTACTGGAAAGTAAATTAGAGGTAGAAGGGACTTGCGACTCAGGGTCGCAGGTCTAACTAATAGATGTAAAACTGGTCAGAATGGTGGAATAAGCAAATGGTAATGGGTTATACTTAGGAACGACTGATGGCGTGAAGGGAATAAAGGGTTTAGTAGCTATTGGAGTGAGAGAAGTTTTTGGGACTGAAGGGGAGACAGGTGTATATATAGTTGAAGGAGAGGACTTTGGGATTTCACAGATTTTAAGGATTTCATAGGGGTAAGGGAATGTAGCAGAGAAATGTACAGAAGATTAGACGAGTATCTACTCCGTAGGTTTCAACGACCACATGAGAGAAGACGAATTTCAAATCAAATTTCGTCATCTAGATGACGAGCAGCGAGGTAGGATATAGAGGTTAATAGAGGGGTGTAAGACGGTCTTTGCACACGATAGGTATGGTATTGGAACTGTAAAGTATTATGGAGTACGTGTAGACTTATTAATTGACAAGTACTACAGTAAAAGGCTTAGTTAACTTAGCTGCTATTAGAATTCCTTGTTCCATAAACAATAAGAAACATAGGACGATTTTTGGGGAAAATAATCTTTTATCATCATTTTATATCGAGTAGTGCTGTAATTTTAGATCCACTGCATAGACTGTTGGAGAGAGATGAGAAGTTTGAATGGACGGAGCAATGTAGAGAGTCATTCGAGAGAGATAAAGGAGAGATCTTCTATGTTTCTTAACTGATATTAGAAATTTTTGACTATAATTTGCAGAAAGATAGATATTTTCTAGGTCTACCCCTAGTTCCTACACCTCCCAGTGTTTTGTTTTGCGAGATATGTATTCATCACCACTTCAAAGGCACATAGTGCAAATGATTTCATTTGAACTAATAAGACTGTACCAGAATCAGATGGGGTTGCGATACTTCTTTCGGGTCAATATCCAGGGATTGATTCTAGGGAGTTTAGAGAGTTTCTATAACAATAATAAAGTAAACTGATTTTTACGGTAGTTGATACTCCTTTTCTATTGATTTAAATGAAAGGCTCAATCAGATGTTGATAGGCAAATTGGGTGTAGAATTGGTGGAATAAAGAAGAGAAGGCCTGGACAAAAGTTGCGAGAGAATGTGTAGACCTGTACAATGAGAGTACCCGGTCATCGGATTTTCATTAAAGTCTTTATTGGGTGGCCCGAATGTAAGGCCTTACTAGAAGGATTAATGAGAGCAACAGATAGGGAAGCTACTTTTAGTTTCGTTAGTGTCGGTTCTGCTTCTGGTTTCTTATCTTTGTTTGGTTATTCCTATCGTTTTGTTATTTTATCGTTGTGCGTGTGTGTATTTTATGCTTCTATTTGTTTCTATTGTTAGATTTTTTTTTTTTTTTATATTCTGTTTCTTATCGCTGCTCGGTTGGCCGTTTTTATCGGTTATTCGGGTGATTTTGTGTCGCGCTGTTTTCGTGATTTTACTTTTTTGGTTCGATTGCTGCATGGTTCTTTTGCTGGTTTTATTGTTATTATTTGAATTTAGCTGTTTGTTTTTCAATTGTTATTGTTATATTTATTCCGTATGCTTGCTATTCCCGCGGTCAGCGCGGCAGTTTTTTTTCTTCTTTCTCCCCGTGGCCCACAGCGTGTATTTCGTTCGGGACGAGTATCGTCGCACTGCGGTGTCGTTGACCTCGAGTGTTCGGCGGGCGAGCGGTGTTCGCGCGGGGAGGTGCGGGGTCGATCAGCTGTGACGCTGTACTCGGGCGCGTCGTTACTTTTAGTTTCGTTGGTTGAGGTTCTGTTTCCGACTTCTACCTTTGTTTGGTTATTCCTATCGCGTTATTATTCTATCGTTGCGCGTGTGTGTTTTTACGTTTCTATTTGTTTCTATTGTTAGAGTTTTTTATATATATTCTGTTCCTTGTCGCTGCTCGATTTGTCGTTGTTTTTTTTTTTTTTTTTATCGGTTATTCGGGTGGTTTTGTTTCGCGCTGTTCTCGTGATTTTATTCTTTTGGTTCGATTGTTGCGTGGTTCGTTTTGTCTTTTTGTGGAATTTGGTCTTTACAATTGTTATTGTTGTTTTATTTTATTTATTCTATGTATTCTTGTTCTGGTGGGTCGGCGCGACGGGGGGTTTTGTCTGTTTCGGTGATCGACGGCGCGTATTACTTTCGGGACGGTTATCGTCGCGCGGCGGTGTCCTTGGCCTCGAGCGGTTGGTAGGTGATCGGCGTTCGCGCGGGGAGGGGTGGGGGCGATCAGCTGTGAGTCTATACCCGGGCGCGTTTCAGTTTATTACTTCGTCGGTGGTGATTTTCGTTTCGGGATTCTATCTATCTATATATGTTCGGTCGTTTCTGTCGCGTTATTATTTTACCGTTGCGCTTGTGTGTAATTTGTTGTTTCTATTTGTTTTGTGTTTTTTTTTTTTCTACTGTTAATTTGCGTTTTGTCTTTATCCGTATGTTTCTCATTCTTGTTGCTCGTCCAGCGTTTTTGTTTTGGGTTTTCGGGTGGTTTATTTTTATTATTATTATTATTTTTTGTTTTTTCTCGCGCTGTTTTTCGTTGATTTTACTCTTTTAGTTCGGTTATTTTCTCTCGTAGGGTTCGTTTTTGCTAGTTTTGTCGTTATTGCTTTGATTTGGTCTTTGCGATCGTTGTTGTTCTATTTTTCTGTGCGTTTTCTATTTTCGGCGCGGGGGGGTTTTTTGGTATCAGTGCTCGGCGGTGCGTATTACTCTCGGGATGGTTATCGTCGCGCGGCGGTGTCCTTGGCCTCGAGCGGTTGGTAGGTGATCGGCGTTCGCGCGGGGAGGGGTGGGGTCGATCAGCTGTGAGTCTACACCCGGACGCGTTTCGGTTTATTTTTCATCGGTGGTGATTTTCGTTTCGGGATTCTATCTATCTATGTTCGGTCATTCCTGTCGCGTTTTTATTTTATCGTTGCGCGTGTGTGTGTTTTGTTGTTTCTATTTGTTTTGATTTTTATCTACTGTTAATTTTTGTGTTTTGTCTTTGTATGTGTATTTATATATTTTTCATTCTCGTTATTTGGCCAGCGGTGTTGTTTTTGGGTATTCGGGTGGGTTTTTTGTTCTGTTTTCGTTGATTTTACATTTTCGGTTCGGTTATTGTCTGTCGCATGGTTCGTTTGCTATTTGTTGGTTGAGTTTGATTTAAAGAAAAAGAAAGAAAATTTTTGGTTCTTTAGTTTTTGCAATCGTTATTGTTCTATTTGCTCTTTATATATATATTTTCCCCTTCCCCCCTTTTTCTTTCTCTCTTCGCGGTTCTCGCGGATCAGTGTGGCGGTTGGTTTTTTGATTTCGGTGGTCGGTAGCGCGTTTTTCGTTCAGGGCGGGTATCGTCGTGCGGTGGTATCGCTGGTCTTTGGCGGTTGGGTGGCTGGCTGCGTCCGGGCAGAGGGGTGTGGGGTCGATCGGTTGTTCGTCATTCGGTGATTACGGTTCGGATTTCGCGCGTTAGCCTCTCCGTCCTTTCTTCCTTCCTTTCTTCCTTCCTTCCTTCCTTCTTTCCTTCCTTCCTTCCTTCCTTCCTTTCTTCCCCTTTTCTTCCTTCCTTCCTTCCTTCCTTGGTTGGTGCGGGTCAGGGTGTAGATTTTTCTCTCTTTTTTTTTTTTTACGGGGGGGTTTGTTCGTTCGTCGTGATTTCCTCTTTTTTTTTTTTTTTTTTCGCGTCACCGTGTCACTTTCGTTCGGTCCCCACTCGCGCGTGTCAGTTTCCTTTTTTTTTTTTTTATTTATTATTATTATTTTTGTTCTGGTTGGTTTTGGTTTTATTGTTTTTGGGAGTTTTTCTTATGCGTTGTGTGGGTCTTTGGTGTGGTAGGGGGGGTTGTTTTTCTTCTTGGAGCGTCGGGGGGGGCTCGTGTATGGCCGGGCGATCGAGTTTGTTATTTTTGAGGTTGGATTCCGGGGTCTCGGGGGGTTGTCTGTTTTTCTTTTTTTTTTTTAATTGTTACTATCATTTGTTGTCGTTAATTTGTATGGTTGTTGCTGCTATTTTTGTTCTTATTATTTGTTATCGGTGGGGTTTTTTCTTTTTCCTTATTTTATCTCTTTTTTCCCGGGTCTCCCTGTTCGTTCATTCGAGTTCTACGTTCGCGCGTGTTTTTCCGTCGCGTTTTCCTCGCGCAGTTCCTTTGCCGTCGGGTCGCGGTTCTCGTTCGCGTCCGCGTGTTTCTTCGCCGTGGTTTGTCGTTTTTTTTTTTTTTTTCGTTCGTAGAGTTTGCCGGTTTGTTGTCGTTGTCTCGATGGTTTTTCTCTCGTCGGTCGGTTCGGTGGCGGTCGCGGTGGGTGGTTTATGGAGATTGGGGGTTGGTTCGTTCGCGGGGTTTTTTTTTTTTTTTTTTCTCTCTTTCGCGCGTGTCTCTCGTTTCGCGGTGGTTCTTTCCTCGCGGCGGTGTCGGGTGATTCGCGCGTGGGTCTGCTGTTGGTTTTTCGCGAGTTTTGGCGGTCACCGCGGAGAGGAGTTTGTCCCGCGTCTTCGGGGAACGGTCCCTTCCTGCCTCCTTTGACCGTCTCGTTACGGAAATCGCGCCCTCCCCCTCCGCGCATGGGGGGGAGGGCGCGACCGCTTCCGATTGAGTGTCCGAGGTGGTGACTCGCGTGTGTTCCCTGAAGTTCCCCTTGGGTCGGTACAGTCCGCTCGCGTGGCTGGACTCCCGTCCCTTTTACCTCGCCGTTTGTTATAAGCCCGAAGGCGGGCCTTCTCTCCTTTGCGCGCGAAAGCCCGTCTTCTTCGGGCCGACGGCCGAGGAAGGAGAATCCTCCCTATCTCTTTTTAGCTATCGCGGTGTTGCGGCGACTGGGGTGGATGATCGCGCGGGGTTGCTTTGTTTCGGGTTCTTTCTTGGTTGCGATTTTGTTCTTTCTCTATTTTCCCCTCCCTACCCTTTCTCTCCCTTTGTTCGATCGCGTCCTTTGGGTATTCTGTTCGCGTCCCTTTCTTGCTCGACTCTAGTCCCGTTCTTTTTACTTTTCCTCGCGTTACTTCCCTCCTCTGTCTTTGGTACGTGCGGGTCGCGGTGTTCGTCCGTGTTTCCCTTATCGTCGTGCGTTCTACTGTCGTTTCTTTCGGTCCTTTACGCGCGCGCGCGGTCTTTGTTCTCTCGTCGTGTCCGCGTTGAGGGTTGGGGGGGAATGGAACGCGGGCACTCGTGGGGTCTCGATGCGGCTGATTTTACACTTTCACTTTCTCTCTCTCTCTCTCTGTCTCTCCGTGGGTCCATGTCGCGAAAAGAAGTCAAGCAATTGTCTCGGTGTCGATTTTTACCGTCCCGAGTCTTACGAGTTGTTCTTTCTATACCGTGGGATTTTTGCGGTCCGATGTTTCTTGGAATCGAGTGAATTTTATTATATTATTATTCTATTATCGTCTACGGTGCTACCCTTGTTGCTTCTATCGTGCTATCGCGCAGTTAATCGTCGGATCTCTTGGAAGGTTCGGCCCGTGGAGGGTTGGTCTTTCTCGCGTTCTTTCGACTTTTCTATCCGTTCGTTGCCTCTCTACGGTACGACTCCCGGTTGCCCGCGTTCCCTTTCCTAGTTAATTATTGTTGTTCGTTTGTTTGTTCCTACCTTTTTTCCCCGGTTTTGCGTTGTCGTGGGTGGGTGGGTGGTGGGTTCGGATCGTCTCTTCGGACCAAAGTCGATCGTGGCCCTGTTTCGCTCGTACACGCACTCTTTTTTATATATATTTTTTTTTTTTTTAACGGGTTTTTTATTGTTATTTTTGTGATATAAATGTTCTCTATGCTGATAGTTATTGTATTATTGAAAAATGAGGGGAGTTTTTTTTTTTTTTGTTTGTTTGTTTGCTAGTGCTCTCGTTAGTTCACTGAAACGTTCTGAGGTCGGTTTTCGCGCTTCGGGGGCTTCCGACGTTTTCTCTCCCTTCCCTGGCCTCCGGCGGGGTGGGCCTTGTTTCCGATTGGTCGCGCGTTTGGTCGTTCCCGGTGTCGCCGTCCATCTTTCTCGGTTCTTTCATTTCGTTTTCTCGGTCCCCGTTTTGTCACGCATTCACTAATTTCTATTTGGCTTTATGCGTTTTGCGTTTCGTTGTTTTATTATTATTATATTTTTGTGTTTGTCGTTGGTATTGTTTTCTTTTTCTTTCCTTTTTTTTTCGATCGTTTCGTTCGGGGGGGGGGGGGGTTTGTTATTAGGGTTGTAACAATCAGACCTCGGGCGCTCTTGCTGTAGGATTTTCCATCGAGTGCGATTACTGCTATGGGAGAGTCTCTTTTTTTGGGAGTGTTGTATTCGATGAGTGTTTAGCCGAATCTATTATTTATGTTTTTGTTAATTCGTTTTGTTGTTGGTGCTTGAGCGTTCGAGGTCTGATTATATATTTTTTTTTCTTATGTTACTGTCGTTCTCCGTTATTGTTAGTTTTGTACTTTCGGGGGGTTGTTTGTTCCTTGGGTCTGTTTTGGGCGTTGGTTTTTCGTTTTCGTTTTTTTTTTTTTTTTACTCTTTTCCTATGGGGCAGTGGGGGGAGGGGGGTGTTTTTTCGGGGTTTTTCTTTGATGGTGCTGTTTCCTCCTGGGTGGGGATCGCGTTTTCTTCTCCCTTCCATCCTTCCTTCCTTCGAGGGCCTCGTGGTTCGTTCGGTTTGCTTCGGTGGTGGAAAGTTTCCGAGCTTCGTGCTTCGTGTTTTGCGGATGTTTTTGCGCGCTTGGGTTTGATTTCTCTCGTTGATGCAATCGTCGTCTTCGAGTTTGCCGCATCGGCGATCGTCGATCGTCATGTGTGGTGTGTGTGTGTGTGTGTGTGTGTGTGTCCTCTGGTTGTCCTTCGCGTGGCGGCGTTTCATGGTGCAGGGTTCGTGGGGGGATGGGGGTCCGAATTCCTGTCACTCATTCGTTTCTTCTCTTTTTCCTTTTTCTTCGATGTTCGCGCTTATCTTATTTGTTGGCGTCGCGAGGTGGAGAGGGGGGGGAGGGGGGGTGGGTATACGTTTTTCGCGCCTCGATGTAATTCTATGTGATTCGTCTCTATTGGGGTGCGTTTTGTTTCAACGTTTCTCGCGTTTTATTCCTTTCCTCGGTGGTTGTTGCTCGTCTCGGTTTTTTTTTTTTTTTTTTTTTTTTACCCCCCCCTGTTGCGTATCTACTTGTCGCGTGGTACGCGGCGGTTGGGTAGCGAGGGTGGTTTTCTATTCGCGGTTTTCGTTTATTCGTGATTCGTTCGGTGCGTCTTTCCCCTAGTTGGCTGGTGTTTCCTTTCCTTGGGGGTATTTTTGTTTCTATTTCGTTACTTTGTGTTTTGTATCTATTTTGTCGGCTCGCGGTCTTTTCGTGTTTTCTCGGTTCTTTCGATGAGGTTTCGTTTGGTGATTTGGGTGGGAGGGATTATACGGGAAGAGAAAGGAGGGGGGGAAGGAAGAAGGCAGAGAAAAGTTTTTTTTTTTTTTATTTTACTTTTTGTCGTTTCGTGCTACTGGTCTATGTATTCTTTCGGTCCGAGTTTGTTTCGTTTCCCTTTATGTTCGTCGTGGGCTCGCGCGTTTTGGTTTTCCGTTTTTCCGTGCGACGATGGGTCGCGGCTTATCTTTCCCTTTTTGTTTTTTGTTCGTTGGGATGTGGGTGAATATTTGATCGGGGGTTTTTGTATCTTTTTATTATTATTATTTTCTTTCTTTCTTTTCTCTTTCTCTCCTTCCCCCTTTCCCTCTCCCTCTCTTCTCCTTTCATCGTTAATATTATTCTTGTTATTATTATTATCGTTATTACCGTTGTTATTAGGTCCTGGTTTTATTTCCAAGAGGGAGAGGGAGGGGAGGATTTGCAACGAAAGCCTGACAACCTCGCAAGCTGTTGCGGGGAGTGAGGTTTTTTGGGACTCGTTCGCGTTAGTTTAGAGATATGCTGCATACTTTGTTGCGGCATGAATTTATATTCGATTGCGTCGCAGAGTTGGTGCGATCGAGAGCGAATCGATCTCGATTGCCGTCTATCGGAACGTTGCGAGGTTGTAGCCCTTCGTCGGGGCGAGGTTTATCCTACTTTATTTGATTTGTTTAGGTGGGAATGTCTTTGTGGGTTTCCGTGGTATATATGACTTCTTAAGGGGGGGGGGGGGATTTTCTTGATGAATTTTGTTTTGGTATAATTTTGATGTGATAAGTTTTAGTGGTTGGGTTTCGGTTGAGGTTGTTCCCTAGGGGGGGTGTTGTTTTTTTTTTTTTTTTGAGTGTCAGGGTTTTCATCGGTGAATTCAGTAGGTCGGGTGGGTTTTCGTTTTTGTTACTGGTTTGATTCGATGCTAGCCTAGGCTTGAGAGCGAGGGGTATTTTGTTAGAGTGTCTTATTTATCGCGATTGCCGGCGTTTCTTGTGCGATGGTCGACGTTCGTGCGGGGGGATGCGGGTCCGATCGGTTGTGATTCTGTACTCGCGCGCGTTTCTACTTTTAGTTTCGTTGATGTCGGTTTTGCTTCTGGTTTCTTATCTTTGTTTGGTTATTCCTATCGTTTTGTTATTTTATCGTTGTGCGTGTGTGTATTTTATGCTTCTATTTGTTTCTATTGTTAGATTTTTTTTTTTTTATATTCTGTTTCTTATCGCTGCTCGGTTGGCCGTTTTTATCGGTTATTCGGGTGATTTTGTGTCGCGCTGTTTTCGTGATTTTACTTTTTTGGTTCGATTGCTGCATGGTTCTTTTGCTGGTTTTATTGTTATTATTTGAATTTAGCTGTTTGTTTTTCAATTGTTATTGTTATATTTATTCCGTATGCTTGCTATTCCCGCGGTCAGCGCGGCAGTTTTTTTTCTTCTTTCTCCCCGTGGCCCACAGCGTGTATTTCGTTCGGGACGAGTATCGTCGCACTGCGGTGTCGTTGACCTCGAGTGTTCGGCGGGCGAGCGGTGTTCGCGCGGGGAGGTGCGGGGTCGATCAGCTGTGACGCTGTACTCGGGCGCGTCGTTACTTTTAGTTTCGTTGGTTGAGGTTCTGTTTCCGACTTCTACCTTTGTTTGGTTATTCCTATCGCGTTATTATTCTATCGTTGCGCGTGTGTGTTTTTACGTTTCTATTTGTTTCTATTGTTAGAGTTTTTTATATATATTCTGTTCCTTGTCGCTGCTCGATTTGTCGTTGTTTTTTTTTTTTTTTTATCGGTTATTCGGGTGGTTTTGTTTCGCGCTGTTCTCGTGATTTTATTCTTTTGGTTCGATTGTTGCGTGGTTCGTTTTGTCTTTTTGTGGAATTTGGTCTTTACAATTGTTATTGTTGTTTTATTTTATTTATTCTATGTATTCTTGTTCTGGTGGGTCGGCGCGACGGGGGGTTTTGTCTGTTTCGGTGATCGACGGCGCGTATTACTTTCGGGACGGTTATCGTCGCGCGGCGGTGTCCTTGGCCTCGAGCGGTTGGTAGGTGATCGGCGTTCGCGCGGGGAGGGGTGGGGGCGATCAGCTGTGAGTCTATACCCGGGCGCGTTTCAGTTTATTACTTCGTCGGTGGTGATTTTCGTTTCGGGATTCTATCTATCTATATATGTTCGGTCGTTTCTGTCGCGTTATTATTTTACCGTTGCGCTTGTGTGTAATTTGTTGTTTCTATTTGTTTTGTGTTTTTTTTTTTTCTACTGTTAATTTGCGTTTTGTCTTTATCCGTATGTTTCTCATTCTTGTTGCTCGTCCAGCGTTTTTGTTTTGGGTTTTCGGGTGGTTTATTTTTATTATTATTATTATTTTTTTGTTTTTTCTCGCGCTGTTTTTCGTTGATTTTACTCTTTTAGTTCGGTTATTTTCTCTCGTAGGGTTCGTTTTTGCTAGTTTTGTCGTTATTGCTTTGATTTGGTCTTTGCGATCGTTGTTGTTCTATTTTTCTGTGCGTTTTCTATTTTCAGCGCGGGGGGGTTTTTTGGTATCAGTGCTCGGCGGTGCGTATTACTCTCGGGATGGTTATCGTCGCGCGGCGGTGTCCTTGGCCTCGAGCGGTTGGTAGGTGATCGGCGTTCGCGCGGGGAGGGGTGGGGTCGATCAGCTGTGAGTCTACACCCGGACGCGTTTCGGTTTATTTTTCATCGGTGGTGATTTTCGTTTCGGGATTCTATCTATCTGTGTTCGGTCATTCCTGTCGCGTTTTTATTTTATCGTTGCGCGTGTGTGTGTTTTGTTGTTTCTATTTGTTTTGATTTTTATCTACTGTTAATTTTTGTGTTTTGTCTTTGTATGTGTATTTATATATTTTTCATTCTCGTTATTTGACCAGCGGTGTTGTTTTTGGGTATTCGGGTGGGTTTTTTGTTCTGTTTTCGTTGATTTTACATTTTCGGTTCGGTTATTGTCTGTCGCATGGTTCGTTTGCTATTTGTTGGTTGAGTTTGATTTAAAGAAAAAGAAAGAAAATTTTTGGTTCTTTAGTTTTTGCAATCGTTATTGTTCTATTTGCTCTTTATATATATATTTTCCCCTTCCCCCCTTTTTCTTTCTCTCTTCGCGGTTCTCGCGGATCAGTGTGGCGGTTGGTTTTTTGATTTCGGTGGTCGGTAGCGCGTTTTTCGTTCAGGGCGGGTATCGTCGTGCGGTGGTATCGCTGGTCTTTGGCGGTTGGGTGGCTGGCTGCGTCCGGGCAGAGGGGTGTGGGGTCGATCGGTTGTTCGTCATTCGGTGATTACGGTTCGGATTTCGCGCGTTAGCCTCTCCGTCCTTTCTTCCTTCCTTTCTTCCTTCCTTCCTTCCTTCTTTCCTTCCTTCCTTCCTTCCTTCCTTTCTTCCCCTTTTCTTCCTTCCTTCCTTCCTTCCTTGGTTGGTGCGGGTCAGGGTGTAGATTTTTCTCTCTTTTTTTTTTTTTTTACGGGGGGGTTTGTTCGTTCGTCGTGATTTCCTCTTTTTTTTTTTTTTTTTTCGCGTCACCGTGTCACTTTCGTTCGGTCCCCACTCGCGCGTGTCAGTTTCCTTTTTTTTTTTTATTTATTATTATTATTTTTGTTCTGGTTGGTTTTGGTTTTATTGTTTTTGGGAGTTTTTCTTATGCGTTGTGTGGGTCTTTGGTGTGGTAGGGGGGGTTGTTTTTCTTCTTGGAGCGTCGGGGGGGGCTCGTGTATGGCCGGGCGATCGAGTTTGTTATTTTTGAGGTTGGATTCCGGGGTCTCGGGGGGTTGTCTGTTTTTCTTTTTTTTTAATTGTTACTATCATTTGTTGTCGTTAATTTGTATGGTTGTTGCTGCTATTTTTGTTCTTATTATTTGTTATCGGTGGGGTTTTTTCTTTTTCCTTATTTTATCTCTTTTTTCCCGGGTCTCCCTGTTCGTTCATTCGAGTTCTACGTTCGCGCGTGTTTTTCCGTCGCGTTTTCCTCGCGCAGTTCCTTTGCCGTCGGGTCGCGGTTCTCGTTCGCGTCCGCGTGTTTCTTCGCCGTGGTTTGTCGTTTTTTTTTTTTTTCGTTCGTAGAGTTTGCCGGTTTGTTGTCGTTGTCTCGATGGTTTTTCTCTCGTCGGTCGGTTCGGTGGCGGTCGCGGTGGGTGGTTTATGGAGATTGGGGGTTGGTTCGTTCGCGGGGTTTTTTTTTTTTTTCTCTCTTTCGCGCGTGTCTCTCGTTTCGCGGTGGTTCTTTCCTCGCGGCGGTGTCGGGTGATTCGCGCGTGGGTCTGCTGTTGGTTTTTCGCGAGTTTTGGCGGTCACCGCGGAGAGGAGTTTGTCCCGCGTCTTCGGGGAACGGTCCCTTCCTGCCTCCTTTGACCGTCTCGTTACGGAAATCGCGCCCTCCCCCTCCGCGCATGGGGGGGTGGGCGCGACCGCTTCCGATTGAGTGTCCGAGGTGGTGACTCGCGTGTGTTCCCTGAAGTTCCCCTTGGGTCGGTACAGTCCGCTCGCGTGGCTGGACTCCCGTCCCTTTTACCTCGCCGTTTGTTATAAGCCCGAAGGCGGGCCTTCTCTCCTTTGCGCGCGAAAGCCCGTCTTCTTCGGGCCGACGGCCGAGGAAGGAGAATCCTCCCTATCTCTTTTTAGCTATCGCGGTGTTGCGGCGACTGGGGTGGATGATCGCGCGGGGTTGCTTTGTTTCGGGTTCTTTCTTGGTTGCGATTTTGTTCTTTCTCTATTTTCCCCTCCCTACCCTTTCTCTCCCTTTGTTCGATCGCGTCCTTTGGGTATTCTGTTCGCGTCCCTTTCTTGCTCGACTCTAGTCCCGTTCTTTTTACTTTTCCTCGCGTTACTTCCCTCCTCTGTCTTTGGTACGTGTGGGTCGCGGTGTTCGTCCGTGTTTCCCTTATCGTCGTGCGTTCTACTGTCGTTTCTTTCGGTCCTTTACGCGCGCGCGCGGTCTTTGTTCTCTCGTCGTGTCCGCGTTGAGGGTTGGGGGGGAATGGAACGCGGGCACTCGTGGGGTCTCGATGCGGCTGATTTTACACTTTCACTTTCTCTCTCTCTCTCTCTGTCTCTCCGTGGGTCCATGTCGCGAAAAGAAGTCAAGCAATTGTCTCGGTGTCGATTTTTACCGTCCCGAGTCTTACGAGTTGTTCTTTCTATACCGTGGGATTTTTGCGGTCCGATGTTTCTTGGAATCGAGTGAATTTTATTATATTATTATTCTATTATCGTCTACGGTGCTACCCTTGTTGCTTCTATCGTGCTATCGCGCAGTTAATCGTCGGATCTCTTGGAAGGTTCGGCCCGTGGAGGGTTGGTCTTTCTCGCGTTCTTTCGACTTTTCTATCCGTTCGTTGCCTCTCTACGGTACGACTCCCGGTTGCCCGCGTTCCCTTTCCTAGTTGATTATTGTTGTTCGTTTGTTTGTTCCTACCTTTTTTCCCCGGTTTTGCGTTGTCGTGGGTGGGTGGGTGGTGGGTTCGGATCGTCTCTTCGGACCAAAGTCGATCGTGGCCCTGTTTCGCTCGTACACGCACTCTTTTTTATATATATTTTTTTTTTAACGGGTTTTTTATTGTTATTTTTGTGATATAAATGTTCTCTATGCTGATAGTTATTGTATTATTGAAAAATGAGGGGAGTTTTTTTTTTTTTTTGTTTGTTTGTTTGCTAGTGCTCTCGTTAGTTCACTGAAACGTTCTGAGGTCGGTTTTCGCGCTTCGGGGGCTTCCGACGTTTTCTCTCCCTTCCCTGGCCTCCGGCGGGGTGGGCCTTGTTTCCGATTGGTCGCGCGTTTGGTCGTTCCCGGTGTCGCCGTCCATCTTTCTCGGTTCTTTCATTTCGTTTTCTCGGTCCCCGTTTTGTCACGCATTCACTAATTTCTATTTGGCTTTATGCGTTTTGCGTTTCGTTGTTTTATTATTATTATATTTTTGTGTTTGTCGTTGGTATTGTTTTCTTTTTCTTTCCTTTTTTTTTCGATCGTTTCGTTCGGGGGGGGGGGGGGTTTGTTATTAGGGTTGTAACAATCAGACCTCGGGCGCTCTTGCTGTAGGATTTTCCATCGAGTGCGATTACTGCTATGGGAGAGTCTCTTTTTTTTTTTGGGAGTGTTGTATTCGATGAGTGTTTAGCCGAATCTATTATTTATGTTTTTGTTAATTCGTTTTGTTGTTGGTGCTTGAGCGTTCGAGGTCTGATTATATATTTTTTTTTTATGTTACTGTCGTTCTCCGTTATTGTTAGTTTTGTACTTTCGGGGGGTTGTTTGTTCCTTGGGTCTGTTTTGGGCGTTGGTTTTTCGTTTTCGTTTTTTTTTTTTTTTTTACTCTTTTCCTATGGGGCAGTGGGGGGAGGGGGGTGTTTTTTCGGGGTTTTTCTTTGATGGTGCTGTTTCCTCCTGGGTGGGGATCGCGTTTTCTTCTCCCTTCCATCCTTCCTTCCTTCGAGGGCCTCGTGGTTCGTTCGGTTTGCTTCGGTGGTGGAAAGTTTCCGAGCTTCGTGTTTTGCGGATGTTTTTGCGCGCTTGGGTTTGATTTCTCTCGTTGATGCAATCGTCGTCTTCGAGTTTGCCGCATCGGCGATCGTCGATCGTCATGTGTGGTGTGTGTGTGTGTGTGTGTGTGTGTGTCCTCTGGTTGTCCTTCGCGTGGCGGCGTTTCATGGTGCAGGGTTCGTGGGGGGATGGGGGTCCGAATTCCTGTCACTCATTCGTTTCTTCTCTTTTTCCTTTTTTCTTCGATGTTCGCGCTTATCTTATTTGTTGGCGTCGCGAGGTGGAGAGGGGGGGGGAGGGGGGGTGGGTATACGTTTTTCGCGCCTCGATGTAATTCTATGTGATTCGTCTCTATTGGGGTGCGTTTTGTTTCAACGTTTCTCGCGTTTTATTCCTTTCCTCGGTGGTTGTTGCTCGTCTCGGTTTTTTTTTTTTTTTTTTTTTACCCCCCCCTGTTGCGTATCTACTTGTCGCGTGGTACGCGGCGGTTGGGTAGCGAGGGTGGTTTTCTATTCGCGGTTTTCGTTTATTCGTGATTCGTTCGGTGCGTCTTTCCCCTAGTTGGCTGGTGTTTCCTTTCCTTGGGGGTATTTTTGTTTCTATTTCGTTACTTTGTGTTTTGTATCTATTTTGTCGGCTCGCGGTCTTTTCGTGTTTTCTCGGTTCTTTCGATGAGGTTTCGTTTGGTGATTTGGGTGGGAGGGATTATACGGGAAGAGAAAGGAGGGGGGGAAGGAAGAAGGCAGAGAAAAGTTTTTTTTTTTTTTTATTTTACTTTTTGTCGTTTCGTGCTACTGGTCTATGTATTCTTTCGGTCCGAGTTTGTTTCGTTTCCCTTTATGTTCGTCGTGGGCTCGCGCGTTTTGGTTTTCCGTTTTTCCGTGCGACGATGGGTCGCGGCTTATCTTTCCCTTTTTGTTTTTTGTTCGTTGGGATGTGGGTGAATATTTGATCGGGGGTTTTTGTATCTTTTTATTATTATTATTTTCTTTCTTTCTTTTCTCTTTCTCTCCTTCCCCCTTTCCCTCTCCCTCTCTTCTCCTTTCATCGTTAATATTATTCTTGTTATTATTATTATCGTTATTACCGTTGTTATTAGGTCCTGGTTTTATTTCCAAGAGGGAGAGGGAGGGGAGGATTTGCAACGAAAGCCTGACAACCTCGCAAGCTGTTGCGGGGAGTGAGGTTTTTTGGGACTCGTTCGCGTTAGTTTAGAGATATGCTGCATACTTTGTTGCGGCATGAATTTATATTCGATTGCGTCGCAGAGTTGGTGCGATCGAGAGCGAATCGATCTCGATTGCCGTCTATCGGAACGTTGCGAGGTTGTAGCCCTTCGTCGGGGCGAGGTTTATCCTACTTTATTTGATTTGTTTAGGTGGGAATGTCTTTGTGGGTTTCCGTGGTATATATGACTTCTTAAGGGGGGGGGGGGGATTTTCTTGATGAATTTTGTTTTGGTATAATTTTGATGTGATAAGTTTTAGTGGTTGGGTTTCGGTTGAGGTTGTTCCCTAGGGGGGGTGTTGTTTTTTTTTTTTTTTTGAGTGTCAGGGTTTTCATCGGTGAATTCAGTAGGTCGGGTGGGTTTTCGTTTTTGTTACTGGTTTGATTCGATGCTAGCCTAGGCTTGAGAGCGAGGGGTATTTTGTTAGAGTGTCTTATTTATCGCGATTGCCGGCGTTTCTTGTGCGATGGTCGACGTTCGTGCGGGGGGATGCGGGTCCGATCGGTTGTGATTCTGTACTCGCGCGCGTTTCTACTTTTAGTTTCGTTGATGTCGGTTTTGCTTCTGGTTTCTTATCTTTGTTTGGTTATTCCTATCGTTTTGTTATTTTATCGTTGTGCGTGTGTGTATTTTATGCTTCTATTTGTTTCTATTGTTAGATTTTTTTTTTTTTTATATTCTGTTTCTTATCGCTGCTCGGTTGGCCGTTTTTATCGGTTATTCGGGTGATTTTGTGTCGCGCTGTTTTCGTGATTTTACTTTTTTGGTTCGATTGCTGCATGGTTCTTTTGCTGGTTTTATTGTTATTATTTGAATTTAGCTGTTTGTTTTTCAATTGTTATTGTTATATTTATTCCGTATGCTTGCTATTCCCGCGGTCAGCGCGGCAGTTTTTTTTCTTCTTTCTCCCCGTGGCCCACAGCGTGTATTTCGTTCGGGACGAGTATCGTCGCACTGCGGTGTCGTTGACCTCGAGTGTTCGGCGGGCGAGCGGTGTTCGCGCGGGGAGGTGCGGGGTCGATCAGCTGTGACGCTGTACTCGGGCGCGTCGTTACTTTTAGTTTCGTTGGTTGAGGTTCTGTTTCCGACTTCTACCTTTGTTTGGTTATTCCTATCGCGTTATTATTCTATCGTTGCGCGTGTGTGTTTTTACGTTTCTATTTGTTTCTATTGTTAGAGTTTTTTATATATATTCTGTTCCTTGTCGCTGCTCGATTTGTCGTTGTTTTTTTTTTTTTTTTATCGGTTATTCGGGTGGTTTTGTTTCGCGCTGTTCTCGTGATTTTATTCTTTTGGTTCGATTGTTGCGTGGTTCGTTTTGTCTTTTTGTGGAATTTGGTCTTTACAATTGTTATTGTTGTTTTATTTTATTTATTCTATGTATTCTTGTTCTGGTGGGTCGGCGCGACGGGGGGTTTTGTCTGTTTCGGTGATCGACGGCGCGTATTACTTTCGGGACGGTTATCGTCGCGCGGCGGTGTCCTTGGCCTCGAGCGGTTGGTAGGTGATCGGCGTTCGCGCGGGGAGGGGTGGGGGCGATCAGCTGTGAGTCTATACCCGGGCGCGTTTCAGTTTATTACTTCGTCGGTGGTGATTTTCGTTTCGGGATTCTATCTATCTATATATGTTCGGTCGTTTCTGTCGCGTTATTATTTTACCGTTGCGCTTGTGTGTAATTTGTTGTTTCTATTTGTTTTGTGTTTTTTTTTTTTTCTACTGTTAATTTGCGTTTTGTCTTTATCCGTATGTTTCTCATTCTTGTTGCTCGTCCAGCGTTTTTGTTTTGGGTTTTCGGGTGGTTTATTTTTATTATTATTATTATTTTTTTGTTTTTTCTCGCGCTGTTTTTCGTTGATTTTACTCTTTTAGTTCGGTTATTTTCTCTCGTAGGGTTCGTTTTTGCTAGTTTTGTCGTTATTGCTTTGATTTGGTCTTTGCGATCGTTGTTGTTCTATTTTTCTGTGCGTTTTCTATTTTCAGCGCGGGGGGGTTTTTTGGTATCAGTGCTCGGCGGTGCGTATTACTCTCGGGATGGTTATCGTCGCGCGGCGGTGTCCTTGGCCTCGAGCGGTTGGTAGGTGATCGGCGTTCGCGCGGGGAGGGGTGGGGTCGATCAGCTGTGAGTCTACACCCGGACGCGTTTCGGTTTATTTTTCATCGGTGGTGATTTTCGTTTCGGGATTCTATCTATCTGTGTTCGGTCATTCCTGTCGCGTTTTTATTTTATCGTTGCGCGTGTGTGTGTTTTGTTGTTTCTATTTGTTTTGATTTTTATCTACTGTTAATTTTTGTGTTTTGTCTTTGTATGTGTATTTATATATTTTTCATTCTCGTTATTTGACCAGCGGTGTTGTTTTTGGGTATTCGGGTGGGTTTTTTGTTCTGTTTTCGTTGATTTTACATTTTCGGTTCGGTTATTGTCTGTCGCATGGTTCGTTTGCTATTTGTTGGTTGAGTTTGATTTAAAGAAAAAGAAAGAAAATTTTTGGTTCTTTAGTTTTTGCAATCGTTATTGTTCTATTTGCTCTTTATATATATATTTTCCCCTTCCCCCCTTTTTCTTTCTCTCTTCGCGGTTCTCGCGGATCAGTGTGGCGGTTGGTTTTTTGATTTCGGTGGTCGGTAGCGCGTTTTTCGTTCAGGGCGGGTATCGTCGTGCGGTGGTATCGCTGGTCTTTGGCGGTTGGGTGGCTGGCTGCGTCCGGGCAGAGGGGTGTGGGGTCGATCGGTTGTTCGTCATTCGGTGATTACGGTTCGGATTTCGCGCGTTAGCCTCTCCGTCCTTTCTTCCTTCCTTTCTTCCTTCCTTCCTTCCTTCTTTCCTTCCTTCCTTCCTTCCTTCCTTTCTTCCCCTTTTCTTCCTTCCTTCCTTCCTTCCTTGGTTGGTGCGGGTCAGGGTGTAGATTTTTCTCTCTTTTTTTTTTTTTACGGGGGGGTTTGTTCGTTCGTCGTGATTTCCTCTTTTTTTTTTTTTTCGCGTCACCGTGTCACTTTCGTTCGGTCCCCACTCGCGCGTGTCAGTTTCCTTTTTTTTTTTTTATTTATTATTATTATTTTTGTTCTGGTTGGTTTTGGTTTTATTGTTTTTGGGAGTTTTTCTTATGCGTTGTGTGGGTCTTTGGTGTGGTAGGGGGGGTTGTTTTTCTTCTTGGAGCGTCGGGGGGGGCTCGTGTATGGCCGGGCGATCGAGTTTGTTATTTTTGAGGTTGGATTCCGGGGTCTCGGGGGGTTGTCTGTTTTTCTTTTTTTTTTTTAATTGTTACTATCATTTGTTGTCGTTAATTTGTATGGTTGTTGCTGCTATTTTTGTTCTTATTATTTGTTATCGGTGGGGTTTTTTCTTTTTCCTTATTTTATCTCTTTTTTCCCGGGTCTCCCTGTTCGTTCATTCGAGTTCTACGTTCGCGCGTGTTTTTCCGTCGCGTTTTCCTCGCGCAGTTCCTTTGCCGTCGGGTCGCGGTTCTCGTTCGCGTCCGCGTGTTTCTTCGCCGTGGTTTGTCGTTTTTTTTTTTTTTTCGTTCGTAGAGTTTGCCGGTTTGTTGTCGTTGTCTCGATGGTTTTTCTCTCGTCGGTCGGTTCGGTGGCGGTCTCGGTGGGTGGTTTATGGAGATTGGGGGTTGGTTCGTTCGCGGGGTTTTTTTTTTTTTTTCTCTCTTTCGCGCGTGTCTCTCGTTTCGCGGTGGTTCTTTCCTCGCGGCGGTGTCGGGTGATTCGCGCGTGGGTCTGCTGTTGGTTTTTCGCGAGTTTTGGCGGTCACCGCGGAGAGGAGTTTGTCCCGCGTCTTCGGGGAACGGTCCCTTCCTGCCTCCTTTGACCGTCTCGTTACGGAAATCGCGCCCTCCCCCTCCGCGCTTGGGGGGGTGGGCGCGACCGCTTCCGATTGAGTGTCCGAGGTGGTGACTCGCGTGTGTTCCCTGAAGTTCCCCTTGGGTCGGTACAGTCCGCTCGCGTGGCTGGACTCCCGTCCCTTTTACCTCGCCGTTTGTTATAAGCCCGAAGGCGGGCCTTCTCTCCTTTGCGCGCGAAAGCCCGTCTTCTTCGGGCCGACGGCCGAGGAAGGAGAATCCTCCCTATCTCTTTTTAGCTATCGCGGTGTTGCGGCGACTGGGGTGGATGATCGCGCGGGGTTGCTTTGTTTCGGGTTCTTTCTTGGTTGCGATTTTGTTCTTTCTCTATTTTCCCCTCCCTACCCTTTCTCTCCCTTTGTTCGATCGCGTCCTTTGGGTATTCTGTTCGCGTCCCTTTCTTGCTCGACTCTAGTCCCGTTCTTTTTACTTTTCCTCGCGTTACTTCCCTCCTCTGTCTTTGGTACGTGCGGGTCGCGGTGTTCGTCCGTGTTTCCCTTATCGTCGTGCGTTCTACTGTCGTTTCTTTCGGTCCTTTACGCGCGCGCGCGGTCTTTGTTCTCTCGTCGTGTCCGCGTTGAGGGTTGGGGGGGAATGGAACGCGGGCACTCGTGGGGTCTCGATGCGGCTGATTTTACACTTTCACTTTCTCTCTCTCTCTCTCTGTCTCTCCGTGGGTCCATGTCGCGAAAAGAAGTCAAGCAATTGTCTCGGTGTCGATTTTTACCGTCCCGAGTCTTACGAGTTGTTCTTTCTATACCGTGGGATTTTTGCGGTCCGATGTTTCTTGGAATCGAGTGAATTTTATTATATTATTATTCTATTATCGTCTACGGTGCTACCCTTGTTGCTTCTATCGTGCTATCGCGCAGTTAATCGTCGGATCTCTTGGAAGGTTCGGCCCGTGGAGGGTTGGTCTTTCTCGCGTTCTTTCGACTTTTCTATCCGTTCGTTGCCTCTCTACGGTACGACTCCCGGTTGCCCGCGTTCCCTTTCCTAGTTGATTATTGTTGTTCGTTTGTTTGTTCCTACCTTTTTTCCCCGGTTTTGCGTTGTCGTGGGTGGGTGGGTGGTGGGTTCGGATCGTCTCTTCGGACCAAAGTCGATCGTGGCCCTGTTTCGCTCGTACACGCACTCTTTTTTATATATATTTTTTTTTTAACGGGTTTTTTATTGTTATTTTTGTGATATAAATGTTCTCTATGCTGATAGTTATTGTATTATTGAAAAATGAGGGGAGTTTTTTTTTTTTTTTGTTTGTTTGTTTGCTAGTGCTCTCGTTAGTTCACTGAAACGTTCTGAGGTCGGTTTTCGCGCTTCGGGGGCTTCCGACGTTTTCTCTCCCTTCCCTGGCCTCCGGCGGGGTGGGCCTTGTTTCCGATTGGTCGCGCGTTTGGTCGTTCCCGGTGTCGCCGTCCATCTTTCTCGGTTCTTTCATTTCGTTTTCTCGGTCCCCGTTTTGTCACGCATTCACTAATTTCTATTTGGCTTTATGCGTTTTGCGTTTCGTTGTTTTATTATTATTATATTTTTGTGTTTGTCGTTGGTATTGTTTTCTTTTTCTTTCCTTTTTTTTTCGATCGTTTCGTTCGGGGGGGGGGGGGGGGTTTTTATTAGGGTTGTAACAATCAGACCTCGGGCGCTCTTGCTGTAGGATTTTCCATCGAGTGCGATTACTGCTATGGGAGAGTCTCTTTTTTTTTTTGGGAGTGTTGTATTCGATGAGTGTTTAGCCGAATCTATTATTTATGTTTTTGTTAATTCGTTTTGTTGTTGGTGCTTGAGCGTTCGAGGTCTGATTATATATTTTTTTTTTATGTTACTGTCGTTCTCCGTTATTGTTAGTTTTGTACTTTCGGGGGGTTGTTTGTTCCTTGGGTCTGTTTTGGGCGTTGGTTTTTCGTTTTCGTTTTTTTTTTTTTACTCTTTTCCTATGGGGCAGTGGGGGGAGGGGGGTGTTTTTTCGGGGTTTTTCTTTGATGGTGCTGTTTCCTCCTGGGTGGGGATCGCGTTTTCTTCTCCCTTCCATCCTTCCTTCCTTCGAGGGCCTCGTGGTTCGTTCGGTTTGCTTCGGTGGTGGAAAGTTTCCGAGCTTCGTGTTTTGCGGATGTTTTTGCGCGCTTGGGTTTGATTTCTCTCGTTGATGCAATCGTCGTCTTCGAGTTTGCCGCATCGGCGATCGTCGATCGTCATGTGTGGTGTGTGTGTGTGTGTGTGTGTGTGTGTCCTCTGGTTGTCCTTCGCGTGGCGGCGTTTCATGGTGCAGGGTTCGTGGGGGGATGGGGGTCCGAATTCCTGTCACTCATTCGTTTCTTCTCTTTTTCCTTTTTTCTTCGATGTTCGCGCTTATCTTATTTGTTGGCGTCGCGAGGTGGAGAGGGGGGGGAGGGGGGGTGGGTATACGTTTTTCGCGCCTCGATGTAATTCTATGTGATTCGTCTCTATTGGGGTGCGTTTTGTTTCAACGTTTCTCGCGTTTTATTCCTTTCCTCGGTGGTTGTTGCTCGTCTCGGTTTTTTTTTTTTTTTTTTTTTTTTTTTACCCCCCCCTGTTGCGTATCTACTTGTCGCGTGGTACGCGGCGGTTGGGTAGCGAGGGTGGTTTTCTATTCGCGGTTTTCGTTTATTCGTGATTCGTTCGGTGCGTCTTTCCCCTAGTTGGCTGGTGTTTCCTTTCCTTGGGGGTATTTTTGTTTCTATTTCGTTACTTTGTGTTTTGTATCTATTTTGTCGGCTCGCGGTCTTTTCGTGTTTTCTCGGTTCTTTCGATGAGGTTTCGTTTGGTGATTTGGGTGGGAGGGATTATACGGGAAGAGAAAGGAGGGGGGGAAGGAAGAAGGCAGAGAAAAGTTTTTTTTTTTTTTTATTTTACTTTTTGTCGTTTCGTGCTACTGGTCTATGTATTCTTTCGGTCCGAGTTTGTTTCGTTTCCCTTTATGTTCGTCGTGGGCTCGCGCGTTTTGGTTTTCCGTTTTTCCGTGCGACGATGGGTCGCGGCTTATCTTTCCCTTTTTGTTTTTTGTTCGTTGGGATGTGGGTGAATATTTGATCGGGGGTTTTTGTATCTTTTTATTATTATTATTTTCTTTCTTTCTTTTCTCTTTCTCTCCTTCCCCCTTTCCCTCTCCCTCTCTTCTCCTTTCATCGTTAATATTATTCTTGTTATTATTATTATCGTTATTACCGTTGTTATTAGGTCCTGGTTTTATTTCCAAGAGGGAGAGGGAGGGGAGGATTTGCAACGAAAGCCTGACAACCTCGCAAGCTGTTGCGGGGAGTGAGGTTTTTTGGGACTCGTTCGCGTTGAGATATGCTGCATACTTTGTTGCGGCATGAATTTATATTCGATTGCGTCGCAGAGTTGGTGCGATCGAGAGCGAATCGATCTCGATTGCCGTCTATCGGAACGTTGCGAGGTTGTAGCCCTTCGTCGGGGCGAGGTTTATCCTACTTTATTTGATTTGTTTAGGTGGGAATGTCTTTGTGGGTTTCCGTGGTATATATGACTTCTTAAGGGGGGGGGGGGGATTTTCTTGATGAATTTTGTTTTGGTATAATTTTGATGTGATAAGTTTTAGTGGTTGGGTTTCGGTTGAGGTTGTTCCCTAGGGGGGGTGTTGTTTTTTTTTTTTTTTTTGAGTGTCAGGGTTTTCATCGGTGAATTCAGTAGGTCGGGTGGGTTTTCGTTTTTGTTACTGGTTTGATTCGATGCTAGCCTAGGCTTGAGAGCGAGGGGTATTTTGTTAGAGTGTCTTATTTATCGCGATTGCCGGCGTTTCTTGTGCGATGGTCGACGTTCGTGCGGGGGGATGCGGGTCCGATCAGTTGTGATTCTGTACTCGCGCGCGTTTCTACTTTTAGTTTCGTTGATGTCGGTTTTGCTTCTGGTTTCTTATCTTTGTTTGGTTATTCCTATCGTTTTGTTATTTTATCGTTGTGCGTGTGTGTATTTTATGCTTCTATTTGTTTCTATTGTTAGATTTTTTTTTTTTTTATATTCTGTTCCTTATCGCTGCTCGGTTGGCCGTTTTTATCGGTTATTCGGGTGATTTTGTGTCGCGCTGTTTTCGTGATTTTACTTTTTTGGTTCGATTGCTGCATGGTTCTTTTGCTGGTTTTATTGTTATTATTTGAATTTAGCTGTTTGTTTTTCAATTGTTATTGTTATATTTGTTCCGTATGCTTGCTATTCCCGCGGTCAGCGCGGCAGTTTTTTCTTCTTTCTCCCCGTGGCCCACAGCGTGTATTTCGTTCGGGACGAGTATCGTCGCACTGCGGTGTCGTTGACCTCGAGTGTTCGGCGGGCGAGCGGTGTTCGCGCGGGGAGGTGCGGGGTCGATCAGCTGTGACGCTGTACTCGGGCGCGTCGCTACTTTTAGTTTCGTTGGTTGAGGTTCTGTTTCCGACTTCTACCTTTGTTTGGTTATTCCTATCGCGTTATTATTCTATCGTTGCGCGTGTGTGTTTTTACGTTTCTATTTGTTTCTATTGTTAGAGTTTTATATATATTCTGTTCCTTGTCGCTGCTCGATTTGTCGTTGTTTTTTTTTTTTTTTTTTATCGGTTATTCGGGTGGTTTTGTTTCGCGCTGTTCTCGTGATTTTATTCTTTTGGTTCGATTGTTGCGTGGTTCGTTTTGTCTTTTTGTGGAATTTGGTCTTTACAATTGTTATTGTTGTTTTATTTTATTTATTCTATGTATTCTTGTTCTGGTGGGTCGGCGCGACGGGGGGTTTTGTCTGTTTCGGTGATCGACGGCGCGTATTACTTTCGGGACGGTTATCGTCGCGCGGCGGTGTCCTTGGCCTCGAGCGGTTGGTAGGTGATCGGCGTTCGCGCGGGGAGGGGTGGGGGCGATCAGCTGTGAGTCTATACCCGGGCGCGTTTCAGTTTATTACTTCGTCGGTGGTGATTTTCGTTTCGGGATTCTATCTATCTATATATGTTCGGTCGTTTCTGTCGCGTTATTATTTTACCGTTGCGCTTGTGTGTAATTTGTTGTTTCTATTTGTTTTGTGTTTTTTTTTTTTTTCTACTGTTAATTTGCGTTTTGTCTTTATCCGTATGTTTCTCATTCTTGTTGCTCGTCCAGCGTTTTTGTTTTGGGTTTTCGGGTGGTTTATTTTTATTATTATTATTATTTTTTGTTTTTTCTCGCGCTGTTTTTCGTTGATTTTACTCTTTTAGTTCGGTTATTTTCTCTCGTAGGGTTCGTTTTTGCTAGTTTTGTCGTTATTGCTTTGATTTGGTCTTTGCGATCGTTGTTGTTCTATTTTTCTGTGCGTTTTCTATTTTCAGCGCGGGGGGGTTTTTTGGTATCAGTGCTCGGCGGTGCGTATTACTCTCGGGATGGTTATCGTCGCGCGGCGGTGTCCTTGGCCTCGAGCGGTTGGTAGGTGATCGGCGTTCGCGCGGGGAGGGGTGGGGTCGATCAGCTGTGAGTCTACACCCGGACGCGTTTCGGTTTATTTTTCATCGGTGGTGATTTTCGTTTCGGGATTCTATCTATCTATGTTCGGTCATTCCTGTCGCGTTTTTATTTTATCGTTGCGCGTGTGTGTGTTTTGTTGTTTCTATTTGTTTTGATTTTTATCTACTGTTAATTTTTGTGTTTTGTCTTTGTATGTGTATTTATATATTTTTCATTCTCGTTATTTGACCAGCGGTGTTGTTTTTGGGTATTCGGGTGGGTTTTTTGTTCTGTTTTCGTTGATTTTACATTTTCGGTTCGGTTATTGTCTGTCGCATGGTTCGTTTGCTATTTGTTGGTTGAGTTTGATTTAAAGAAAAAGAAAGAGAATTTTTGGTTCTTTAGTTTTTGCAATCGTTATTGTTCTATTTGCTCTTTATATATATATTTTCCCCTTCCCCCCTTTTTCTTTCTCTCTTCGCGGTTCTCGCGGATCAGTGTGGCGGTTGGTTTTTTGATTTCGGTGGTCGGTAGCGCGTTTTTCGTTCAGGGCGGGTATCGTCGTGCGGTGGTATCGCTGGTCTTTGGCGGTTGGGTGGCTGGCTGCGTCCGGGCAGAGGGGTGTGGGGTCGATCGGTTGTTCGTCATTCGGTGATTACGGTTCGGATTTCGCGCGTTAGCCTCTCCGTCCTTTCTTCCTTCCTTTCTTCCTTCCTTCCTTCCTTCTTTCCTTCCTTCCTTCCTTCCTTCCTTTCTTCCCCTTTTCTTCCTTCCTTCCTTCCTTCCTTGGTTGGTGCGGGTCAGGGTGTAGATTTTTCTCTCTTTTTTTTTTTTTACGGGGGGGTTTGTTCGTTCGTCGTGATTTCCTCTTTTTTTTTTTTTCGCGTCACCGTGTCGCTTTCGTTCGGTCCCCACTCGCGCGTGTCAGTTTTCTTTTTTTTTTTTTTATTATTATTATTTTTGTTCTGGTTGGTTTTGGTTTTATTGTTTTTTGGGAGTTTTTCTTATGCGTTGTGTGGGTCTTTGGTGTGGTAGGGGGGGTTGTTTTTCTTCTTGGAGCGTCGGGGGGGGCTCGTGTATGGCCGGGCGATCGAGTTTGTTATTTTTGAGGTTGGATTCCGGGGTCTCGGGGGTTGTCTGTTTTTTCTCTTTTTTTTTTTAATTGTTACTATCATTTGTTGTCGTTAATTTGTATGGTTGTTGCTGCTATTTTTGTTCTTATTATTTGTTATCGGTGGGGTTTTTTCTTTTTCCTTATTTTATCTCTTTTTTCCCGGGTCTCCCTGTTCGTTCATTCGAGTTCTACGTTCGCGCGTGTTTTTCCGTCGCGTTTTCCTCGCGCAGTTCCTTTGCCGTCGGGTCGCGGTTCTCGTTCGCGTCCGCGTGTTTCTTCGCCGTGGTTTGTCGTTTTTTTTTTTTTTTTTTTCGTTCGTAGAGTTTGCCGGTTTGTTGTCGTTGTCTCGATGGTTTTTCTCTCGTCGGTCGGTTCGGTGGCGGTCGCGGTGGGTGGTTTATGGAGATTGGGGGTTGGTTCGTTCGCGGGGTTTTTTTTTTTTTCTCTCTTTCGCGCGTGTCTCTCGTTTCGCGGTGGTTCTTTCCTCGCGGCGGTGTCGGGTGATTCGCGCGTGGGTCTGCTGTTGGTTTTTCGCGAGTTTTGGCGGTCACCGCGGAGAGGAGTTTGTCCCGCGTCTTCGGGGAACGGTCCCTTCCTGCCTCCTTTGACCGTCTCGTTACGGAAATCGCGCCCTCCCCCTCCGCGCATGGGGGGGAGGGCGCGACCGCTTCCGATTGAGTGTCCGAGGTGGTGACTCGCGTGTGTTCCCTGAAGTTCCCCTTGGGTCGGTACAGTCCGCTCGCGTGGCTGGACTCCCGTCCCTTTTACCTCGCCGTTTGTTATAAGCCCGAAGGCGGGCCTTCTCTCCTTTGCGCGCGAAAGCCCGTCTTCTTCGGGCCGACGGCCGAGGAAGGAGAATCCTCCCTATCTCTTTTTAGCTATCGCGGTGTTGCGGCGACTGGGGTGGATGATCGCGCGGGGTTGCTTTGTTTCGGGTTCTTTCTTGGTTGCGATTTTGTTCTTTCTCTATTTTCCCCTCCCTACCCTTTCTCTCCCTTTGTTCGATCGCGTCCTTTGGGTATTCTGTTCGCGTCCCTTTCTTGCTCGACTCTAGTCCCGTTCTTTTTACTTTTCCTCGCGTTACTTCCCTCCTCTGTCTTTGGTACGTGCGGGTCGCGGTGTTCGTCCGTGTTTCCCTTATCGTCGTGCGTTCTACTGTCGTTTCTTTCGGTCCTTTACGCGTGCGCGCGGTCTTTGTTCTCTCGTCGTGTCCGCGTTGAGGGTTGGGGGGGAATGGAACGCGGGCACTCGTGGGGTCTCGATGCGGCTGATTTTACACTTTCACTTTCTCTCTCTCTCTCTCTGTCTCTCCGTGGGTCCATGTCGCGAAAAGAAGTCAAGCAATTGTCTCGGTGTCGATTTTTACCGTCCCGAGTCTTACGAGTTGTTCTTTCTATACCGTGGGATTTTTGCGGTCCGATGTTTCTTGGAATCGAGTGAATTTTATTATATTATTATTCTATTATCGTCTACGGTGCTACCCTTGTTGCTTCTATCGTGCTATCGCGCAGTTAATCGTCGGATCTCTTGGAAGGTTCGGCCCGTGGAGGGTTGGTCTTTCTCGCGTTCTTTCGACTTTTCTATCCGTTCGTTGCCTCTCTACGGTACGACTCCCGGTTGCCCGCGTTCCCTTTCCTAGTTAATTATTGTTGTTCGTTTGTTTGTTCCTACCTTTTTTCCCCGGTTTTGCGTTGTCGTGGGTGGGTGGGTGGTGGGTTCGGATCGTCTCTTCGGACCAAAGTCGATCGTGGCCCTGTTTCGCTCGTACACGCACTCTTTTTTATATATATTTTTTTTTAACGGGTTTTTTATTGTTATTTTTGTGATATAAATGTTCTCTATGCTGATAGTTATTGTATTATTGAAAAATGAGGGGAGTTTTTTTTTTTTGTTTGTTTGCTAGTGCTCTCGTTAGTTCACTGAAACGTTCTCTAACCCAGACCTAACCCAGACCTAGGAACGTTAGGAACGTTAGGAAAGTCCTCAGCGGGAGGGTGACCGGTGCCACCCCAAGGCGATAAGCTGGAGCAGCGTTGACTCCCGTGCCTACACAATACTCCCCGGCTCGGCCGCTGTTTGGACCTCACCGGCGGAGCAAGGATCGCATTACCCGCCCGGTTTTAACCTGGTGCTAGGGCCCCTGGCTTTATTCGGATCGGCCCGGGCCACTTGCCAAGGGTGCTCCCGCAGTACAGGGTGAGATTTCATTAACGGTGCAGCCATCCCTACCTCTCCCACTAGCTGTTGCCTCAGGAGAAGCGTGATAATTCGTTGGGTTGCCCGACTCGATCTCAGTTTCTCCTGCTCGTCACTCCCCATCACCACTCGTACGTTCGAGCATCGAAGAGGCAGCACATCCCAACCGACGATGTGTTATTGATCACCGATCAAGTAATACGCGTTCGAGCGCAGGTAAGGTAAGGCAGGCCTGACATCGATAACCGAAGAGGCAGCACATCCAAGCCGACGATGTGCTATTGATCATTGATCAAATAGCACGCGTTCGAGCGCCGCCACAAGAGCAGCACGCCGGCAAGGCAGGCCTGACATCGATAACCGAAGAGGCAGCACATCCAAACCAACCAACGATGATGTATCATTGATCACCGATCAAGTAACACGCGTTCGAGCGCCGCAACAGGAGCAGCACGCCGGCAAGGCAGGCCTGACATCGATAAATGTGATGATAACGAGTTCCGAACAGGATTGGGTATCCGATGCTTCCTTGGGATACATTGTATTCCTATCGTACATGCATGAGCTACCATGCCTACATTGAGAAATCTAATATTGAGCAGAATTAAGCAAAGTTGCTCCCCACCCACCCATCCTATTTGTTTAATTGAAAAACTAATGTAGTGTGAACAACAACAACAACAACACCAACAGCAATAAATAACAGCAGTGGCAAATACCAACAACACTTTGATAGAGTGGAATAAATGGAGTGTGGTAATAGTAATAATAGTAGTAGTAGTAATAGTAGTAGTAGTAGTAGTAGTAGTAGTAATAGTAGTAGTAGTAGTAGTAGTAGTAGTAGTAGTAGTAATATTAGTAGTAGTAGTAATAATAATAATAATAGTAGTAGTCGTAGTAGTAGTAGTAGTAGTATTAGTAATAGTAGTAGTAAAAATAATAATAATATTAATAATAGTAATAGTAATAGTAGTAATAGTAGTAGTAGTGGTAGTAGTATTAGTAGTAGTGATAATAATAATAATAATAATGAAGTAATAACAGTAACAGTATGTTATGTTATGTTAATAGTAGTAGTAGTATTGGTAGTAATATAAGTAATAATAGGATTAGACTTAATGAGAAAAAAAAAAAAAAAAAAAATAGCGATGATAATAGAAATAATAGGAATAGTATGAGTAGCATTAGCAGAGGGTGATGAAAGATGACTATCCATATCGATAACAATAATAAATTGATTGGTTAATAATATTAGTTGTAGAGAGATGATGATCGTAAATAAATATATATTAGAATTGGTTCTCGATATCAATAGTAATGATGATGATAATAATTAGCTAGTTGACTAGTTAGTTAATTAGTATTGATAGTATTAACAATAGTGATAATAGTAGAATGAAGAAGAAGTTAGTTATCCATATCAGTAGAGGTGAAAATGACAATTTAATAGTTATTTAAGAATAATAATGGTATTAGTAATGATAACAGTAATGATCGTATTAATAGTAGATTATCATCATCACTGCTGCCACCACCATCGCTGACAATAGCGGCAACAACAGTAGTGACAACAAGTATAATTAGTGGTAATGTTAACAATAGTACAAATATAAGAAGAAGTAGGAACAGTAATAGTGATAAGATAGATTATAGCAAATTATCAGTTTCGATAGTGATGAGGATAATGATAATAATTAACTAGTTAATTAAATTTAAAAATATCATAAAAAGAGAGTAAAACATTAATGTATATTATTATTGACCCCACAAGTGACAACAAAACTAACAGTGAAATTATTGATAAAAATGTCATCCTCATTAGTAACCCAACTGATGTATAACTGAATGATAAGAAGAAGAAAAAGAGTTTGTTGATATCCCACCATCATCACCATGTGAGATCAGTATGTTAAAAAATGAGAAAAAGAGAAAATGTTATTATGAATAATAGTGTTTAGTAGTAGAATTAGTATTGGATGTATAAGACAGCGCTATTTGTTAAAAAAAATGATAATAAGAGAGGCAGGGAAGATATAATGATGGGTTAAAAGTAGGCAAAAAGATAAAAATTTAGAAAAAGATAGTGAATATGAGTAGATAAATCAGAAAAAGAAGAGTGAATAAAGTAAGCTGTTAATCGATAGTTCAGTGCAGTAGGTAAGTCAATGGAAGAAGATAAGTTAGATTATTCCGATATGTCAGTCAGAGTAAGTCGGTAACTCGATAAGTCGGTAAGTCTGTGAGTCGGTAGGCCAGTAAGTCGATAATTCAGTGCAGTAGGTAAGTCAATGGAAAAGATAAGTTAGATTATTCTAATATGTCGGTCATAGTAAGTCGGTAACTCGATAAGTCGGTAAGTCTGTGAGTCGGTAGGCCAGTAAGTCGGTAGGACAGTGAGTCGGTAAGACAGTGAGTCAGTGCGTCAGTGAGTCGGTAATTTAGTAGGTAAAGAGAGAGTTGGTAGAAGAAGATAACGTAGATAGAAGTTAGTGTGTGTGTATGTGTCACCGCTGCCTATCAATTGAGCAATTTTCTGCTCCTTCAATCTTTCTGATTCTAACTATCTATTTGCAAACTCTATTCTATTACCCTTCCACCCTTACCCTCGCCCCTCCTCCCCTCCTCGCGGTTTCCTATTTAATATAACACCATACCTACATATTCTCGCGATGCAAGTATGACTGTTATTTGTTCATTTACCGAGATCAAACTAACTATGCTGCCTGCTGCTGTTGTTCTCTAAATACAATCCTGCCGCGTGACTCTAAATTTTGTCAAACGTTTCGAATATGACTCCCTTATCCGATTTGATAAGTGAGTCTAGCTGGGTTCTAGAAGCTGGTACCTCCCACCCTTTTTGCCTACTCAAGGTCCCTGATGGAGAGCCCCATTCAACTTCATCGAAGTCTCCTTACAGGTGTGACATCGAATCCATAGCGGGTTGAACCAGCCGGCTGGGTCTCTCCCGCGGTTAGATCGGAAACCCCCTCCCTTCCAGCGAGGTCTGGTGAAAGGCTGGGTTATTCATTCTCTAAGATACACGCGTACCCGGCTTTTTAAGTTTCGAACTCTAAGGTGACTCTATTTTTGGAAGTGATCGGATTTACGCGAATCGGTTGGGCGAGCAGGTCACTCAGGGTGGTCCTCCCGGGAGGCTTCCTGAGACAGTTTGCTCGCAGGGATAAAGACTCCTGTTCACGAGGGCCGATGCAGGGAATCGAATCTCTATGCATTTTACATCTTGCCTGAGTTCCGATTGTCCTACATCCGCTCGTATCTCGATTCCAAAGGTCTCACTCCCGTTCACTCGCCCCGCGAGTGTAGAATCTAATTTCTTCCTCTTCCGTTCTCCATTGATTTGTCTCCCTTCCTCCAAGGGTTCGTACTCCTGGTGGGCAGGATTCGTTCGTCGGGATTTGTTCGTTCGTCCTTGAAAAAGGGAGAACGGAGCAGTGAGAGGGAGTGGAGGGGAGCAGTCATCGCTGCTTTCCTCAAGCCATGTCGGAGTTTCACTGATTCCGACACGAAACCGTGAATCAGCTACTTCTCTTCCTTTTTCGATGGCTCCCCTGGTACCCTGCTCATCGTCCGCTCCCTTGCGTTGTAAATTCCATCTGAAAATAAAAATCCCTCTCCTTCCTGTTACAACATGGCAGCAGGCAGGATTGGAGGTTCTTTTTTATGTTTTTGTTCGAACTTCTCATTCTCCTTACGGAGATGATAAGTTTCTGGAGAAAGTTCGCTTTATCTCTACAGAGATATTGCGGGTAACCTCAGACCTAGTGTTTCGGGTAAGCCCAGACCTAGTCAAAGTTACTTCGGGGTAGCTTAGACCTAGTATTTCGGGCAACCTAGACCTAGGTTTTCGGTCGTTCGATAGTTCGCTAATCGTCCCTTTCACCCCTGTCTCAGATCAACGTGCCAGCCAGACTCCTGGTTTGTCCGAATCCTCGAGCGACAGGAGATTCGAGGGACTTTTGCGGGTTCTTTGTTGGTTCGCCTAAAGCGTGTTCTCCATGGGTTCGTGGGCATCTCCCCAGCTGGTTCGGCTCGTTCGAGGAGTTGAAATCTTGGATTCCAACTTGTAGTTCGGGATTCTCGGTCCATCCCGGGTCGAGGGGTGAGTCGGAAGAGAAGGGAGTAGAGGGGAGCAGTCATCGCTGCTTACCAAAAGCCATATCGGAATTTCGCCGGTTCAGACACGAAACCTTAAACCGGTTACTCTTCTTCCTCGTTCGATGGCTCCTCCTCGTACCCTGTCCCTCGCCCACTCCGCTCGAAATGACAAGGATACTGCTCGCTGCTGTCTTTTTCTCTCTCTGCGTATCGCCTGATGCATGTTCGTGGGGATTGTTTGTGGAACGGGAGAACGGGGGGATTCCATCCTTCCTTGGTCTCCTACAGCCGTTCCCCGTCCCACGCGTAGAGATCCGGTCCCTGCGGGTCGTTCGTACGACGGCAAAGTAAGTCCGCCTGTTCAATTTTCTCGTGTTCTACAGCCATCCATTTTCCGCGATCCTGGATTCAGGGCGTTGCTATCGGCCCTAGGTGGAGGGTGAATGCGTAGGAGGGAGTAGAGGGAAGCAGTCATCGCTGCTCACCACGAGCCATGTCAGAATTTCCCCGGTTCAGACGCGAAGCCTTAAACCGACTACTCTTCCTCCTTCGTCGATGGCTTCGCCTCGTACCCTGCCCAACGATTTCCCTCCTGTGACGAGGATGATGACCTCGTTGATCGGGATCCCGGATCGATCCGAGTGAGGGGCGAGTCCTGCGAGAGGGAGTAGAGGGAAGCAGTCATCGCTGCTTACCGAAAGCCATATCGGAATTTCGCCGATTCAGACGCGAAGCCTTAAATCGGTTACTCTTCTTCCTCGTTCGATGGCTTCACCTCGTACCCTGTTCACCGCTCGTTCCCTCACGGTGATGACGATGCTTGTCTGCTCTCATCTCTTCCCCTACCTGCTTACTGCAGGCAGGATCGGAGATGCCTCTGGTACAGTCTTTCCCTACGGGTGAAAAGATTCAGATTTATTCGTGTCTCACCTGTGACGTGCCCATTGATATTGTTTATGGAGCGGGGAACGGGGGGATTCCATCCTTCCTTGGTCTCCTACTGCCGTTCCCCGTCCAACGCGTGGAGATCTGGTCTCTGCTGGTCGTTCGTGAAGTGGAGAAATTTTCTCCGCCCTCTTCACCCGCTGCCGTCTATCCCTCGCAATCGTGAATTCAGGGTTGTTTCCCAGACAACCCTGTGTGGAGGGCGGATTCGTGATAGGGAGTAGAGGGAAGCAGTCATCGCTGCTCGCCATGAGCCGTGTCAGAATTTCCCCGGTTCAGACGCGAAGCCTTAAACCGACTACTCTTCCTCCTTCGTCGATGGCCTCGCCTCGTACCCTGCCCTACGATCTCCCTCCTGTGGCGAGGATAATAACCTCGCTGGACGGGATCCTTGATCGAGCCCGAATGAAGGACGAGTCGGCGAAAGGGAGTAGAGGGAAGCAGTCATCGCTGCTTACCATAAGCCATATCGGAATTTCGCCGATTCAGACGCGAAGCCTTAAATCGGTTACTCTTCTTCCTCGTTCGATGGCCTCTCCTCGTACCCTGTTCACCGCTCGCTCCCTCGTAACGATGAAGTTCACGTCCGCTGCGTTCACCTTCCCTCACTGCGTGCTGCAGGCAAGGTCGGAGGTACCTAAAGTTCTGTTTCCCTTGCGGGAGAAAATAACCCAGACCTAACCCAGACCTAACCCAGACCTAACCCAGACCTAACCCAGACCTAACCCAGACCTAACCCAGACCTAACCCAGACCTAACCCAGACCTAACCCAGACCTAACCCAGACCTAACCCAGACCTAACCCAGACCTAGGAACGTTAGGAACGTTAGGAAAGTCCTCAGCGGGAGGGTGACCGGTGCCACCCCAAGGCGATAAGCTGGAGCAGCGTTGACTCCCGTGCCTACACAATACTCCCCGGCTCGGCCGCTGTTTGGACCTCACCGGCGGAGCAAGGATCGCATTACCCGCCCGGTTTTAACCTGGTGCTAGGGCCCCTGGCTTTATTCGGATCGGCCCGGGCCACTTGCCAAGGGTGCTCCCGCAGTACAGGGTGAGATTTCATTGACGGTGCAGCCATCCCTACCTCCCCCACTAGCTGTTGCCTCAGGAGAAGCGTGAAAGTACGTTGGGCTGCCCGACTCGATCTCAGTTCCTCCTGCTCGTCACTCCCCATCACCACTTGTACGTTCGAGTATCGAAGAGGTAGTACATCCAAGCCAACGATGTGCCATTGACCACCGATCAAGTAATACGCGTTCGAGCGCAGGTAAAGGTAAGGCAGGCCTGACATCGATAACCGAAGAGGCAGCACATCCAAGCCGACGATGTGCTATTGATCATTGATCAAATAGCACGCGTTCGAGCGCCGCCACAAGAGCAGCACGCCGGCAAGGCAGGCCTGACATTGATAACCGAAGAGGCAGCACATCCAAACCAAACCAACGATGATGTATCATTGATCACCAATCAGGTAACACGCGTTCGAGCGCCGCAGCAAAAGCAGCACGCCGGCAAGGCAGGCCTGACATCGATAAATGTGATGATAGCAAGTTCCGAACAGAAATGGGTATCCGATGCTTCCTTGGGATACATTGTATTCCTATCGTATATGCATGAGCTACCATGCCTACATTGAGAAATCTAATATTGAGCAGAATTAAGCAAAGTTGCTCCCCACCCACCCATCCTATTTATTTAATTGAAATCTAACATAGTGTGAACAACAACAACACCAACAGCAATAAATAACAGCAGCGGCAAACATCATCAACAGCACTTTGATAGATTGGAATAAATGGAGTGTGGTAGTAGTAGTAGTAGTAGTAGTAGTAGTAATAGTAGTAGTAGTAGTAATAGTAGTAATGGTAGTAGTAATAATAATAATAGTAGTAGTCGTAGTAGTAGTAGTAGTAGTATTAGTAATGGTAGTAGTAATAATAATAATAGTAGTAATAGTAATAGTAATAGTAGTAGTAGTAGTAGTAGTGGTAGTAGTATTAGTAGTAGTGATAATAATATTAATAATAAAGTAGTAACAATAACAATATGTTATGTTATGTTAATAGTAGTAGTAGTAGTGATAGTAATAGAGGTAATAATAGGATTAGACTTAATGATAGTAGCGATGATAATAGAGATAATAGGAATAGTATGAGTAGCATTAGCAGAGGGTGATGAAAGATGACTATCCATATCGATAACAATAATAAATTGATTGGTTAATAATATTATTAGTTGTAGAGATAATGATGATCGTAAATAAATATATTAAAATTGGTTCTCGATATCAATAGTAATGGTGATGATAATAATTAGCTAGTTGGCTAGTTAGTTGATTAGTATTGATAGTATTAACTATAGTGATAATAGTAGAATATGAAGAAGTTGGTTATCCATATCAAATAGAAGTGATAGTGAAAATTTATTAGTTATTCAAGAATAATAATGATATTAATAATGATAACAGTAGTGATCGTATTAGTAGTAGATTATCATCATCACTGTCGTCACCACCATCGCTAGCAGTAGCATCAATAACAGCAGTGATAATAAGTATTATTAGTGGTAGTATTAGCAATAGTACAAATATAATAAGTAGGAATAGTAATAGTGATAAGCAAATTATTATCAGTTTCAATAGTGATGAGGATAATGATGATAATTAGCTAGTCAATTAAATTTAGTAATAATAGTGATTAGAAATATCATAAAAAGAAGGTAAAATATTAATGTATATTATTATTGGCCCCACAAGTGACAACAAAACTAACGATTAAAATAACGGTGAAATTATTGATGATAATTTCACTACCATTAGTAACCCAACTGATGTATAACAGAATAATAAGAAGAAGAAAAGGAGTTTATTGATATCATCACTATCATCACCATGTGAGATCAATATGTTAAAATAGTGTTGATATGAGAAGAAGAGAGAATGCTATTATAAATAATAGTGTTTAGTAGTAGGATTAGTATTGGATGTATAAGACAGCACTAATTGTTATATAATGATAATAAGAGAGACAGGGAAGATATAATGATGAGTTAAAGGTAGGCGAGAAGATAAAATTTCAGAAAAAGATAGTAGATAAATCGGAAAAAGAAGAGCGGATAAAGTAAGCTGTTAGTCGATAATTCAGTGCAGTAGGTAAGTCAATGGAGAAAGATAAGTTATATTATTCCAATATGTCGGTCAGAGTAAGTCGGTAACTCGATAAGTCGGTAAGTCTGTGAGTCGGTAGGCCAGTAAGTCGATAATACAGTGCAGTAGGTAAGTCAATGGAAAAAGATAAGTTAGATTATTCCAATATATCGGTCAGAGTAAGTCGGTAACTCGATAAGTCGGTAAGTCTGTGAGTCGGTAGGCCAGTAAGTCGATAAGACAGTGAGTTGGTAAAGCAGTGAGTCGGTGCGTCAGTGAGTCGGTAATTTAATATATAGAGAGAGAGTTGGTAGAAGAAAATAACGTGGATATAAGTTAGTGTGTGTGTATGTGCTACTGCTGCCTATCAATTGAGCAATTTTCTGCTCCTTCGATCTTTCTGATTCTAACTATCTATTTGCAAACTCTATTCTGTTACCCTACCACCCTTACCCTCGCCCCTCCTCCCCCCCCCTCGCGGTTTTCTATTTAATGTAACGTCGTACTGCATTTTCTCACGATGCAGGCATGACCGTTATTTGTTCGTTCACTGAAATCAAACTAACTATGCTGCCTGCTGCTGTTGTTCTCTAAGTACAATCCTGCCGCGTGACTCTAAATTTTGTCAAACGTTTCGAATATGACTCCCTTATCCTATTCGATAAGTGAGTCCAGCTGGATTCTAGGAGCTGGTACCTCCCACCCTTTTTACCTACTCAAGGTCCCTGATGGAGAGCCCCTTTCAACTTCATCGAAGTCTCCTTACAGGTGTGACATCGAATCCATAGCGGGTTGAACCAGCCGGCTGGGTCTCTCCCGCGGTTAGATCGGAAACCCCCTCCCTTCCAGCGAGGTCTGGTGAAAGGCTGGGTTATTCATTCTCTAAGATACTCGCGTACCCGGCTTTTTAAGTTACGAACTCTAAGGTGACTCTATTTTTGGAAGCAATCGGATTTACGCGAATCGGTTGGACGAGCAGGTCGCTCAGGGTGGTCCTCCCGGGAGGCTTCCTGAGACAGTTTGCTCGCAGGGATAGAGACTCCTGTTCACGAGGGCCGATGCAGGGAATCGAATATCTATGCATTTTGCATCCTGCCTGAGTTCCGATTGTCCTACATCCGCTCGTATCTCGATTCCAAAGGTCTCACTCCCGTTCACTCGCCCCGCGAGTGTAGAATCTAGTTTCTTCTTCTTCCGTTCTCCATTGATTCGTCTCCCTTCCTCCATGGGTTCGTACTCCTGGTGGGCAGGATTCGTTCATCGGGATTTGTTCGTTCGTCCCTGAAAAAGGGAGAACGGAGCATTGAGAGGGAGTGGAGGGGAGCAGTCATCGCTGCTTTCCTCAAGCCATGTCGGAGTTTCACTGATTCCGACACGAAACCGTGAATCAGCTACTTCTCTTCCTCTTTCGATGGCTCCCCTGGTACCCTGCTCACCGTCCGCTCCCTTGCGTTGTAAATTCCATCTGAAAATAAAGACTCCCTCACCTACCTGTTACAACATGGCAGCAGGTAGGATTGGAGGTTCTTTTTTATGTTTTTGTTCAAATTTCTCACTCTCCTTACGGAGATGATAAGTTTCTGGAGAAAATTCGCTTTATCTCCTCGGAGATATTGCGAGTAACCTTAGACCTAGTGTTTCGGGTAAGCCCAGACCTAGTCAAAGTTACTTCGGGGTAGCTTAGACCTAGTATTTCGGGCAACCTAGACCTAGGTCTTCGGTCGTTCGATAGTTCGCTAATCGTCCTTTTCACCCCTGTCTCGGATCAACGTGCTAGCCAGATTCCTGGTTTGTCCGAATCCTCGAGCGACAGGGGATTCGAGGGACTTTTGCGGGTTCTTTGTTGGTTCGCCTAAAGCGTGTTCTCCATGGGTTCGTGGGCATCTCCCCAGCTGATAACCCAGACCTAACCCAGACCTAACCCAGACCTTTTTTTTTTTTTTTTTTTTTTTTTTTTTTACATGAGGAAATCTTCAACAAGACACCCACTGCCTGAGGAGGGCAGCGGGTAGTGTGGGATTCTTACCCACTAAAACCTCATGGCAACCTCGTTGAGTCTTTAAGGCGGACCCCGGGCTCCAGCTCGCAATTTCAACCGCAGCCCGCCAGACTCGGATCTCAGTAGAACTGAGTCCTCACACACAATTGAAGCCGTCATGCGGTTAGCATACATGACGGCTTCCCATCCCATCATGGTGGACAAGTCCATGCCAGGCAGAGTCCCTCAACTCATACCTGGCCCATGATATTGCGCCGGGAAGCAAGTTCCGAAGAGGAGGATGCATGAACCTCTCCGGATACTTGATTCCCGACTACCCTTCCCCTAGAGAATATAAACCCTCCCTTAAAAAAATAAATAAACCCAAACATTCATACACCATTCATACCAATAAATACATTTACTCACACACTCATTCAATAAATAACTGGGCGCTGGGTGACGCCATCGGTAGTCCGAGGGAAGGCAGCAACACGCATGCTCGCATCGCTACCCTCCCATTAGGACTACCGTCTCCTCGCCCGAGCTGGTCGGCGTGCAGATCTGGCTGCCACCCTTAACCCCTCCCTATCCCTCTCCGCGGCTTCCTTCTGCAGGAGAACCTCCTCGCAGAAGGTCACCACGGCCCTCCATTTCTCCTCTGAAAGGATCATCTCCCTCACTACACACTGTAGTGAGAGATCCCCCCCCACAGAATCCCTGAGGACACTACGCTGACCAGCCCACGCTGGGCAAACCTCCAGCGTGTGCTGCGCGGTGTCCTCCGCCGAGTCACAATGGTGACACTCGGCAGTCTCCTCCTTCCCTATATTATACAGGTACTCACCAAAGCAACCATGCCCGGTGAGCACCTGTGTCAAACGATATGTGAGGCGGCCATGCCTTCTATTCACCCACTCCCGGAGGAGCGGGCGAATAGCCTTAACAGCGCGGCTTTCCGCGTTGGCCGGATCGTCTAACCAATCCAACCAACGGTTCCAGACACGCTGCTCGGCCTGGCGTCTCACCTCACTTCCAGAGGCTTCTGGCCGTTCCACCCCATCTGCCTGCCGCGCAGCACGAAGGTCTACATAGACCTCCGCAGCCATATGCGCATAGCAAGAAAATGGGGGTGAACTTGCCAGAACTGTGGCGGCCGCATAGGAAATCGTACGGTAACCCCGTACGACCCTGATCGCCATTACCCGGTGCACATTGCGAAGAACGCAATCACCCCGGGTGTTGACGGCCAGCCCGCCAGCCCATATCGGCGCTCCGTAAAGCGCCATGGACCTGACGACTCCCATGTAAAGCCGCCTTATCCTCCCACTTGGCCCCCCGAGATTAGGCGCGAGACGACTTAAAGCAGCCGCCGCGCGCTCCAATCGAGGAGCCAAGGCATCGAAGTGATGCGAGAAACGCCAGTAGCTATCCACGATGAGGCCCAAGTATTTAAACCTGCGCCTCACCGGGACATCCACCCCACTTACCTTAACTGAGGCTTTCGGCGGCACGCCTCGACCGGAGACCTCACACATCCAAATGGCCTCCGTCTTGGCGGCCGATACCTCCAACCCCAGCTCCCTAATAGCGGAGACCACCAGTGCCACCGACTCTTCGGCTACCCTGATGGTGCTCCTCCAATCCGGACCGACGACAACGATCATTGTGTCGTCTGCATACGCCACCAATGTCGTGCCGCCGGGGAGGGATATCCGCAGAACAGCATCGTAGGCTAAGTCCCATAGCAGCGGACCTAAAACAGATCCCTGCGGGACACCCCGATGCACGGCGTGGAACTCCTCGCCGCCCCTCCCGTACCATCCGACTTTCCTGTCCTTCAGGTAATGCCGGACCAGTCTCTTCAGATAGGAGGGAACTCGATGGTAATCGAGCGCCCTACCTATAGCTTTCCAAGAGACGGTGTTAAAGGCGTTCGCTATATCTAGCGATATCGCCAAAGTAACACCGCCCTGGTCCACTCCCGGCCTGGCGAGGCCGCGTACTCTGTCGATAGCATCGACAGTAGAGCGACCCCGCCTGAAGCCAAACTGGGCATCCGAGAGGTCCGGGCCATCCCCAGACAGGTGCCTGACGATTCTGCCAGCAATTACTCTTTCGAGCAGCTTGCCGGCTTCATCAAGCAGGCATATCGGTCGGTACGCCGAGGGTTGCTCCGCTGGTTTTCCCTCCTTCTGGAGGAGCACCAGTTTTGCCTTCTTCCAACGTGAGGGGAACCGACCCGTCCTCAAACATGCGTCAAATAGACGCCTGAGGCCGGGCCTAAGGACACCGCACGAAGAACCCAGGACCTTTCCAGGGATACCATCCGGGCCAGGTGCCGTGTTACGGGCAGTCATGCGCCGGATGGCCCCAGAAATCTCCTCTTCGGAGACTCCCAGCTCGTCGGTCCAGTCCTCACTGGCCACCGACACCTCTTCGACAGGCTCGTCGGCTTCATCCTCCTCAGGAGGGAATAGTACCGACACCACCTGCCGAAGGAACTGAGAGTCCAGCCTCTCCGTTAACGGAGGCGCCCATGGTCTGAGTTTACCCATAACCATCTTATACGGGCGCCCCCACGGATCGGACTGTAGACCGTCGAGGAGTTCCTTCCACGCCTGGTTCTTCGCATCGAAGATGGCCAGTCTAAGAGTCTTGCGCGCCTCGGAATATTCCAAGCGCCGCGCCAAGATCTCTTCCTCCGTGACCCGTCTACGCCGACGGGTCCGGGTGTACCGGCGTCTGGCCCTCATACACAAAGTACGGAGATTCGCAATCTCTTCGGACCACCAGTACACCGATCCCCGACGTGGGGTGCCGACACGGGGCATCGTCGCATCACAAATGGTGTGCATTATGCCCCGAAACCAGTCGGCACCCGCCTCCGGATCGTCGAGAATCTCGCCCGGCATTTCCTGCCAGGCGACGACGGAGGCCGCCATCTCCGCGGCGCCCTTCTCAAGGCGTTTCAACGCCCAGCGCGGTGTCGGATCGAGCCGACGAGGACCGGTCGGTGCTGGAGAGTTGATATTAAAGAAAATATAGAGGTGGTCACTTAAGGTGGCCACCTCCTCCGCAACTCTCCAGCCGGTCACACGACGCGCAATACCAGGGGTGGCAAATGATAGATCCACTATCGACTCACCCCTAGCGTGAACGCACGTGCTCGCGTTGCCTTGATTCAGGAGAATCAGGCCGCGACTCGTCGCCCAGTAGACTAGCGCATCGCCTTTTGGAGTGGTTCTGGGGCTTCCCCATGCCGTCGCATGAGCATTGAAGTCACCCAGAACCAATATCTGGCGAGGTCGGCAGGCCTCAACACACCTGCCTAACTCATCCAGATACTCCTCGTATAGGCCGAGGCCCATCGAAGGCGATGCGTAGCATCCGATCACCGCGTGTTCCCCCCACGCTACCGCCACGAAGCCCTTACCACGATGCAGAACGTGGCAGGAAGGGGCTCCGTGGCTCATCTCCCACGTGATCGCCGCAACCCCATCCAAATCCCCCGCCCAGTTAGGACGGTTGAGGATGCGATAGGGCTCGGCGATCACGGCCAGGCCGATCCCCCCCCGCCGGAGGGTTTGCAGCAACAAATCTTGTGCACTCCGGCAGTGGTTGAGGTTGCTCTGGAGGAGGCGTGTAGACATTATCGAAATGCCTATTCAGCCTCCCCCGTGGCTCTCCCCTGGTCGGCCTGACCCTTGATAGAGGACGGTTCGTCTCCGTCCTCTATCATAATAATCTCGAGCATCGGAGAGGAACTCCTGCTCTCCGACGCTCGCGGTGAGGCGGGTGGGGACCCAATCCTCACCTCCTCAAAGGGGATGGGGGAAAGGAGATGGGAAAAAGGAGGAGGAGTGGGAGAGGAAGAAGAAGGAGGTATGGGAGGAGGAAGGGAAGAGGGAATGGGAAGAGAAGAGGGAGTGGGAAGGGAAGAGGGAAGGGAAACAGGGGTGGAAACATTTTCCACCTCCATCGCCGTCGTCCTCTCCTTCTCTTTCTCCTTAACAAGGGAGGAGGTCTTGCCCTTTCCCCTACTAGTTTTAGCAGGGGGAGGCTTTTCTCCTCCCTTGTTCGGGGCGGCCTTCGGCGGCGGCTTGCAGGCAGGACCTCCCATCCTGTGATTCGCCGCTTTGCCCTTAACAGAACAAAGCGGGCAGGAGGGAGCCGCCTTGCAATCCGCGGCCTTATGACCGCCCTTGCCACACCGGTAGCAGAGGCCGGACCTGTCCACCGTGCTAGTGCACTTCTGGCGGACATGCCCGACCTCTAAACATTTATAACATTGTAGCGGCCTCCTCTCGAGGACCGCTACCTTTGCCTGGAGAAACTGGACCTCTATGTGTCCAGCTTTCTCCAGGATCCTTCCCGTAGCGAGGGGGCATCGGACCCAGGCCGAGAACAAACCGGAGGGCATCCTCCGGAGGCTCCCGACCTTCACCTCCCCCTCGCTGCAGCCGCCTGCCTTTGCAACCGCCTTACGGACATCCTCTGGTCCTGACATTTCTGTCAGGCCAGTGATGCCGATTTCGGCGGTCTTTTGAGGGCAGGCGACTATCACGCCCGTTCCCTCCGTGGCTTTCTTCAGGGCGGCCAAAAGCCCGGCAGCCTTGAGAAGGCTGTCGGGTCCTGGGACCTCCATAACGAGGGCCCCGGTGACCGCCCTTTTGGGCCTCAGATTGCCCTCTATTCCTAGGGCCCGCTGATTAATCTCGGCCATAGCCCGAGACATCGCAGGCCCCAGAATGTTTTCCTGGCCAGCCGGCGCCGAGACCGTGATCGCCGAGTTTTTCGGCGGCCGCGGCAATTTCGGGGCCTCAGGCTGGCCAGGTTTCACCTTGGGGGCAGTCTTTGAGGGCGGCATTACCACCTTCTGACCGCCCCCATTATTTCCCTTCTTTTGAGAAGAGGAAGAGGCGGGAGCCTGGGCTTTGGCCGCCTGCGAGGGGGAAGACTTCTTCTTCCCTCTCTTCACGACCTCCACCCAGGTTTCCGCAGGCGGAGCCCTCACAGGAGCGGGAGGAGCCTGTGAGGCTCCCTTCGCTCCCGAGGTCTCAGGTCCGGAGCCCCTCTTCCTCTTCTTCTTTTTCTTCTTCTTCCCACCCTCTACAGGAGGAGTGGGAAGGGGCACCTCGGTCAGGGCCACAGCAGCCGAGGGACCACCCTCAAGGCGCTCGGGAGCAGCCGAGGGCATATTGCCCTCCTGGCGCTTTCCAGCAGCCAAGGGTGTATTGCCCTCAAGGCGCTTAATGACCCTGCCGAGGGCCAACAGCCTGGAACTGAAATTCAGCTCCAGGCTGTTAAATTTCTCGTTTAGGATCCCCATGATCCTCGACTCCGACTGATCCGTATCAGCCGGAGTCTCAGTGGTGACCCTATCGACCTCCATGGCCTCGCTCGTCCCTGGGACTGCGGCGCCATGGAGATCATTTTCTTTTTCTTCGGGAGGGTTCCTGGAGGAGGTTGCCTCCTTCAGGAGCTCCCGAAGCTTGTCCACCTCCTTTTTAAAGGAGTCACGTTCCCCCCCAAGAGAGTCGCGCTCCTTTTTAAGGGAGTCGCGCTCCCTCTTAACGGAGTCAACCTCCTTTTCGGCCCGTCTGGCCCTCTCCCTATATCTGTCAACTGAGCTGTCTGATCGAGACGTTGGCTCCAGGACCTTCCGGGACGACAAATCCGGAGCAGTCCCTCTCAACGCCCGACCAGTCAGCTCTTTGACTCCTCCAAATGCGGTCCTGAGTACTAGCCTCACCGCCCGAAGATCATTTGTCTTCACGTTGGTGATTGAGTTCACCACCGTGACGGCAGTCTCCAGGCAGCTGAGCGTCTCAGCGCCGCATTTTTCTCCAGTCATGGCACCGTACCGTGCCATGACTTGCTCAAGTTTTGGGAGCGGCTTCATGCCCGGACCCATCTTAATGGGCTCCGCGAAGACCGCTCCCCTTCCAATCTTCTTTCTTTTCTTCTCGACATCGCTATCGGCCGCCCTAAGGTGACCGGTAACGGTGTCGAGGAGCTCCTCCTCCCACTGCTCCCTCAAATCCCTCATGGGAACGAACCCGGGTTCGCCCTTTCGAGGGGGTGGTTTCTTCCCCCCTGCTGTTTTAGCAGCAGCGGCGGAAGATCCACCCTCTCCCCCCTTTCTGAACGGCTTTTCCGCCACCGCTGTTTTCACAGCCGTGGCGTACGAGCCCGTCCCTCCACTGCCTTTGGGCAGCTCCGTCCTTGAGATAAGGACGACCGGCATGGTTGTCGGCACGTCCTTACCTCCTTCCTTGTGGCCACCAGTCGTGGTAGACACAGCAGGGGCCTGGTGGCTCACCCCTGAGGTGCCGCGGTCATGGGATGACGACGCAGCCGGGCCCGCTTTACAACCCGAGTCTGCGCCGGCACTGAGGGATCCGACGCCCCCTGTGCGGTAAACGTTACTACCGTTCGTTGTGCTGTCCATATTTGTTCTATTGAAATTTGCCAGGTCGTCATAAAATAAAACCGGTTCCGTCCTTGTGACCCAAATGCTCTGTTCGCGTCAGCATCCTTGCAAGCAAGGACACTGACCCCGGAGGACACCACTTGGAGGTAGAGCAAAGGGAACCTTTTAGCCAGAAAGGCCCCAACGTCGCCGAAGTCCCCCTTTTACAAGTTTACAAGGTCACTACTGGTCGCAAATCTACAGACCCCCCAGCCCGGGTCCCACAAGCCGATGTTCCGGCCTGTCTCTGGCATCCGCTCATTCTCTTTTCTGGGGGGGGACAAAACAGGACAAAATATCCAAAACAGTCCCCCCCCCCCCCAGATCGCGGAGAGGTAACCTCCGCAACCAGCTCTGTCTCTCTCTCTCAAATTCTCTTTCCTCCTCAAGCTCTACCATCACACCGTGGGCGACCTCCACCGATGTGATGGGAGACAGTCTACGGGAGACGGAGCTTGGACCCACCCACCGGCACAAAAAACCAACTAAAATCCCGGCCGGGCGTTACCCGGCCCTATGACTCTAAGCCGGTGGGCGTCCCACGGGTCCTCCTCGCGGAGGCCGGCAGGTAGGCCGGTAGCCGTTTTTGTCTCCACAGCTACCGTGGAGGCAAAAAACGCATCCTGCAGTGAACTTGAGTAGCAAAATGCGTTTTTAACACCTCCTGTAGCGGTTTTTGTCTCCACAGCTAACATGGAGGCAAAAAACGCATCCTGCAGTGACCTTGAGTAGCAAAATGCGTTTTTAACACCTCCTGTAGCCGTTTTTGTCTCCACAGCTAACATGGATGCAAAAAACGCATCCTGCAGTGACCTTGAGTAGCAAAATGCGTTTTTAACATCTCCTGTAGCCGTTTTAGTCTCCACAGCTACCGTGGAGGCAAAAAACGCATCCTGCAGTGAACTTGAGTAGCAAAATTGCGTTTTTATCACCTCCTGCAGCCGTTTTTGTCTCCACAGCTACCGTGGAGGCAAAAAACGCATCCTGCAGTGACCTTGAGTAGCAAAATGCGTTTTTAACACCTCCTGTAGCCGTTTTAGACTCCACAGCTACCATGGAGGCAAAAAACGCATCCTGCAGTGAACTTGAGTAGCAAAATGCGTTTTTAACACCTCCTGTAGCCGTTTTAGTCTCCACAGCTACCGTGGAGGCAAAAACGCATCCTGCAGTGAACTTGAGTAGCAAAATTGCGTTTTTAACACCTCCTGTAGCCGTTTTTGTCTCCACAGCTACCGTGGAGGGAAAAAACGCATCCTGCAGTGACCTTGAGTAGCAAAATGCGTTTTTAACACCTCCTGTAGCCGTTTTTGTCTCCACAGCTAACATGGAGGCAAAAAACGCATCCTGCAGTGACCTTGAGTAGCAAAATGCGTTTTTAACACCTCCTGTAGCCGTTTTTGTCTCCACAGCTACCGTGGAGGCAAAAAACGCATCCTGCAGTGAACTTGAGTAGCAAAATTGCGTTTTTAACACCTCCTGTAGCCGTTTTTATCTCCACAGCTACCGTGGAGGCATAAAACGCATCCTGCAGTGAACTTGAGTAGCAAAATGCGTTTTTAACACCTTCTGTAGCCGTTTTTGTCTCCACAGCTAACATGGAGGCAAAAAACGCAACCTGCAGTGACCTTGAGTAGCAAAATGCGTTTTTATCACCTTCTGTAGCCGTTTTTGTCTCCACAGCTAACATGGAGGCAAAACACGCATCCTGCAGTGACCTTGAGTAGCAAAATGCGTTTTTAACACCTCCTGTAGCCGTTTTTGTCTCCACAGCTACCGTGGAGGCAAAAACGCATCCTGCAGTGAACTTGAGTAGCAAAATTGCGTTTTTAACACCTCCTGTAGCCGTTTTTATCTCCACAGCTACCGTGGAGGCATAAAACGCATCCTGCAGTGA
>CAJUXP010000008.1:49645-85011 GCA_910591515.1 Cerceris rybyensis | reverse complement strand
CAAAAACGGCTACAGGAGGTGTTAAAAACGCATTTTGCTACTCAAGTTCACTGCAGGATGCGTTTTTTGCCTCCACGGTAGCTGTGGAGACAAAAACGGCTACACGAGGTGTTAAAAACGCATTTTGCTACTCAAGGTCACTGCAGGATGCGTTTTTTCCCTCCACGGTAGCTGTGGAGACTAAAACGGCTACAGGAGGTGTTAAAAACGCAATTTTGCTACTCAAGTTCACTGCAGGATGCGTTTTTTGCCTCCACGGTAGCTGTGGAGACTAAAACGGCTACAGGAGGTGTTAAAAACGCAATTTTGCTACTCAAGTTCACTGCAGGATGCGTTTTTTGCCTCCACGGTAGCTGTGGAGACTAAAACGGCTACAGGAGGTGTTAAAAACGCAAATTTGCTACTCAAGTTCACTGCAGGATGCGTTTTTTGCCTCCACGGTAGCTGTGGAGACTAAAACGGCTACAGGAGGTGTTAAAAACGCATTTTGCTAATCAAGGTCACTGCAGGATGCGTTTTTTGCCTCCATGTTAGCTGTGGAGACAAAAACGGCTACAGGAGGTGTTAAAAACGCATGTTGCTACTCAAGGTCACTGCATGATGCGTTTTTTCCCTCCACGGTAGCTGTGGAGACAAAAACGGCTACAGGAGGTGTTAAAAACGCAATTTTGCTACTCAAGTTCACTGCAGGATGCGTTTTTTGCCTCCACGGTAGCTGTGGAGACTAAAACGGCTACAGGAGGTGTTAAAAACGCATTTTGCTACTCAATGTCACTGCAGGATGCGTTTTTTGCCTCCATGTTAGCTGTGGACACAAAAACGGCTACAGGAGGTGTTAAAAACGCATTTTGCTACTCAAGGTCACTGTAGGATGCGTTTTTTCCCTCCACGGTAGCTGTGGAGACAAAAACGGCTACAGGAGGTGTTAAAAACGCATTTTGCTACTCAAGTTCACTGCAGGATGCGTTTTTTGCCTCCACGGTAGCTGTGGAGATAAAAACGGCTACAGGAGGTGTTAAAAACGCAATTTTGCTACTCAAGTTCACTGCAGGATGCGTTTTTTGCCTCCACGGTAGCTGTGGAGACTAAAACGGCTACAGGAGGTGTTAAAAACGCAACTTTGCTGCTCAAGTTCACTGCAGGATGCGTTTTTTGCCTCCACGGTAGCTGTGGAGACTAAAACGGCTACAGGAGGTGTTAAAAACGCAACTTTGCTACTCAAGTTCACTGCAGGATGCGTTTTTTGCCTCCACGGTAGCTGTGGAGACTAAAACGGCTACAGGAGGTGTTAAAAACGCATTTTGCTAATCAAGGTCACTGCAGGATGCGTTTTTTGCCTCCATGTTAGCTGTGGAGACAAAAACGGCTACAGGAGGTGTTAAAAACGCATTTTGCTACTCAATGTCACTGCAGGATGCGTTTTTTGCCTCCATGTTAGCTGTGGACACAAAAACGGCTACAGGAGGTGTTAAAAACGCATTTTGCTACTCAAGGTCACTGCAGGATGCGTTTTTTCCCTCCACGGTAGCTGTGGAGACAAAAACGGCTACAGGAGGTGTTAAAAACGCATTTTGCTACTCAAGGTCACTGCAGGATGCGTTTTTTCCCTCCACGGTAGCTGTGGAGACAAAAACGGCTACAGGAGGTGTTAAAAACGCAATTTTGCTACTCAAGTTCACTGCAGGATGCGTTTTTTGCCTCCACGGTAGCTGTGGAGACTAAAACGGCTACAGGAGGTGTTAAAAACGCAATTTTGCTACTCAAGTTCACTGCAGGATGCGTGTTTTGCCTCCATGTTAGCTGTGGAGACAAAAACGGCTACAGAAGGTGATAAAAACGCATTTTGCTACTCAAGGTCACTGCAGGATGCGTTTTTTGCCTCCATGTTAGCTGTGGAGACAAAAACAGCTACAGAAGGTGTTAAAAACGCATTTTGCTACTCAAGTTCACTGCAGGATGCGTTTTTTGCCTTCACGGTAGGTGTGGAGATAAAAACGGCTACAGGAGGTGTTAAAAACGCAATTTTGCTACTCAAGTTCACTGCAGGATGCGTTTTTTGCCTCCACGGTAGCTGTGGAGACTAAAACGGCTACAGGAGGTGTTAAAAACGCAACTTTGCTACTCAAGTTCACTGCAGGATGCGTTTTTTGCCTCCACGGTAGCTGTGGAGACTAAAACGGCTACAGGAGGTGTTAAAAACGCATTTTGCTACTCAAGGTCACTGCAGGATGCGTTTTTTCCCTCCACGGTAGCTGTGGAGACAAAAACGGCTACAGGAGGTGTTAAAAACGCATTTTGCTACTCAAGGTCACTGCAGGATGCGTTTTTTCCCTCCACGGTAGCTGTGGAGACAAAAACGGCTACAGGAGGTGTTAAAAACGCATTTTGCTACTCAAGGTCACTGCAGGATGCGTTTTTTCCCTCCACGGTAGCTGTGGAGACAAAAACGGCTACAGGAGGTGTTAAAAACGCAATTTGGCTACTCAAGTTCACTGCAGGATGCGTTTTTTGCCTCCACGGTAGCTGTGGAGACTAAAACGGCTACAGGAGGTGTTAAAAACGCAATTTTGCTACTCAAGTTCACTGCAGGATGCGTGTTTTGCCTCCGCGGTAGCTGCAGAGACAAAGAACTTGAGTTATGACCTCGTAAAAAAATGGAAAAATAAGGACTAATGTAAGATCCAGCCGCTGAAGGCGGCACGGACCATGCGACCTCGCCTTAATAGGCATACGCTACAGAATTTTTCCATCTACCTCCAACAGCAAAAACCCCAGCTGCCTGTACGCCGTTACAGGAGGACGAGTTTAGTTACGATCCCATCACGAAGTGTTTCCACTTCCCGCTGAGATCGCATCCACGGTGACCACGTGGCGGCCTCGTCCCAGTGTCGCGCGAGACACTCATTTGGCCCTATTAAGCTTATTCTATTACCCTTTGATCGCGAGGGTTTCTCTACAGAATTCCGCGAATAAGCTGAATGATTCCGGGGAAGCGACTAATTTTCGTGCCGCCGTCGGCCATTCTTCGCCTCCTATCAACTCTTCCAGAGCTACTCTCTGGGGAGCGAATTCCGCGCAGTCTAATAAGTGGTGCGCGACTGAGTCTATGCCTTCACCGCAGGTGCACTCGGGGGAGTCGGCAACCTCGTACATTGCGAGCCGCTCGCGGAAGTTTCCGTGTCCGGTGAGTACCTGAGTGCAATAGTGGCCTGGCTGGACCCATCGCGCTGCAAGCCGCTGCTGCACAGTTTCGAAAAATGCGAAGGCAGTTCGTCCCTTCGTGGACGACTGCCATCGCGCCTGCCACAAGGCAACCGCTTGTGCCTTGATTTGCTCGGTTGCATCTTCGGCCGCGGCGGGGATCAGGATGTCCCCGATCCTGGCGTCCCTGCCTTTCCTGATGCTATATTTTGTACGCCGCATTTCTAAATAGATATCTATCGGGGTCTCACCTGCGACAACGCAGAGCGCATCGTAGGACGCTTTTCTATAGGCGGAGCACACTGAAATTAGTGCTCGCCGCTGTGCTGCCTGCAGTATTCTAATATCGCTCGCATTGCATATATCGCTCCAGCCGGCTGCCGCGTAACTAACTACCGGGAGGAAAACGCTGCGGTATATCGTCGCGAGCGTTATGAAACGGAGGCCCCATTGTCTAGCCGCGAGTCTTCTAAGTTTTCCAAAAAGCGGCCCGACCTTGCCATTGAGGTACTCACAATGAGAGCGCACTCCCATTCCCTGATCGAAATGGACGCCAAGATAGCGCACCGTTTTCTTAAACTTAATCCGCTTTTCGCCTATCCTAATGGTCGGTTCTCGCGTTAGGATATCGGGTTTTCGCGCGCGGAGCTGTTTCCGCTTTCTATCGGGTCGAGCTCCTCCCCGTCTTCCTACTGGATTTCTTCTCATCCAGCCGCTTTTAAGCACTATGGCTTCTGTTTTGCTGGCTGAGATTTGGAGCTTGGCTGCGGAGCACCAGCTTACGATGAGGTCGGCAACGCGTTGGCTAGCGAGTTCTAATTCGCGGCGGGAGTTCGCGGATACGAGGACGAGGAGATCGTCCGCGTAGGCGATGAATCGAGGGCCGATTGAGGATTCGAGGAGCCTCAGAAGTCCATCGAATACGAGGTTCCAGCAGGCCGGGCCGAGGACGGAGCCTTGCGGGCAGCCGCGCGTGGCCTGCTTGGAAACTTCGACGGATCCTACGGAGATCTTCACCCGCCGGAAGACGAAGTAATTCCTGATTACCGCGAAGACGTTCCGGGGGCAGTCTCTCTCTTTAAGGGACGCTAAAATTAGGGGCCACCACACGTTATCGAAAGCTCCAGTAATATCGAAGAGCAGCGCTACACAGTGTCGCGCCTCTTCGGCGGACACCATGCGGCGGAGCTCGACGATTGCATCTTCCGTAGATTTTCCGGGTGTGAAGCCGAATTGCCTATCGGAGATCATCCCTGGAGCCAGCGAGGTGTTGGTTATTCTAAGCTTCAAGAGCTTCTCAAAGAGTTTCCCTACGACGGAGAGGAGGCAGATGGGTCTGTATGAACGCGGGTCCTTCTCGTCCTTGTTCTTTCCTTTCAGGAGTGCTCGGAGGGAGCCCTCCTTCCAGACGGAAGGAAAGACGCCCCACAGAAGGCACCCGTTGAGGAGTCGCAATATCTGGTCGGGGATTATTCTATTTGCCGCTTTCAGTACGCGGACTTCTATACCGTCCGGTCCGGGCGCTTTGTCCTTGAAAAATGTCTTCGCTGCAGCGGCAACCTCGGCCTTCGTGAAAGAAGGCGCGTCTGCCGTGCTAGGCGGAGACGAGGAGGACGTTCTAATTTCACGCTGGGAGGGCGTGTCCTCGTCTAACCGGTCATCTGGCACGTGGGCATCAAGGAGATAACTGGCAGTTTCCTTAATACCTTCGGTGACGGAGCCATCGTCTCGCCGGACTGTACTAAGCACTGTCTGGAGTCGGACTTTCTCCGCCTGGTGTTTGTAAACGAAGCCCCAGGGATCCGAGTTCCCGTGCGACGAGACGAAGTTTCGCCAGCTATCGAGCTTCGCTCTCCTTACCTCCCTGCTGTATTCCCGCAGAGAGGAGCGGTAAATACGCAGGTATTCGAGGTGGGAGGGATCGTCTCTACTCCTCTGAAGCGCGCGTCTGTTTCTATATACTGCCTTCTTTAGGTTTGTAAGTCGCGCGGTCCACCACGGGTTGGATCTCCTAAACTGTCTTTTCCTAGGCATTGAGGCAGTACTGGCGTCCGTGAGGACGCCGGTAAGCCTCTCCGCCATCGCTTCGACGTTCTCCGCCGATTCCAGGGAGCAGGACTCCAATCTCTCCTGAGAGAGATCCGCGAGAACGGCAGCGAACCGGTCCCAGTCGGCCCGACGGGTGTTGAACCGACCGGAGGAGGGTCGCCGCCCATCTCCAGCGGATTTAGGGATCCTGAGCCTCAGATCGATTGAGTTGTGGTCGCTGCTGGTCCAACCGCGCCTCACCTTCCATTCCCCGATGAAATGGGAGATGGCGGGCGAAGCGAGCGTAACATCGATGAAAGATGACCCCACTGTCGCCTCGTAGGTGGGGCCGTGGCCAGGTATATTAACTACGGTCATATCGAACGCGCGGATGAGGTCTTCGAAGAGAGAGCCTCTTTTGTCGGTACTCTGGGCGCCCCAGAGGGACGACCGAGCGTTCGCATCTACTCCAATTATTAATCTCTTCCCCCTCAGTGAACGGAGCACCACTTCGAGGTGACTGAGGTGCTTCTCAATCTCGTCACTGTACTGAAAATAGCACGAGACGGCGTAGAAAGAGAGGCTGGGCGCTTGCACTTCCGCTACCGCGCAGTGGCTGGTGCTTAGCTGTGAGACTATTAGAATTTGAATCGAGGGATTCGCTACAGCTACCGCTGCCCACGGGCGTTGTGAGCGTGCGGCTGCAATCCTAATACTTGAACCTAGACCGCAGAGATTATATTTGGTGCCGAATGCTCTGACGTATGGTTCCTGCAAGAGCAGGACGTCGAGGCGTTTTTCAGCAACAATTTGACGAACCTCGCTACTAACCGCAGTTGAGTGTCGCATGTTCAACTGCAGAATCCTAATTCCCGTGGTCGCTGGTGCGGTGGGGCGGGCGGTTTGGCGCGGCCGGCTCGTCGCGGGAGCAGGCGCCGCAGAGATATCGCGGCGCTGCGGCTCGGTTGTCGCGGGAGCGCTCGCGGTCGCTGCTTCGGTACGACGAGTCACGGTGGTTGGGGGCGCGGAGTGGCTGGCGGTGGGGGACGCGGTGTGATTCGCGGTGGGGAGCGCGAGGCGGCTCGCGGGAGGCGCGGTTTCGACCGCGGAGGGGGGCGTGAATTTAACTTCCCCAGGCGAAGCCGGCTTCGGTCTGGGGGTCCTGCTGAGGCAATTTAAGTTACAGCGCATACCAAAAGCGGCTCGAGGGCCGTTACCGTTCGATGATGCTGCGCTGCTTCGGGTGGACGCTGCTCGGCTTCCGGTGGCTGCTTTATCCATAATGGATCTGGGAAGCTTTCCACTGCAAGGCTGCTGCGTACGACGGGCATCCTCTGTTGCTGGCGCTGTGCTGGGATGGACGTCCGGCCTTCTTGCAGTTAATGCAGCAGGCAGGCCTTTCCTTCGCGGGGCAGTCAGCTGCACGGTGTCCCAACCTCGTGCAGTGCTTGCACGTATCCTCCTTCTGGTTGCAGTTCTTCGCGATGTGCCCGTATGCCTGACACCTGTAGCACCTCGTCGCCTGCAGGTAGTCGCGCACTGGGCACGTCTTCCAGCCCAGGCACAGGCGGTTTTTCGCGACGATCCGTCTTCGTAAATCTGGAGCGACTTCGATCACCCAGTCTACTACTTCGCGATCGCGTTTACCGGAACGATGAATTGGCGTAATTAAGTCCGCGATGTTTCCCGATGGGCGATCCAGGAAATTCTGCGCTACGATCGCATCGGAAATTTCCGCCGGTTCCATTTCTCGCGGCACGTCGAAAACTATAACTCGCGGTCGGTCGGCCACTGGTTTCGTAACGGTGAAACCTGCGTCTTTCAGCTTGGAGCTCTGATAAAACACCTTCAGATGCTCCACACTCGCGGTTTCCACGATCACACCACTTTCGCGTGCTTTTCTCACCGTTTTCACCGAAATTTTTTCCGCCGCTGGGTTGATTAAGGCCATTAAGGCCTTTTTCGTCGCCTCGCTGCTATTTGCCGCAGCCGCTGTTACCGGTCGGATTAATACCTCGGCTCTGGTGGGGGCCTTCGATGAGGCCTCGATGGCGGTGGCGGTCGTGATGGCCGTCCTCGTTGGTCTCCGCTGCATCGTCGTGGAAGCCGCTGCCTTCAGGGTCGCTGCGAAGGACCGGACAGCGCCGCTAGCAGGGCTGTTCGATTTGGCGGCGCCGGCGGCTGGCCAGCTCGTTGTTGTTGCCTTCGGTGCGGTGGTCGTCTGAGTCCTCGGGGCAGCTTGGGGATTTATTCGGCGGATTTCCGTCCGCTCCTCCAGCCTTCCCTCGAGACGGCCGCAGCGAAGTGCGAGGCAATTGATCGCGTCGCTAAGTTTCTGCACCTGAAACAGGAAGAAGCTCGCCTGAGGTCGTGTAACGCCATTCGAGTCGTTCAAGCAGAACGATGTCACCTCTTTCTGGATGTCCGCTGCAGCTCGTCGGAAATCTTCCAGCGAGCGTTCCGTCTCCGTCGTTGTTGCGTTGGCACGGAGACTCTCCCTTGCCGCTCCGCTGCTGATTCCCGCCTCACGGCGTAGCTTCTTCGCGGCGCTGGTGCGAGGAGGCAGCTTCGGTGGCGGCATTTCCTCGGCCTCCAGCTTTACGAGAACCACGGAAGGCTGGCTGGCTGTTCTGCTGCATGGCCTCACCGTTTCCGCTGCACTTTCTCCGCTGACCGCCGGGGAACTCGCCGACGTTGCCGATTGACGGGAACGCTTCCGCGTTGCTGCCCCGGCCATTCCCTCCGCTGCTCCTTTTGTAGCTCCGCTTCGTCCGCTGTTGCGGCGACGCCCCTGAGCGACCTCCCATCCTTCGCTGTCGCTTTCCAGGGTCGACTCCATAGCCGACTCTTCGGTCGTTGCCGGCCCGAGTTTCGCTAGCCGCTCCTCCTCCTTCTTCTTCCTCCGCTCCTCCTTCCGCCTCCGTGTTTCCTCGGCCGCCTTATCCGCAAGCGGCGTCGGACTTAGCACGCCGGTCTCCTCCGTCTCGTCTCCCTCCATCGGCCGCTCGGTCATGCTCGGCTCGGTTCGGGTGGAGTCGTCCGACTCCATGAGCAAGCCGCTCCGCTCGGCCGCCCCTCTCTGCTCCGTTGAGTCGGCTCCTCTCGGGACCGCTCGGGTGGCCTCAGCTCCGCTCAGCTTGGCTCCGCTCCGCTGCTCCGCTCGGCAGGTACCGTTACTCGGCGGATACCGTTACCTCGGCGCTCGGCGCGTGGCGTGCGTGACCACGCGCGCGTCCAATATGGCCACCTGCCACGCCCTGGAATCTGAAAACTCAAATAGAAATATTAATAACTCCTTGAGTATTCAATCGAAGTAAACGATCGAATACTCAAAATCTTCCTCTCGCTGAGAAGAACCAGGGGCCGCGAGCTTTCCTCGGAATTCCTACCTGGAGGTAAGATATTCCGAAAGAAAGAAATTTCCTGTACTCGGCGTTCCTCGCCTGTCAAAATTGATTTTCCCTGTTTCTTTCAACGGATATTCACTGTATGAATATTCCTCAGTCACACACGCAGTTCGCAAAGCAGAATTACCAAGTATATTCAGTCGTAACTGAATATACCAGGGAACTTGCTTCGAAAACCACTTCGAGCAAAAATTGGTCTCGTTAGCAGTTTCCTGCAACGAACGCCAATATTTCCCGCACTGAATCCACTTCACACAATTTAACACTGTTTAAAGCAGTGCAAATAAACGTAATATTCTCCAAATGTTAAGGTAAATATCTGCAGAAATAAGACGCTTAAAACTTGCACTTCGCCGGAACTCGCTCGGAAAGGGTTGCCGCAGGTATCGGTCTCAGGTAGTCGGAACGCTCCGCTCGGCACGTCCGTCCGCTTCGACTGTCAGGCCTCGACTATGGAAAAATAAGGCCAGAGAGTGCTTTAATCCAGTTGCCGTTTGAAACATGACTTGACACGACTAATTGCTATTCTGCGATTGAATTCCAACCTCTCGCCAACTGCCAACTGCTTAGATACATGAGCGAGAACCATGAAGGGGAGTCTCAGATTCAGCCCGCGATGCGTTTTTTGCCTCCGCAGTAGCTGTGGAGACAAAAACGGCTATAGGAGGTGTTAAAAACGCATTTTGCTACACAAGTTCACTGCAGGATGCGTTTTTTGCCTCCATGTTAGCTGTGGAGACAAAAACGGCTACAGGAGGTGTTAAAAACGTATTTTGCTACTCAAGTTCACTGCAGGATGCGTTTTTTGCCTCCACGGTAGCTGTGGAGACAAAAACGGCTACAGGAGGTGTTAAAAACGCATTTTGCTACTCAAGTTCACTGCAGGATGCGTTTTTTGCCTCCACGGTAGCTGTGGAGACAAAAACGGCTACACGAGGTGTTAAAAACGCATTTTGCTACTCAAGGTCACTGCAGGATGCGTTTTTTCCCTCCACGGTAGCTGTGGAGACTAAAACGGCTACAGGAGGTGTTAAAAACGCAATTTTGCTACTCAAGTTCACTGCAGGATGCGTTTTTTGCCTCCACGGTAGCTGTGGAGACTAAAACGGCTACAGGAGGTGTTAAAAACGCAATTTTGCTACTCAAGTTCACTGCAGGATGCGTTTTTTGCCTCCACGGTAGCTGTGGAGACTAAAACGGCTACAGGAGGTGTTAAAAACGCAAATTTGCTACTCAAGTTCACTGCAGGATGCGATTTTTGCCTCCACGGTAGCTGTGGAGACTAAAACGGCTACAGGAGGTGTTAAAAACGCATTTTGCTAATCAAGGTCACTGCAGGATGCGTTTTTTGCCTCCATGTTAGCTGTGGAGTCAAAAACGGCTACAGGAGGTGTTAAAAACGCATGTTGCTACTCACGGTCACTGCAGGATGCGTTTTTTCCCTCCACGGTAGCTGTGGAGACAAAAACGGCTACAGGAGGTGTTAAAAACGCATTTTGCTACTCAAGTTCACTGCAGGATGCGTTTTTTGCCTCCACGGTAGCTGTGGAGATAAAAACGGCTACAGGAGGTGTTAAAAACGCAATTTTGCTACTCAAGTTCACTGCAGGATGCGTTTTTTGCCTCCACGGTAGCTGTGGAGACTAAAACGGCTACAGGAGGTGTTAAAAACGCAACTTTGCTACTCAAGTTCACTGCAGGATGCGTTTTTTGCCTCCACGGTAGCTGTGGAGACTAAAACGGCTACAGGAGGTGTTAAAAACGCAACTTTGCTACTCAAGTTCACTGCAGGATGCGTTTTTTGCCTCCACGGTAGCTGTGGAGACTAAAACGGCTACAGGAGGTGTTAAAAACGCATTTTGCTAATCAAGGTCACTGCAGGATGCGTTTTTTGCCTCCATGTTAGCTGTGGAGACAAAAACGGCTACAGGAGGTGTTAAAAACGCATTTTGCTACTCAAGTTCACTGCAGGATGCGTTTTTTGCCTCCACGGTAGCTGTGGAGACTAAAACGGCTACAGGAGGTGTTAAAAACGCAACTTTGCTACTCAAGTTCACTGCAGGATGCGTTTTTTGCCTCCACGGTAGCTGTGGAGACAAAAACGGCTACAGGAGGTGTTAAAAACGCAATTTTGCTACTCAAGTTCACTGCAGGATGCGTTTTTTGCCTCCACGGTAGCTGTGGAGACTAAAACGGCTACAGGAGGTGTTAAAAACGCAATTTTGCTACTCAAGTTCACTGCAGGATGCGTTTTTTGCCTCCACGGTAGCTGTGGAGACTAAAACGGCTACAGGAGGTGTTAAAAACGCAATTTTGCTACTCAAGTTCACTGCAGGATGCGTTTTTTGCCTCCACGGTAGCTGTGGAGACTAAAACGGCTACAGGAGGTGTTAAAAACGCAATTTTGCTACTCAAGTTCACTGCAGGATGCGATTTTTGCCTCCGCGGTAGCTGCAGAGACAAAGAACTTGAGTTATGACCTCGTAAAAAAATGGAAAAATAAGGACTAATGTAAGATCCAGCCGCTCAAGGCGGCACGGATCATGCGACCTCGCCTTAGTAGGCATACGCTACAGAATTTTTCCATATACCTCCAACAGCAAAAACCCCAGCTGCCTGTACGCCGTTACAGGAGGACGAGTTTAGTTACGATCCCATCGCGAAGTGTTTCCACTTCCCGCTGAGATCGCATCCACGGGGACCACGTGGCGGCCTCGACCCAGTGTCGCGCGAGACACTAATTTGGCCCTATTGAGCTTATTGTATTACCCTTTGATCGCGAGGGTTTCTCTACATGGAAAAATAAGGACTACTGTAAGATCCAGCCGCTGAAGGCGGCACGGACCATGCGACCTCGCCTTAATAGGCATACGCTACAGAATTTTTCCATCTACCTCCAACAGCAAAAACCCCAGCTGCCTGTACGCCGTTACAGGAGGACGAGTTTAGTTACGATCCCATCACGAAGTGTTTCCACTTCCCGCTGAGATCGCATCCACGGGGACCACGTGGCGGCCTCGTCCCAGTGTCGCGCGAGACACTCATTTGGCCCTTTTAAGCTTATTCTATTACCCTTTGATCGCGAGGGTTTCTCTACAGAATTCCGCGAATAAGCTGAATGATTCCGGGGAAGCGACTAATTTTCGTGCCGCCGTCGGCCATTCTTCGCCTCCTATCAACTCTTCCAGAGCTACTCTCTGGGGAGCGAATTCCGCGCAGTCTAATAAGTGGTGCGCGACTGAGTCTATGCCTTCACCGCAGGTGCACTCGGGGGAGTCGGCAACCTCGTACATTGCGAGCCGCTCGCGGAAGTTTCCGTGTCCGGTGAGTACCTGAGTGCAATGGTGGCCTGGCTGGACCCATCGCGCTGCAAGCCGCTGCTGCACAGTTTCGAAAAATGCGAAGGCAGTTCGTCCCTTCGTGGACGACTGCCATCGCGCCTGCCACAAGGCAACCGCTTGTGCCTTGATTTGCTCGGTTGCATCTTCGGCCGCGGCGGGGATCAGGATGTCCCCGATCCTGGCGTCCCTGCCTTTCCTGATGCTATATTTTGTACGCCGCATTTCTAAATAGATATCTATCGGGGTCTCACCTGCGACAACGCAGAGCGCATCGTAGGACGCTTTTCTATAGGCGGAGCACACTGAAATTAGTGCTCGCCGCTGTGCTGCCTGCAGTATTCTAATATCGCTCGCATTGCATATATCGCTCCAGCCGGCTGCCGCGTAACTAACTACCGGGAGGAAAACGCTGCGGTATATCGTCGCGAGCGTTATGAAACGGAGGCCCCATTGTCTAGCCGCGAGTCTTCTAAGTTTTCCAAAAAGCGGCCCGACCTTGCCATTGAGGTACTCACAATGAGAGCACACTCCCATTCCCTGATCGAAATGGACGCCAAGATAGCGCACCGTTTTCTTAAACTTAATCCGCTTTTCGCCTATCCTAATGGTCGGTTCTCGCGTTAGGATATCGGGTTTTCGCGCGCGGAGCTGTTTCCGCTTTCTATCGGGTCGAGCTCCTCCCCGTCTTCCTACTGGATTTCTTCTCATCCAGCCGCTTTTAAGCACTATGGCTTCTGTTTTGCTGGCTGAGATTTGGAGCTTGGCTGCGGAGCACCAGCTTACGATGAGGTCGGCAACGCGTTGGCTAGCGAGTTCTAATTCGCGGCGGGAGTTCGCGGATACGAGGACGAGGAGATCGTCCGCGTAGGCGATGAATCGAGGGCCGATTGAGGATTCGAGGAGCCTCAGAAGTCCATCGAATACGAGGTTCCAGCAGGCCGGGCCGAGGACGGAGCCTTGCGGGCAGCCGCGCGTGGCCTGCTTGGAAACTTCGACGGATCCTACGGAGATCTTCACCCGCCGGAAGACGAAGTAATTCCTGATTACCGCGAAGACGTTCCGGGGGCAGTCTCTCTCTTTAAGGGACGCTAAAATTAGGGGCCACCACACGTTATCGAAAGCTCCAGTAATATCGAAGAGCAGCGCTACACAGTGTCGCGCCTCTTCGGCGGACACCATGCGGCGGAGCTCGACGATTGCATCTTCCGTAGATTTTCCGGGTGTGAAGCCGAATTGCCTATCGGAGATCATCCCTGGAGCCAGCGAGGTGTTGGTTATTCTAAGCTTCAAGAGCTTCTCAAAGAGTTTCCCTACGACGGAGAGGAGGCAGATGGGTCTGTATGAACGCGGGTCCTTCTCGTCCTTGTTCTTTCCTTTCAGGAGTGCTCGGAGGGAGCCCTCCTTCCAGACGGAAGGAAAGACGCCCCACAGAAGGCACCCGTTGAGGAGTCGCAATATCTGGTCGGGGATTATTCTATTTGCCGCTTTCAGTACGCGGACTTCTATACCGTCCGGTCCGGGCGCTTTGTCCTTGAAAAATGTCTTCGCTGCAGCGGCAACCTCGGCCTTCGTGAAAGAAGGCGCGTCTGCCGTGCTAGGCGGAGACGAGGAGGACGTTCTAATTTCACGCTGGGAGGGCGTGTCCTCGTCTAACCGGTCATCTGGCACGTGGGCATCAAGGAGATAACTGGCAGTTTCCTTAATACCTTCGGTGACGGAGCCATCGTCTCGCCGGACTGTACTAAGCACTGTCTGGAGTCGGACTTTCTCCGCCTGGTGTTTGTAAACGAAGCCCCAGGGATCCGAGTTCCCGTGCGACGAGACGAAGTTTCGCCAGCTATCGAGCTTCGCTCTCCTTACCTCCCTGCTGTATTCCCGCAGAGAGGAGCGGTAAATACGCAGGTATTCGAGGTGGGAGGGATCGTCTCTACTCCTCTGAAGCGCGCGTCTGTTTCTATATACTGCCTTCTTTAGGTTTGTAAGTCGCGCGGTCCACCACGGGTTGGATCTCCTAAACTGTCTTTTCCTAGGCATTGAGGCAGTACTGGCGTCCGTGAGGACGCCGGTAAGCCTCTCCGCCATCGCTTCGACGTTCTCCGCCGATTCCAGGGAGCAGGACTCCAATCTCTCCTGAGAGAGATCCGCGAGAACGGCAGCGAACCGGTCCCAGTCGGCCCGACGGGTGTTGAACCGACCGGAGGAGGGTCGCCGCCCATCTCCAGCGGATTTAGGGATCCTGAGCCTCAGATCGATTGAGTTGTGGTCGCTGCTGGTCCAACCGCGCCTCACCTTCCATTCCCCGATGAAATGGGAGATGGCGGGCGAAGCGAGCGTAACATCGATGAAAGATGACCCCACTGTCGCCTCGTAGGTGGGGCCGTGGCCAGGTATATTAACTACGGTCATATCGAACGCGCGGATGAGGTCTTCGAAGAGAGAGCCTCTTTTGTCGGTACTCTGGGCGCCCCAGAGGGACGACCGAGCGTTCGCATCTACTCCAATTATTAATCTCTTCCCCCTCAGTGAACGGAGCACCACTTCGAGGTGACTGAGGTGCTTCTCAATCTCGTCACTGTACTGAAAATAGCACGAGACGGTGTAGAAAGAGAGGCTGGGCGCTTGCACTTCCGCTACCGCGCAGTGGCTGGTGCTTAGCTGTGAGACTATTAGAATTTGAATCGAGGGATTCGCTACAGCTACCGCTGCCCACGGGCGTTGTGAGCGTGCGGCTGCAATCCTAATACTTGAACCTAGACCGCAGAGATTATATTTGGTGCCGAATGCTCTGACGTATGGTTCCTGCAAGAGCAGGACGTCGAGGCGTTTTTCAGCAACAATTTGACGAACCTCGCTACTAACCGCAGTTGAGTGTCGCATGTTCAACTGCAGAATCCTAATTCCCGTGGTCGCTGGTGCGGTGGGGCGGGCGATTTGGCGCGGCCGGCTCGTCGCGGGAGCAGGCGCCGCAGAGATATCGCGGCGCTGCGGCTCGGTTGTCGCGGGAGCGCTCGCGGTCGCTGCTTCGGTACGACGAGTCACGGTGGTTGGGGGCGCGGAGTGGCTGGCGGTGGGGGACGCGGTGTGATTCGCGGTGGGGAGCGCGAGGCGGCTCGCGGGAGGCGCGGTTTCGACCGCGGAGGGGGGCGTGAATTTAACTTCCCCAGGCGAAGCCGGCTTCGGTCTGGGGGTCCTGCTGAGGCAATTTAAGTTACAGCGCATACCAAAAGCGGCTCGAGGGCCGTTACCGTTCGATGATGCTGCGCTGCTTCGGGTGGACGCTGCTCGGCTTCCGGTGGCTGCTTTATCCATAATGGATCTGGGAAGCTTTCCACTGCAAGGCTGCTGCGTACGACGGGCATCCTCTGTTGCTGGCGCTGTGCTGGGATGGACGTCCGGCCTTCTTGCAGTTAATGCAGCAGGCAGGCCTTTCCTTCGCGGGGCAGTCAGCTGCACGGTGTCCCAACCTCGTGCAGTGCTTGCACGTATCCTCCTTCTGGTTGCAGTTCTTCGCGATGTGCCCGTATGCCTGACACCTGTAGCACCTCGTCGCCTGCAGGTAGTCGCGCACTGGGCACGTTTTCCAGCCCAGGCACAGGCGGTTTTTCGCGACGATCCGTCTTCGTAAATCTGGAGCGACTTCGATCACCCAGTCTACTACTTCGCGATCGCGTTTACCGGAACGATGAATTGGCGTAATTAAGTCCGCGATGTTTCCCGATGGGCGATCCAGGAAATTCTGCGCTACGATCGCATCGGAAATTTCCGCCGGTTCCATTTCTCGCGGCACGTCGAAAACTATAACTCGCGGTCGGTCGGCCACTGGTTTCGTAACGGTGAAACCTGCGTCTTTCAGCTTGGAGCTCTGATAAAACACCTTCAGATGCTCCACACTCGCGGTTTCCACGATCACACCACTTTCGCGTGCTTTTCTCACCGTTTTCACCGAAATTTTTTCCGCCGCTGGGTTGATTAAGGCCATTAAGGCCTTTTTCGTCGCCTCGCTGCTATTTGCCGCAGCCGCTGTTACCGGTCGGATTAATACCTCGGCTCTGGTGGGGGCCTTCGATGAGGCCTCGATGGCGGTGGCGGTCGTGATGGCCGTCCTCGTTGGTCTCCGCTGCATCGTCGTGGAAGCCGCTGCCTTCAGGGTCGCTGCGAAGGACCGGACAGCGCCGCTAGCAGGGCTGTTCGATTTGGCGTGTTACGTCCTCGGACAGATGACGTCACGAATACTAGCTAAATGTTAGAATTTATCGACTACTACTCACCATACAATTTTTTCTCTCTTTTCTTTCATTCATACTCTCAGAAGGAATCCACTTTTGAAATAAACTATATAAAAGAAATCACTTTTGTTATTGACTGTACCAAGGAAGTCACTTTTGAAATGACCTGTACAAGGGAAATCATTTTAACTTGTCTATATATATATATATATATATATGTGTAGCCATTTTTGAACTCACCTGTACAAGGGCAATCATCTCCGAGCTTATTCCTAAAAAGGAAACCAATTTTGAACGAACCTATATAAAACCATTACTTTTGAACTCACCTGTACAAGGACAATCGATTCGAGCTCATTTATAAAAGGGAGACCAATTTTGAACAACCCTGTATAAAACCACCACTTTTGAATTCACCTATACCATATGTAATATGACACCAGATAAGATAAGAGGTGGTATGCTTTAGACAAAGAGGTAACAGGAGAACAATGGAATAAAGGAGGACAGCGATATTCATAATACCTCCTTGCACTTCATTCTATCCTGATACTTTCGCTCTTATGCTTGCCTTTAATTATGCATTAAATTATTATAAATAATGGATTTAGCGTAATAATCGAGCTTCATATATATACACAAATCATCTGTTAGCCATAAAATACTTATTTTACATAATTCTGGAATATTCACAACTAACTCGATAAATTATCTTAATAATGGAATATTCCAGAATAGCGAAATCTTGTTACTCGTTATACCTCCTCGAATATTATACTTTCCCGCTCTTTCTAACCGAGAGGTAATAACAGGAGAACAGTAGAGCAAAAGAGGATAACGATACTCGTTATACCTCCTCGAATATTATACTTTCCCGCTCTTTCTAACCGAGAGGTAATAACAGGAGCACAGCATGACTAAGGAGGTTAACGATACTCGATATACCTCTTCACGTATCATTTTATCCTGATACTTCTACATTTAAATTAGACTTTAATTATGCGTTAAAATTGTTATAATCAATAGATTTTAATTATTCTTGAATGGTTGTTTTACATATTACATATTTCTGGAATATTCTAGAACTAAATATGGAAGATTCCAGAATGGCGAAATCTTGTTTCCACCTTTGAGGAAAGATGGAATAAAAGCTACTTTATTATATCTATAATATATATATGACAAAAGAGTAATAATTCTTAGAACGCAAAGCGTAAAATCGTCAGCATAAATGCAAGAAAACGAGCATTCTTAGAAGCTAAAAAGTGCTACGCATTCTATGAACGTGACCTATTTGGCGTTAAAATTCTCAAAATGCAAGGCGTAAAATGGTCAGCACAAAAAAGTGCAAGGCGAGAAATTGTCAGCATTCTGAGAATGCAAGGCGGAGAGACGCTCAGCATTCTCGGAATGCGTAACAGAAAGTGCGAAATGTTCTTAGTATTAAGCGATATGGATTAATATAAAAGGAGGCCTGCGAGCCACCTAAGTCAGTCAGAGATCGAGTGTTAACCAGTGTACATCAAGTGTTAAGTGAAAGTTCATCGACAAGCAACCTACTACCATCAAGTGAGTAACATTCAACAAGTATTCTCTGACTCCGCAATATTACCGAGGTATTTATTGCGACACACCCTTTGAAATAATTGTACTAACACCGACTACTCTCTTTGTTGTAAACTGTCTGCGACTGAGGTCCACAGTACTTAGTTAAAATCTTACTTTACTGTATCTTTACTTTTCTTTACTTTGAATATACTTGTTATAATCTTGAATCCCTTCCTTCTTATTAAACCTATTATACCCTTTATGTGTCGAAATTTTCTGAACGCCGCTGTTCCCTGTTGATTGGAAGTGGTTAAGAGTCGCAATCGTCACTGATTGTATGCCCGCTTTATTGGTGGATACCACACCTTTCGACTGGTCGATATCAGTTGGAAAAGAAAGTAATAATTGCTGTAATACTCGATTTCACTCATTACTCACGATTGAAGCTAATACGCAATTCCGCTTTAATTAAGCTGTACCAATTGCAAGAATTATTCTGATTGTGAACACTGAGTATAAACCATCCTCGCTAAGCGAACGAATAGGGTACCTCTTATAAGTAATACCTTGCTCTTATATATTTTGGAAGATAAATCGCAATATCGCTTATTTAAGCAGGATCTATTGCACGACCGCATTCACTTGTGTCGAACCATTCCCAAAAGAGCGAGTCGACCTTGTTTTGAGTGGACACCCAAGTCATCATCGAGGAAGTAATCAAAGTACCTATCATTTATAATTCGACTTTCCACGTAAAACTCTAATCCTGTTTCCTTACTTAGATGCCAAACGTACCATCGAAATCAACTCATTTCATATTCAAGTACTTCCTTATTTTATTTACAAACTATAACATTTTCTTTACTCATATACATATTAATTAATCTTCTCCATCAACTCTTCTGCCGGTGAGTCTCCGAGTGCAGTTCAACCCGGTAGTTTCCATTTCTAACAATCTCTTTCTTCAATTCTCTTCCTACACTCTTAACTCTTCATCTATCCCTGAAAACAAAAAGAATAAATACAAATACTTACCTTCGCGACTCCCACTAAAACAAAAGTATAAGATCCTCCGCACTATAACAAACCGTAATTGACTCGTTCTCAACCACGCGTGTATACTCTCTCCGAATTAAATCATTTACCAAAAGATTCTCCTACCTGTGCCCTGGCGTTTAGTCTGCGCATAGTGGGCGAGCCTAAAACAGGAAAACATTTAGTGTCCGATCCTTACCTGAGGGACTTGGTTCGTGACATACAGATTTTTGGTGGCAGCGGTGGGATAAAAGGAGAATTCGGTAAAATAAAATAAAAGGAGAAATCATAACACGGTGGGATAAAAGGAGAATTCGGTAAAAGAAAAGAAAAAGGAGAAATCAGAACACGGTGGGATAAAAGGAGAATTCGGTAAAAGAAAAGAAAAAGGAGAAATCAGAACACGGTGGGATCAAAGGAGAACTCGGTAAAATAAAAGGAGAAATCAGAACACGGTGGGATCAAAGGAGAATTCGGTAAAATAAAAAGAAAAAGGAGAAATCAGAACACGGTGGAATTAAAGGAGAATTCGGTAAAGAAAAATAAAAGGAGAAATCAGAACACGGTGAGATAGAAAAAGGAGAACAAGCTAATATAAGAAACGGAGAGATAGAAAAAAAAAGGGAAAACTAGGAGATATTAAACGGAGGTATAAAAAGAAAAAACCAAACTATTAATTACAAAAAGAACAAAGTAACAAAGAGAGTCCCATATCAATTTAATAAACATGGCCAAAGAGAGCCTCAACCGAGACATGGAAGACGAAGTAGCAAAAATACAAGAACGTGTAATTACACGAGAACGCGAATTAAATGAACGCGTCCGACGTATAACAGAACCTCCGCGTACCATGGAACCAAAGATTGATCAAATACTACAATTATTCAACAAAATGGACGATGAAAATGGCATGTTACGCCAACGCCTCGAAAAACTAGAAAATGATTTACGAGAAATAAGACAAATAACAAGTCTCCATCAAGAAAATACAATGGAAGGACTACCTTCCTTTCCTCATGCACATAGCACCCCAGAACGCCCTACATTACTACAATATCAACCAGGAGCAATACGTATCAAGGATGCACTTGAAACTGTACCATACTACAACGGAAGAAACATGCCCGTATTTCAATTTATTCGAGCTTGCGAAAGAGCCCGAACTATAACTCCTGCAAATCAAGAAATGCAATTAACTCAATTATTGGTAAATAAATTACAAGGTCATGCATATATGACTGTTGCTAATTCTCAATTCCAAACAGTTGAAGAATTCTGTAATCGTCTCAAATTGACGTTTGCCGCTCACAAGACTCTGTATGAATATCAAGGAGAACTAGGGCAATTAGAAAAGAAACCACAGGAACATATTCTAGATTACATTGAAAAGGTTCGAAACCTCCACGCAGCAATCTTTGATGAAACTAAGCATGACATGACAATTAGCGGCACAGAAATAATACAACTAAAACAACATGTCATACAAGCATTCTTACGCGGTCTACCACGCGAAATCAGGAACGAAATTCGCATGGAAGAACCACGCGATTTAGAAGAATACTACTACACAGCGATAAAGATATTCGGAGAAATCGAAAGAGAAGGACAATTAGCACGTAATAAAATTCGAAATCGTTCACCACCCAGACGGAACGAATATAACTCAGCTCCGCGTTACTCTAATACATACCCTACTCGTCGCAACGAGTATAATACCCAATCTCGCTATCAACGAGATAAATTTTCGCCTCACAAACAACTCAATCTTCAGCCAAGACGCTATAATGAATCTCGACGAACGGAAACACCTACATCAAAAGGTTATTCACAACCGAGACCTTCAACGTCCACACAGACTATCACATGTCGATATTGCAAAAATCCCGGTCATACTATGGAAGAATGCAGAAAATTTAAATTCAAAGTAGAATCCGGTGAAATTGTTCCATTTGCACGAAAACTGTTTAATAACACCGTTCAGGGAAACGAATCACGCACCCCAGCGACTGGTGCACGCCAGGGGGCCAACCAATTAGGGCACCGAACATTCACAACCGTAATAGATACAACCGAGAAGGACGAATCAATGGAAGAATCCAAAACCACAGAATTGCTAGAGTCCAATTAAACGAGAGCTCAGTCATTCCTACTATACAAATTGCAACAACGACTGATCAACGAAAACTAAATTTAATGATAGATTCTGGTTCAGAAATTAATTTAATCAAACAATCATTCGTGTCACCTACTGGAAAAATCAAAGAAGGAAGAACAAATACAAACGCTGACGCATTATCTAGGAATCCTCCCGAAATCAAGGAAACTAACGAAGCAGAAACTTCAGTATTCGCCGTGAAACGAAAGTTCTTAAACGACTCATCATCATCCGATTCATTCATATTTGATCCACCAACAAGAAAACCCAAAATTTCTAAACCATCAGATAAAGGATTACCTATACCGACAGCAACGACATCAGCACCAAAGGGTAAACAAAAACGCAAATCATCAGTGGCTTTTAGCCCTCATTCACCTGCACAAAAAGAGAAACAAGCAAGACTACAAGACACTTCAGTCTCTGAAAATTCAATTCTCTCACAAAATATACCATCACCCAAATATCATTCTACTCCGGCTCTAAAAGAAGCCTTACCTCAAGACCAACCGATCACCGCAAGTAGGACACTACATTATGAAGAAGAAGAAGAAAAAAAAGAAGATGAAGAAACAACAGAATCAACAGACTACACTGAAGAAATGCCAACATACACCTTGGAAGATACACCATTCTTAACTACGGATTCGGATGAACTCTTCGAACAACCGGTAGTCCCGGCAACATTGCATAATATCTCATTAAAAATCAAAGAAAGCAACGACTCATTAAGGATGCAAAAAGACCATAAAATAATATTTATCGATATGAAAGGAAAACCACAAGACAAAGGAGCAACAGATCTCGCAGCAAATGAAGAACTTCTTATCTATGACGATCTCGTTTTCGAAAGAGCAAAGGTACAAACATTTCATTCGTACTACCTCATATCCATACCGATAAAGGAACACGATCGAATCCCTATTACCAAGAAAAACATTAAGAATGGAATCCGAGCACTAACAGACGTTATAAATGAGTTAAACCTGACTAGTGCCAGTATAGCAAAAACATCCCAGTATGACGATATACCTTGGAAATTCTTGTTTAACTGTATCAAACAAACCTTCGAGGCACACCAACTTACGATCACAATATGCCAATGTTTAATTAGCATACCAACATTGGAACAACGAAAGAGAATTATTGCAGAGAATCATGACTCTATTATAGGTGGACATAAAGGAATCACAAAAACATACAATCGCATCCGACAAAGATATTATTGGGACGGAATGAAGAAGGATATCGTGGAATATGTTAGAACGTGCATAGAATGCCAAAAAAGAAAATTAACTCGCATTAAAACTCGTCAACCTATGGTATTAACAGATACGCCAGGAGCAGCATTCGATAAAGTAGCATTGGACATAGTAGGTCCTCTACCACGAACAAACAAAGGGAACGAATACATACCGACAATGCAAGATCTCTTAACCAAATACAGTATAGCAATACCCTTACAAAAGGCTGATTCACGCAGCATAGCAGATGCCTTCTTAAAACACTTCATCTGTCGATTTGGAGCACCACGAGCAATCCTTACCGATCAAGGATCTAATTTCCTGTCAGCCCTATTCAAAACCGTAGCAAAGAAATGCAAAATTAAACAATATCAAACTACTGCCTATCACCCTCAAGCAAATGGATCACTAGAAAGATCACATCATGTACTAATAGAATATCTAAAGCAATATATTAACGAAACAACGAATTGGGACGAATGGGTAGAGAACGCGATGTTCTCATATAATACCAGCGTTCATGAAGGAACTAAATTTTCACCACACGAACTAGTGTTTGGAAAAATCGCAAGAGCTCCATCTACTGATTCACCAATTGAAGAAAACGTCGATCCATCATATAAAGAATACTTAGAAGAACTATTCACAAAGATAAATAATTTACAATTTATGGCAAGAGAAAATTTACAACAAGCAAAGAAACGATCAAAAGAATATTATGATCGACATATGAATCCTCGAAATTTTAATATCGGAGACGACGTTCTCTTACTAAAAGAACCTCGTCAAGGAAAGCTAGCCAATCAGTACGACGGACCGTACACAATCCTGGAAATTCTACCCAACGAAAATGCCATAATCCAAATGAATGGAAAAAACCGAACGGTCCACACTAATAAATTAAAACTACTTCATCGTCGCGCCGTTAACACAAGATTATAAGAAGAAATCGCAAACGAAAATAATACTAACCTACACTAACGTAGAATAAGAATACAATAAAAATAATGTACACACAAAACGTAATCTCACAATCAATGTAAACCAAATCTAGCGAATAGCATACGCTAATCAATACTAACATAACGTAAGATACTATATTAATATATATTAACCTTCCAATTCGGAGAATTTTCTTTTTCAGTTAACATGTTGGTGCTTACTTTCCTACTTGTCATCCCGACAACATATGGATTAATAGCATATGATTGTACCGGGGATAGATTAAATATAACAACGGTATCATTAATACGCGTTGGCGATTGTAACGTCAACGTTCATGGGACGGAAACAGAAGAAACTTACATACAACTCTTGCAATTGGCAGAATATAATCACGTAGAAGTAATCCAGTGTAAAATTGAAATAACAAGGAGTATTTACCATTGTGGGATGAACTCACACATATCCGCAGTACATAATGGATACGTAGAATATTTAGCTGATATCAGTTACGAAACTTGCCTTCGTCTACATCGAGAGGGAACAATCTCACTTGGGAATGGAGCCATTCTCAACGGAATACGCGCAAACTCCACGTCTACACGAACATTCACCTTCGCTGGAACAATAGCCAACGATGGAACCTGTTCAGGAACACAATATGTAGATCCATATGGATCTTGGGACGGAGTCATAGTACAAGGATTAGCAAAAATCACACTTCGAACCGGCACAGCCGCCGTCAAATTGGATCAAAATAAAATAATATTAAAAAGTGGAACTACTTGTCCCTTCCAAGACGGATATTGTTTGGACGGAGACGATGGATATACCTTTTGGAAGCCAACACCGGAAACAAATTGCAAATTTGACCGATATGACGTATTGTATGAAGGGATCGCACAAAAATTAACCGAAAGGAATTCAAGCACAAACCTACCAGTAATTTACACACTTACCACTGGCGATATCACTTTCGCCCTGACAAAAATCTCAGAACAACACCTGTGTGGTTATACGCTTCTAAGAACCGAACACCCAAAACTGTTCATCTTAGAAACCCGAAGAGGAAGAACCTTCGTGGAAAAGAAAGCTGTCTCACCCGACAATCTGGACATATTCACTTACATGAATTCTAAATTCGTGTACGTTGAGAGACACTTACGAATGCAACTAACCTCACTCTATAACGACATCATAAGTCAAAAATGCGCCTTGGAAAGGCAAGTACTCGAAAACGCCCTTTCCATAGCCTCTATATTACCAGAAGAATTCGCCTGGTCCCTCATGAACGGACCTGGATACATGGCTACAATAGCTGGCGAAGTTATTCATATAATTAAATGCATCCCAGTTGTAGTGAAGATACGTCACACCGAAGAATGTTTTGAAGAACTCCCAGTTCTACATGGAAATTCATCACGCTTTATGAAACCCAAAGCAAGAATATTGGTCAAGCAAGGCACACAGCGAGACTGCAATCCAATTTTGCCAATAATGTACGACATCGATGAATCTTGGCATAAAATGCTTCCAAAACCAGTTAATACGATTCCACCACATCAATTAGAACCAATGACTAAGCCTACCTGGAAATATACAACACCAGCATCCTTAGCCATAAGTGGAATCTATACTCAATCAGAAATCGACAAACTTCAAGACCATATAATGTTCCCCGCGGAAAGAGCCGCAATTCTCAACTCCGTTGCTAGAGGAGTCACTGGACAAACTATCATCCCTGGGACCATCGAGCTGACTCACCTCCTAGACGAAGAAGCTGTTCAAAAGCTGGCAGAAGGAACACTTTCGAAACTCTGGACTCATTTCATCACCTTCGGTTCCCTCAGCGCCGGTATGATAACAATTTTTATCATTTTAAAACTGCTCCAAACAATCGTGGACATGATTATCCACGGATACTCTTTGTTCTCCGCATTCGGTTGCGGCATCGAAATACTTGGTGCCTTATGGTCATCCATCACTTATTGCCTATTGCAACGAGCCAACAAAAACCATATAGATATTCAATCTTCAAAATTAACCGCTCCCGTGAACGTAGATAAAAAAATATTATCCAAGCACCAACATCACACCAACACCAACCATTCTCCCCCATTGCTACACGCTTAAGTGATTTAAGGGAAAGAATAGACAAGCTAGAACAAATTTCCTAAATTTGAGTTAAAAAGGGGGGAGGTGTTACGTCCTCGGACAGATGACGTCACGAATATTAGCTAAATGTTAGAATTTATCGACTACTACTCACCATACAATTTTTTCTCTCTTTTCTTTCATTCATACTCTCAGAAGGAATCCACTTTTGAAATAAACTATATAAAAGAAATCACTTTTGTTATTGACTGTACCAAGGAAGTCACTTTTGAAATGACCTGTACAAGGGAAATCATTTTAACTTGTCTATATATATATATGTGAAGCCACTTTTGAACTCACCTGTACAAGGACAATCGATTCGAGCTCATTTGTAAAAAGGGAGACCAATTTTGAACAACCCTGTATAAAACCACCACTTTTGAATTCACCTATACCATATGTAATATGACACCAGATAAGATAAGAGGTGGTATGCTTTAGACAAAGAGGTAACAGGAGAACAATGGAATAAAGGAGGACAGCGATATTCATAATACCTCCTTGCACTTCATTCTATCCTGATACTTTCGCTCTTATGCTTGCCTTTAATTATGCATTAAATTATTATAAATAATGGATTTAACGTAATAATCGAGCTTCATATATATACACAAATTATCTGTTAGCCATAAGATACTTATTCTACATAATTCTGGAATATTCATAACTATCTTGATAAATTACCTTAATAATGGAATATTCCAGAATAGCGAAATCTTGTTACTCGTTATACCTCCTCGAATATTATACTTTCCCGCTCTTTCTAACCGAGAGGTAATAACAGGAGAACAGTAGAGCATAAGAGGATAACGATACTCGTTATACCTCCTCGAATATTATACTTTCCCGCTCTTTCTAACCGAGAGGTAATAACAGGAGCACAGCATGACTAAGGAGGTTAACGATACTCGATATACCTCTTCACGTATCATTTTATCCTGATACTTCTACATTTAAATTAGACTTTAATTATGCGTTAAAATTGTTATAATCAATAGATTTTAATTATTCTTGAATGCTTGTTTTACATATTTCCATAATACATATTTCTGGAATATTCTAGAACTAAATATGGAAGATTCCAGAATGTCGAAATCTTGTTTCCACCTTTGAGGAAAGATGGAATAAAAGCTACTTTATTATATCTATAATATATATATGACAAAAGAGTAATAATTCTTAGAACGCAAAGCGTAAAATCGTCAGCATAAATGCAAGAAAACGAGCATTCTTAGAAGCTAAAAAGTGCTACGCATTCTGTGAACGTGACCTATTTGGCGTCAAAATTCTCAAAATGCAAGGCGTAAAATGGTCAGCACAAAAAAGTGCAAGGCGAGAAATTGTCAGCATTCTGAGAATGCAAGGCGGAGAGACGCTCAGCATTCTCGGAATGCGTAACAGAAAGTGCGAAATGTTCTTAGTATTAAGCGATATGGATTAATATAAAAGGAGGCCTGCGAGCCACTTAAGTCAGTCAGAGAAACGGAGTCAGAGATCGAGTGTTAACCAGTGTACATCAAGTGTTAAGTGAAAGTTCATCGACAAGCAACCTACTACCATCAAGTGAGTAACATTCAACAAGTATTCTCTGACTCCGCAATATTACCGAGGTATTTATTGCGACACACCCTTTGAAATAATTGTACTAACACCGACTACTCTCTTTATTGTAAACTGTCTGCGACTGAGGTCCACAGTACTTAGTTAAAATCTTACTTTACTGTATCTTTACTTTTCTTTACTTTGAATATACTTGTTATAATCTTGAATCCCTTCCTTCTTATTAAACCTATTATACCCTTTATGTGTCGAAATTGTCTGAACGCCGCTATTCCCTGTTGATTGGAAGTGGTTAAGAGTCGCAATCGTCACTGATTGTATGCCCGCTTTATTGGTGGATACCACACCTTTCGACTGGTCGATATCAGTTGGAAAAGAAAGTAATAATTGCTGTAATACTCGATTTCACTCATTACTCACGATTGAAGCTAATACCCAATTCCGCTTTAATTAAGCTGTACCAATTGCAAGAATTATTCTGATTGTGAACATTGAGTATAAACCATCCTCGCTAAGCGAACGAATAGGGTACCTCTTATAAGTAATACCTTGCTCTTATATATTTTGGAAGATAAATCGCAATATCGCTTATTTAAGCTGGATCTATTGCACGACCGCATTCACTTGTGTCGAACCATTCCGAAAAGAGCGAGTCGACCTTGTTTTGAGTGGACACCCAAGTCATCATCGAGGAAGTAATCAAAGTACCTATCATTTATAATTCGACTTTCCACGTAAAACTCTAATCCTGTTTCCTTACTTAGATGCCAAACGTACCATCGAAATCAACTCATTTCATATTCAAGTACTTCCTTATTTTATTTACAAATTATAACATTCTCTTTACTCATATACATATTAATTAATCTTCTCCATCAACTCTTCTGCCGGTGAGTCTCCGAGTGCAGTTCAACCCGGTAGTTTCCATTTCTAACAATCTCTTTCTTCAATTCTCTTTCTACATTCTTAACTCTTCATCTATCCCTGAAAACAAAAGAATAAATACAAATACTTACCTTCGCGACTCCCACTAAAACAAAAGTATAAGATCCTCCGCACTATAACAAACCGTAATTCACTCGTTCTCAACCACGCGTGTATACTCTCTCCGAATTAAATCATTTACCAAAAGATTCTCCTACCTGTGCCCTGGCGTTTAGTCTGCGCATAGTGGGCGAGCCTAAAACAGGAAAACATTTAGTGTCCGATCCTTACCTGAGGGCTGGGGATTGTGACACAGGATGCGTTTTTTCCCTCCACGGTAGCTGTGGAGACAAAAACGGCTACAGAAGGTGATAAAAACTCATTTTGCTACACAAGTTCACTGCGAGATTCGTTTTTTGCCTCCGCAGTGACAGCGGAGACAAAACCGCCCGCAGAGATGAAAAAAAACGCATTTTGCTACACCGATTCAGCGCGGATGCGTTTTTTATCTCCGCGGTTGCCGCTGAGAAAAAAACGACCATAGGAGATGATAAAAAACTCATTTTGCTACACAAGTTCACTGCGAGATTCGTTTTTTGCCTCCGCAGTGACAGCGGAGACAAAAGCGCCCGCAGAGATGAAAAAAACGCATTTTGCTACACCGATTCAGCGCGGATGCGTTTTTTATCTCCGCGGTTGCTGCTGAGAAAAAAACGAACATAGGAGATGATAAAAAACTCATTTTGCTACACAAGTTCACTGCGGGATTCGTTTTTTGCCTCCGCAGTGACAGCGGAGACAAAAGCGCCCGCAGAGATGAAAAAAACGCATTTTGCTACACCGATTCAGCGCGGATGCGTTTTTTTCATCTCCTGTGGCCGTTTTTGTCTCCGCAGCTACCGTGGAGGCAAAAGACGCATCCCGGGCTGAATCGGTGTAGCAAAATGCGTTTTTTTTCATATCCTGTGGCCGTTTTTGTCTCCGCAGCTACCGTGGAGGCAAAAGACGCATCCTAGGCAAAATGCGTTTTTTTCATCTCCTGTGGCCGTTTTTGTCTCCGCAGCTACCGCTGAGGCAAAAAACGCATCTCGGGCTGAATCGGTGTATCAAAATGCGTTTTTTTCATCTCCTGTGGCCGTTTTTGTCTCCACAGCTACCGCGGAGGCAAAAAACGCATCCCGGCCTGAATCGATGTAGCAAAATGCGTTTTTTTCATCTCCTGTGGCCGTTTTTGTCTCCGCAGCTACCGTGGAGGCAAAAGACGCATCCCGGGCTGAATCGGTGTAGCAAAATGCGTTTTTTTCATCTCCTGTGGCCGTTTTTGTCTCCGCAGCTACCGTGGAGGCAAAAGACGCATCCTAGGCAAAATGCGTTTTTTTCATCTCCTGTGGCCGTTTATGTCTCCACAGCTACCGCGGAGGCAAAAAACGGATCCCGGGCTGAATCGGTGTATCAAAATGCGTTTTTTTCATCTCCTGTGGCCGTTTTTGACTCCGCAGCTACCGCGGAGGCAAAAAACGTATCCCGGGCTGAATCGGTGTAGCAAAATGCATTTTTTTCATCTCCTGTGACCGTTTTTGTCTCCGCAGCTACCGTGGAGGCAAAAAACGCATCCCGGACTGAATCGGTGTATCAAAATGCGTTTTTTTCATCCCCTGTGGCCGGTTTTTGTCTCCGCAGCTACCGCGGAGGCAAAAAACGTATCCCGGGCTGAATCGGTGCAGCAAAATGCATTTTTTTCATCTCCTGTGGCCGTTTTTGTCTCCGCAGCTACCGTGGAGGCAAAAGACGCATCCTAGGCAAAATGCGTTTTTTTCATCTCCTGTGGCCGTTTTTGTCTCCGCAGCTACCGTGGAGGCAAAAGATGCATCCTAGGCAAAATGCGTTTTTTTTCATCTCCTGTGGCCGTTTTTGTCTCCATAGCTACCGCGGAGGCACAAAACGCATCCCGGGCTGAATCGGTGTAGCAAAATGCGTTTTTTTCATCTCCTGTGGCCGTTTTTGTCTCCGCAGCTACCACTGAGGCAAAAAACGCATCCCGGGCTGAATCGGTGTATCAAAATGCGTTTTTTTCATCTCCTGTGGCCGTTTTTGTCTCCACAGCTACTGCGGAGGCAAAAAACGCATCCCGCGCTGAATCGATGTAGCAAAATGCGTTTTTTTCATCTCCTGTGGCCGTTTTTGTCTCCGCAGCTACCGTGGAGGCAAAAGACGCATCCCAGGCTGAATCGGTGTAGCAAAATGCGTTTTTTTCATCTCCTGTGGCCGTTTTTGTCTCCGCAGCTACCACTGAGGGAAAAAACGAATCCCGGGCTGAATCGGTGTATCAAAATGCGTTTTTTTCATCTCCTGTGGCCGTTTTTGTCTCCGCAGCTACCGTGGAGGCAAAAGACGCATCCTAGGCAAAATGCGTTTTTTTCATCTCCTGTGGCCGTTTTTCTCTCCGCAGCTACCGTGGAGGCAAAAGACGCATCCTAGGCAAAATGCGTTTTTTTCATCTCCTGTGGCCGTTTTTGTCTCCGCAGCTACCGCTGAGTCAAAAAACGCATCCCGGGCTGAATCGGTGTATCAAAATGCGTTTTTTTCATCTCCTGTGGCCGTTTTTGTCTCCATAGCTACCGCGGAGGCACAAAACGCATCCCGGGCTGAATCGGTGTAGCAAAATGCGTTTTTTTCATCTCCTGTGGCCGTTTTTGTCTCCACAGCTACCGCGGAGGCAAAAAACGCATCCCGGGCTGAAACGGTGTGTCAAAATGCGTTTTTTTCATCTCCTGTGGCCGTTTTTGTCTCCACAGCTACTGCGGAGGCAAAAAACGCATCCCGGGCTGAATCGATGTAGCAAAATGCGTTTTTTTTCATCTCCTGTGGCCGTTTTTGTCTCCGCAGCTACCGCTGAGTCAAAAAACGCATCCCGGGCTGAATCGGTGTATCAAAATGCGTTTTTTTTCTTCTCCTGTGGCCGTTTTTGTCTCCGCAGCTACCGCTGAGGCAAAAAACGCATCCCGGGCTGAATCGGTGTATCAAAATGCGTTTTTTATCTCCTGTGGCCGTTTTTCTCTCCGCAGCTACCGTGGAGGCAAAAGACGCATCCTAGGCAAAATGCGTTTTTTTCATCTTCTGTGGCCGTTTTTGTCTCCACAGCTACCGCGGAGGCAAAAAACGCATCCCGGGCTGCATCGGTGTAGCAAAATGCGTTTTTTTCATCTCCTGTGGCCGTTTTTGTCTCCGCAGCTACCGCTGAGTCAAAAAACGCATCCCGGGCTGAATCGGTGTATCAAAATGCGTTTTTTTCATCTCCTGTGGCCGTTTTTGTCTCCGCAGCTACCGCTGAGGCAAAAAACGCATCCCGGGCTGAATCGGTGTATCAAAATGCGTTTTTTTCATCTCCTGTGACCGTTTTTGTCTCCACAGCTACTGCGGAGGCAAAAAACGCATCCCGGGCTGAATCGATGTAGCAAAATGCGTTTTTTTCATCTCCTGTGGCCGTTTTTGTCTCCGCAGCTACCGTGGAGGCAAAAGACGCATCCCAGGCTGAATCGGTGTAGCAAAATGCGTTTTTTTCATCTCCTGCGGCCGTTTTTGTCTCCGCAGCTACCGTGGAGGCAAAAGACGCATCCTAGGCAAAATGTTTTTTTTTCATCGCCTGTGGCCGTTTTTGTCTCCGCAGCTACCGTGGAGGCAAAAGACGCATCCTAGGCAAAATGCGTTTTTTTCATCTCCTGTGGCCGTTTTTGTCTCCACAGCTACCGCGAAGGCAAAAAACGCATCCCGGGCTGAATCGGTGTAGCAAAATGCGTTTTTTTCATCTCCTGTGGCCGTTTTTGTCTCCACAGCTACCGCGGAGGCAAAAAACGCATCCCGGGCTGAAACGGTGTGTCAAAATGCGTTTTTTTCATCTCCTGTGGCCGTTTTTGTCTCCACAGCTACTGCGGAGGCAAAAAACGCATCCCGGGCTGAATCGATGTAGCAAAATGCGTTTTTTTCATCTCCTGTGGCCGTTTTTGTCTCCGCAGCTACCGCTGAGTCAAAAAACGCATCCCGGGCTGAATCGGTGTATCAAAATGCGTTTTTTTCTTCTCCTGTGGCCGTTTTTGTCTCCGCAGCTACCGCTGAGGCAAAAAACGCATCCCGGGCTGAATCGGTGTATCAAAATGCGTTTTTTTCATCTCCTGTGGCCGTTTTTGTCTCCACAGCTACTGCGGAGGCAAAAAACGCCTCCCGGGCTGAATCGATGTAGCAAAATGCGTTTTTTTCATCTCCTGTGGCCGTTTTTCTCTCCGCAGCTACCGTGGAGGCAAAGACGCATCCTAGGCAAAATGTTTTTTTTTCATCGCCTGTGGCCGTTTTTGTCTCCACAGCTACCGCGGAGGCAAAAAACGCATCCCGGGCTGAATCGGTGTATCAAAATGCGTTTTTTTCATCTCCTGTGGCGGTTTTTGTCTCCGCAGCTACCGTGGAGGCAAAAGACGCATCCTAGGCAAAATGCGTTTTTTTCAACTCCTGTGGCCGTTTTTGTCTCCACAGCTACCGCGGAGGCAAAAAACGGATCCAGGGCTGAATCGGTGTATCAAAATGCGTTTTTTTCATCTCCTGTGGCCGTTTTTGTCTCCACAGCTACCGCGGAGGCAAAAGACGCATCCTAGGCAAAATGGGTTCTTTTCATCTCCTGTGGCCGTTTTTGTCTCCACAGCTACCGCGGAGGCAAAAAACGCATCCCGGGCTGAATCGGTGTATCAAAATGCGTTTTTTTCATCTCCTGTGGCGGTTTTTGTCTCCGCAGCTACCGTGGAGGCAAAAGACGCATCCTAGGCAAAATGCGTTTTTTTCAACTCCTGTGGCCGTTTTTGTCTCCACAGCTACCGCGGAGGCAAAAAAACGGATCCAGGGCTGAATCGGTGTATCAAAATGCGTTTTTTTCATCTCCTGTGGCCGTTTTTGTCTCCACAGCTACCGCGGAGGCAAAAGACGCATCCTAGGCAAAATGGGTTCTTTTCATCTCCTGTGGCCGTTTTTGTCTCCACAGCTACCGCGGAGGCAAAAATCGCATCCCGGGCTGAATCGGTGTAGCAAAATGCGTTTTTTTCATCTCCTGTGGCCGTTTTTGTCTCCGCAGCTACCGTGGAGGCAAAAGACGCATCCTAGGCAAAATGGGTTCTTTTCATCTCCTGTGGCCGTTTTTGTCTCCACAGCTACCGCGGAGGCAAAAAACGCATCCCGGGCTGAATCGGTGTAGCAAAATGCGTTTTTTTCATCTCCTGTGGCCGTTTTTGTCTCCGCAGCTACCGTGGAGGCAAAAGACGCATCCTAGGCAAAATGCGTTTTTTTCATCTCCTGTGGCCGTTTTTGTCTCCACAGCTACCGCGGAGGCAAAAAACGCATCCCGGGCTGAATCGGTGTAGCAAAATGCGTTTTTTTTCATCTCCTGTGGCCGTTTTTGTCTCCGCAGCTATTGCGTAGGCAAAAAACGCATCCCGGGCTGAATCGATGTAGCAAAATGCGTATTTTTCATCTCCTGTGGCCGTTTATGTCTGCGCAGCTACCGTGGAGGCAAAAGACGCATCCTAGGCAAAATGCGTTTTTTTCATCTCCTGTGGCCGTTTTTGTCTCCACAGCTACCGCGGAGGCAAAAAAACGCATCCCGGGCTGAATCGGTGTAGCAAAATGCGTTTTTTTCATCTCCTGTGGCCGTTTTTGTCTCCGCAGCTACCGTGGAGGCAAAAGACGCATCCTAGGCAAAATTCGTTTTTTTCATCTCCTGTGGCCGTTTTTGTCTCCACAGCTACCGCGGAGGCAAAAAACGCATCCCGGGCTGAATCGGTGTAGCAAAATGCGTTTTTTTCATATCCTGTGGCCGTTTTTGTCTCCGCAGCTACCGTGGAGGCAAAAGACGCATCCTAGGCAAAATTCGTTTTTTTCATCTCCTGTGGCCATTTTTGTCTCCACAGCTACCGCGGAGGCAAAAAACGCATCCCGGGCTGAATCGGTGTATCAAAATGCGTTTTTTTTCATCACCTGTGGCCGTTTTAGTCTCCGCAGCTACCACTGAGGCAAAAAACGCATCCCGGGCTGAATCGGTGTAGCAAAATGCGTTTTTTTTCATCTCCTATGGCCGTTTTTGTCTCCGCAGCTACCGTGGAGGCAAAAGACGCATCCTAGGCAAAATGGGTTCTTTTCATCTCCTGTGGCCGTTTTTGTCTCCACAGCTACCGCGGAGGCAAAAAACGCATCCCGGGCTGAATTGGTGTAGCAAAATGCGTTTTTTTCATCACCTGTGGCCGTTTTTGTCTCCACAGCTACCGCGGAGGCAAAAAACGTATCCCGGGCTGAATCGGTGTAGCAAAATGCGTTTTTTTCATCTCCTGTGGCCGTTTTTGTCTCCACAGCTACTGCGTAGGCAAAAAACGCATCCCGGGCTGAATCGATGTAGCAAAATGCGTATTTTTCATCTCCTGTGGCCGTTTATGTCTGCGCAGCTACCGTGGAGGCAAAAGACGCATCCTAGGCAAAATGCGTTTTTTTCATCTCCTGTGGCCGTTTTTGTCTCCACAGCTACCGCGGAGGCAAAAAACGGATCCCGGGCTGAATCGATGTAGCAAAATACGTTTTTTCATCTCCTGTGGCCGTTTTTGTCTCCGCAGCTACCGTGGAGGCAAAAGACGCATCCTAGGCAAAATGGGTTCTTTTCATCTCCTGTGGCCGTTTTTGTCTCCACAGCTACCGCGGAGGCAAAAAACGCATCCCGGGCTGAATCGGTGTAGCAAAATGCGTTTTTTCATCTCCTGTGGCCGTTTTTGTCTCCGCAGCTACCGTGGAGGCAAAAGACGCATCCTAGGCAAAATGCGTTTTTTTCATCTCCTGTGGCCGTTTTTGTCTCCACAGCTACCGCGAAGGCAAAAAACGCATCCCGGGCTGAATCGGTGTAGCAAAATGCGTTTTTTTCATCTCCTGTGGCCGTTTTTGTCTCCACAGTTACCGCGGAGGCAAAAAACGCATCCCGGGCTGAATCGGTGTATCAAAATGCGTTTTTTTCATCTCCTGTGGCCGTTTTTGTCTCCGCAGCTACCGTGGAGGCAAAAGACGCATCCTAGGCAAAATGCGTTTTTTTCATCTCCTGTGGCCGTTTTTCTCTCCGCAGCTACCGTGGAGGCAAAAGACGCATCCTAGGCAAAATGCGTTTTTTTCATCTCCTGTGGCCGTTTTTGTCTCCACAGCTACCGCGGAGGCAAAAAACGCATCCCGGGCTGCATCGGTGTAGCAAAATGCGTTTTTTTCATCTCCTGTGGCCGTTTTTGTCTCCGCAGCTACCGCTGAGTCAAAAAACGCATCCCGGGCTGAATCGGTGTATCAAAATGCGTTTTTTTCATCTCCTGTGGCCGTTTTTGTCTCCGCAGCTACCGCTGAGGCAAAAAACGCATCCCGGGCTGAATCGGTGTATCAAAATGCGTTTTTTTCATCTCCTGTGACCGTTTTTGTCTCCACAGCTACTGCGGAGGCAAAAAACGCATCCCGGGCTGAATCGATGTAGCAAAATGCGTTTTTTTCATCTCCTGTGGCCGTTTTTGTCTCCGCAGCTACCGCGGAGGCAAAAGACGCATCCC
>CAJUXP010000008.1:0-49145 GCA_910591515.1 Cerceris rybyensis | reverse complement strand
TGTCTCCGCAGCTACCGTGGAGGCAAAAGACGCATCCTAGGCAAAATGCGTTTTTTTCATCTCCTGTGGCCGTTTTTGTCTCCACAGCTACCGCGGAGGCAAAAAACGCATCCCGGGCTGAATCGGTGTAGCAAAATGCGTTTTTTCATCTCCTGTGGCCGTTTTTGTCTCCGCAGCTACCGTGGAGGCAAAAGACGCATCCTAGGCAAAATGCGTTTTTTTCATCTCCTGTGGCCGTTTTTGTCTCCGCAGCTACCGTGGAGGCAAAAGACGCATCCTAGGCAAAATGCGTTTTTTTCATCTCCTGTGGCCGTTTTTGTCTCCACAGCTACCGCGGAGGCAAAAAACGCATCCCGGGCTGAATCGGTGTAGCAAAATGCGTTTTTTTTCATATCCTGTGGCCGTTTTTGTCTCCGCAGCTACCGTGGAGGCAAAAGACGCATCCTAGGCAAAATTCGTTTTTTTCATCTCCTGTGGCCATTTTTGTCTCCACAGCTACCGCGGAGGCAAAAAACGCATCCCGGGCTGAATCGGTGTATCAAAATGCGTTTTTTTCATCTCCTGTGGCCGTTTTTGTCTCCGCAGCTACCACTGAGGCAAAAAACGCATCCCGGGCTGAATCGGTGTAGCAAAATGCGTTTTTTTCATCTCCTGTGGCCGTTTTTGTCTCCACAGCTACCGCGGAGGCAAAAAACGCATCCCGGGCTGAATCGGTGTAGCAAAATGCGTTTTTTTCATCTCCTGTGGCCGTTTTTGTCTCCGCAGCTACCGTGGAGGCAAAAGACGCATCCTAGGCAAAATGCGTTTTTTTCATCTCCTGTGGCCGTTTTTGTCTCCACAGCTACCGCGGAGGCAAAAAACGCATCCCGGGCTGAATCGGTGTAGCAAAATGCGTTTTTTTCATCTCCTGTGGCCGTTTTTGTCTCCACAGCTACCGCGGAGGCAAAAAACGCATCCCGGGCTGAATCGGCGTAGCAAAATGAGTTTTTTTCATCTCCTATGGCCGTTTTTGTCTCCGCAGCTGCCGTGGAGGCAAAAGACGCATCCTAGGCAAAATGGGTTCTTTTCATCTCCTGTGGCCGTTTTTGTCTCCACAGCTACCGCGGAGGCAAAAAACGCATCCCGGGCTGAATCGGTGCAGCAAAATGCGTTTTTTTCATCACCTGTGGCCGTTTTTGTCTCCACAGCTACCGCGGAGGCAAAAAACGTATCCCGGGCTGAATCGGTGTAGCAAAATGCGTTTTTTTCATCTCCTGTGGCCGTTTTTGTCTCCACAGCTACTGCGGAGGCAAAAAACGCATCCCGGGCTGAATCGATGTAGCAAAATGCGTTTTTTTCATCTCCTGTGGCCGTTTTTGTCTGCGCAGCTACCGTGGAGGCAAAAGACGCATCCTAGGCAAAATGCGTTTTTTTCATCTCCTGTGGCCGTTTTTGTCTCCACAGCTACCGCGGAGGCAAAAAACGCATCCCGGGCTGCATCGGTGTAGCAAAATGCGTTTTTTTCATCTCCTGTGGCCGTTTTTGTCTCCGCAGCTACCGTGGAGGCAAAAGACGCATCCTAGGCAAAATGCGCTTTTTTCACCTCCTGTGGCCGTTTTTGTCTCCACAGCTACCGCGGAGGCAAAAAACGCATCCCGGGCTGAATCGGTGTATCAAAATGCGTTTTTTTCATCTCCTGTGGCGGTTTTTGTCTCCGCAGCTACCGTGGAGGCAAAAGACGCATCCTAGGCAAAATGCGTTTTTTTCAACTCCTGTGGCCGTTTTTGTCTCCACAGCTACCGCGGAGGCAAAAAACGCATCCCGGGCTGAATCGGTGTAGCAAAATGCGTTTTTTTCATATCCTGTGGCCGTTTTTGTCTCCGCAGCTACCGTGGAGGCAAAACACGCATCCTAGGCAAAATTCGTTTTTTTCATCTCCTGTGGCCATTTTTGTCTCCACAGCTACCGCGGAGGCAAAAAACGCATCCCGGGCTGAATCGGTGTATCAAAATGCGTTTTTTTCATCACCTGTGGCCGTTTTAGTCTCCGCAGCTACCACTGAGGCAAAAAACGCATCCCGGGCTGAATCGGTGTAGCAAAATGCGTTTTTTTCATCTCCTATGGCCGTTTTTGTCTCCGCAGCTACCGTGGAGGCAAAAGACGCATCCTAGGCAAAATGGGTTCTTTTCATCTCCTGTGGCCGTTTTTGTCTCCACAGCTACCGCGGAGGCAAAAAACGCATCCCGGGCTGAATCGGTGTAGCAAAATGCGTTTTTTTCATCACCTGTGGCCGTTTTTGTCTCCACAGCTACCGCGGAGGCAAAAAACGTATCCCGGGCTGAATCGGTGTAGCAAAATGCGTTTTTTTCATCTCCTGTGGCCGTTTTTGTCTCCACAGCTACTGCGTAGGCAAAAAACGCATCCCGGGCTGAATCGATGTAGCAAAATGCGTATTTTTCATCTCCTGTGGCCGTTTATGTCTGCGCAGCTACCGTGGAGGCAAAAGACGCATCCTAGGCAAAATGCGTTTTTTTCATCTCCTGTGGCCGTTTTTGTCTCCACAGCTACCGCGGAGGCAAAAAACGGATCCCGGGCTGAATCGATGTAGCAAAATACGTTTTTTCATCTCCTGTGGCCGTTTTTGTCTCCGCAGCTACCGTGGAGGCAAAAGACGCATCCTAGGCAAAATGGGTTCTTTTCATCTCCTGTGGCCGTTTTTGTCTCCACAGCTACCGCGGAGGCAAAAAACGCATCCCGGGCTGAATCGGTGTAGCAAAATGCGTTTTTTCATCTCCTGTGGCCGTTTTTGTCTCCGCAGCTACCGTGGAGGCAAAAGACGCATCCTAGGCTAAATGCGTTTTTTTCATCTCCTGTGGCCGTTTTTGTCTCCGCAGCTACCGTGGAGGCAAAAGACGCATCCTAGGCAAAATGCGTTTTTTTCATCTCCTGTGGCCGTTTTTGTCTCCACAGCTACCGCGGAGGCAAAAAACGCATCCCGGGCTGAATCGGTGTAGCAAAATGCGTTTTTTTCATATCCTGTGGCCGTTTTTGTCTCCGCAGCTACCGTGGAGGCAAAAGACGCATCCTAGGCAAAATTCGTTTTTTTCATCTCCTGTGGCCATTTTTGTCTCCACAGCTACCGCGGAGGCAAAAAAACGCATCCCGGGCTGAATCGGTGTATCAAAATGCGTTTTTTTCATCACCTGTGGCCGTTTTAGTCTCCGCAGCTACCACTGAGGCAAAAAACGCATCCCGGGCTGAATCGGTGTAGCAAAATGCGTTTTTTTCATCTCCTGTGGCCGTTTTTGTCTCCACAGCTACCGCGGAGGCAAAAAACGCATCCCGGGCTGAATCGGTGTAGCAAAATGCGTTTTTTTCATATCCTGTGGCCGTTTTTGTCTCCGCAGCTACCGTGGAGGCAAAAGACGCATCCTAGGCAAAATTCGTTTTTTTCATCTCCTGTGGCCATTTTTGTCTCCACAGCTACCGCGGAGGCAAAAAACGCATCCCGGGCTGAATCGGTGTATCAAAATGCGTTTTTTTCATCACCTGTGGCCGTTTTAGTCTCCGCAGCTACCACTGAGGCAAAAAACGCATCCCGGGCTGAATCGGTGTAGCAAAATGCGTTTTTTTTCATCTCCTGTGGCCGTTTTTGTCTCCACAGCTACCGCGGAGGCAAAAAACGCATCCCGGGCTGAATCGGTGTAGCAAAATGCGTTTTTTTCATCTCCTGTGGCCGTTTTTGTCTCCGCAGCTACCGTGGAGGCAAAAGACGCATCCTAGGCAAAATGGGTTCTTTTCATCTCCTGTGGCCGTTTTTGTCTCCACAGCTACCGCGGAGGCAAAAAAAACGCATCCCGGGCTGAATCGGTGTAGCAAAATGCGTTTTTTTTCATCACCTGTGGCCGTTTTTGTCTCCACAGCTACCGCGGAGGCAAAAAACGTATCCCGGGCTGAATCGGTGTAGCAAAATGCGTTTTTTTCATCTCTGTGGCCGTTTTTGTCTCCACAGCTACTGCGTAGGCAAAAAACGCATCCCGGGCTGAATCGATGTAGCAAAATGCGTATTTTTCATCTCCTGTGGCCGTTTATGTCTGCGCAGCTACCGTGGAGGCAAAAGACGCATCCTAGGCAAAATGCGTTTTTTTCATCTCCTGTGGCCGTTTTTGTCTCCACAGCTACCGCGGAGGCAAAAAACGGATCCCGGGCTGAATCGATGTAGCAAAATTACGTTTTTTCATCTCCTGTGGCCGTTTTTGTCTCCGCAGCTACCGTGGAGGCAAAAGACGCATCCTAGGCAAAATGGGTTTCTTTTCATCTCCTGTGGCCGTTTTTGTCTCCACAGCTACCGCGGAGGCAAAAAACGCATCCCGGGCTGAATCGGTGTAGCAAAATGCGTTTTTTCATCTCCTGTGGCCGTTTTTGTCTCCGCAGCTACCGTGGAGGCAAAAGACGCATCCTAGGCAAAATGCGTTTTTTTCATCTCCTGTGGCCGTTTTTGTCTCCGCAGCTACCGTGGAGGCAAAAGACGCATCCTAGGCAAAATGCGTTTTTTTTCATCTCCTGTGGCCGTTTTTGTCTCCACAGCTACCGCGGAGGCAAAAAACGCATCCCGGCTGAATCGGTGTAGCAAAAATGCGTTTTTTTCATATACTGTGGCCGTTTTTGTCTCCGCAGCTACCGTGGAGGCAAAAGACGCATCCTAGGCAAAATTCGTTTTTTTCATCTCCTGTGGCCATTTTTGTCTCCACAGCTACCGCGGAGGCAAAAAACGCATCCCGGGCTGAATCGGTGTATCAAAATGCGTTTTTTTCATCACCTGTGGCCGTTTTTGTCTCCGCAGCTACCACTGAGGCAAAAAACGCATCCCGGGCTGAATCGGTGTAGCAAAATGCGTTTTTTTCATCTCCTGTGGCCGTTTTTGTCTCCACAGCTACCGCGGAGGCAAAAAACGCATCCCGGGCTGAATCGGTGTAGCAAAATGCGTTTTTTTCATCTCCTGTGGCCGTTTTTGTCTCCACAGCTACCGCGGAGGCAAAAAACGCATCCCGGACTGAATCGGCGTAGCAAAATGAGTTTTTTTTCATCTCCTATGGCCGTTTTTGTCTCCGCAGCTACCGTGGAGGCAAAAGACGCATCCTAGGCAAAATGGGTTCTTTTCATCTCCTGTGGCCGTTTTTGTCTCCACAGCTACCGCGGAGGCAAAAAACGCATCCCGGGCTGAATCGGTGCAGCAAAATGCGTTTTTTTCATCACCTGTGGCCGTTTTTGTCTCCACAGCTACCGCGGAGGCAAAAAACGTATCCCGGGCTGAATCGGTGTAGCAAAATGCGTCTTTTTCATCTCCTGTGGCCGTTTTTGTCTCCACAGCTACTGCGGAGGCAAAAAAACGCATCCCGGGCTGAATCGATGTAGCAAAATGCGTATTTTTCATCTCCTGTGCCCGTTTTTGTCTGCGCAGCTACCGTGGAGGCAAAAGACGCATCCTAGGCAAAATGCGTTTTTTTCATCTCCTGTGGCCGTTTTTGTCTCCACAGCTACCGCGGAGGCAAAAAAACGCATCCCGGGCTGCATCGGTGTAGCAAAATGCGTTTTTTTCATCTCCTGTGGCCGTTTTTGTCTCCGCAGCTACCGTGGAGGCAAAAGACGCATCCTAGGCAAAATGCGCTTTTTTCACCTCCTGTGGCCGTTTTTGTCTCCACAGCTACCGCGGAGGCAAAAAACGCATCCCGGGCTGAATCGGTGTAGCAAAATGCGTTTTTTTCATCACCTGTGGCCGTTTTTGTCTCCACAGCTACCGCGGAGGCAAAAAACGTATCCCGGGCTGAATCGGTGTAGCAAAATGCGTTTTTTTCATCTCCTGTGGCCGTTTTTGTCTCCACAGCTACTGCGTAGGCAAAAAAACGCATCCCGGGCTGAATCGATGTAGCAAAATGCGTATTTTTCATCTCCTGTGGCCGTTTATGTCTGCGCAGCTACCGTGGAGGCAAAAGACGCATCCTAGGCAAAATGCGTTTTTTTCATCTCCTGTGGCCGTTTTTGTCTCCACAGCTACCGCGGAGGCAAAAAACGGATCCCGGGCTGAATCGATGTAGCAAAATACGTTTTTTCATCTCCTGTGGCCGTTTTTGTCTCCACAGCTACCGTGGAGGCAAAAGACGCATCCTAGGCAAAATGGGTTCTTTTCATCTCCTGTGGCCGTTTTTGTCTCCACAGCTACCGCGGAGGCAAAAAACGCATCCCGGGCTGAATCGGTGTAGCAAAATGCGTTTTTTCATCTCCTGTGGCCGTTTTTGTCTCCGCAGCTACCGTGGAGGCAAAAGACGCATCCTAGGCTAAATGCGTTTTTTTCATCTCCTGTGGCCGTTTTTGTCTCCGCAGCTACCGTGGAGGCAAAAGACGCATCCTAGGCAAAATGCGTTTTTTTTCATCTCCTGTGGCCGTTTTTGTCTCCACAGCTACCGCGGAGGCAAAAAACGCATCCCGGGCTGAATCGGTGTAGCAAAATGCGTTTTTTTTCATCTCCTGTGGCCGTTTTTGTCTCCGCAGCTACCGTGGAGGCAAAAGACGCATCCTAGGCAAAATTCGTTTTTTTCATCTCCTGTGGCCATTTTTGTCTCCACAGCTACCGCGGAGGCAAAAAACGCATCCCGGGCTGAATCGGTGTATCAAAATGCGTTTTTTTCATCACCTGTGGCCGTTTTAGTCTCCGCAGCTACCACTGAGGCAAAAAACGCATCCCGGGCTGAATCGGTGTAGCAAAATGCGTTTTTTTCATCTCCTGTGGCCGTTTTTGTCTCCACAGCTACCGCGGAGGCAAAAAACGCATCCCGGGCTGAATCGGTGTAGCAAAATGCGTTTTTTTCATCTCCTGTGGCCGTTTTTGTCTCCGCAGCTACCGTGGAGGCAAAAGACGCATCCTAGGCAAAATGCGTTTTTTTCATCTCCTGTGGCCGTTTTTGTCTCCACAGCTACCGCGGAGGCAAAAAACGCATCCCGGGCTGAATCGGTGTAGCAAAATGCGTTTTTTTCATCTCCTGTGGCCGTTTTTGTCTCCACAGCTACCGCGGAGGCAAAAAAACGCATCCCGGGCTGAATCGGCGTAGCAAAATGAGTTTTTTTTCATCTCCTATGGCCGTTTTTGTCTCCGCAGCTGCCGTGGAGGCAAAAGACGCATCCTAGGCAAAATGGGTTCTTTTCATCTCCTGTGGCCGTTTTTGTCTCCACAGCTACCGCGGAGGCAAAAAACGCATCCCGGGCTGAATCGGTGCAGCAAAATGCGTTTTTTTCATCACCTGTGGCCGTTTTTGTCTCCACAGCTACCGCGGAGGCAAAAGACGCATCCTAGGCAAAATGCGTTTTTTTCATCTCCTGTGGCCGTTTTTGTCTCCACAGCTACCGCGGAGGCAAAAAACGGATCCCGGGCTGAATCGATGTAGCAAAATGCGTTTTTTTCATCACCTGTGGCCGTTTTTGTCTCCACAGCTACCGCGGAGGCAAAAAACGTATCCCGGGCTGAATCGGTGTAGCAAAATGCGTTTTTTTCATCTCCTGTGGCCGTTTTTGTCTCCACAGCTACTGCGTAGGCAAAAAACGCATCCCGGGCTGAATCGATGTAGCAAAATGCGTATTTTTCATCTCCTGTGGCCGTTTATGTCTGCGCAGCTACCGTGGAGGCAAAAGACGCATCCTAGGCAAAATGCGTTTTTTTCATCTCCTGTGGCCGTTTTTGTCTCCACAGCTACCGCGGAGGCAAAAAACGGATCCCGGGCTGAATCGATGTAGCAAAATACGTTTTTTCATCTCCTGTGGCCGTTTTTGTCTCCGCAGCTACCGTGGAGGCAAAAGACGCATCCTAGGCAAAATGGGTTCTTTTCATCTCCTGTGGCCGTTTTTGTCTCCACAGCTACCGCGGAGGCAAAAAAACGCATCCCGGGCTGAATCGGTGTAGCAAAATGCGTTTTTTTTCATCACCTGTGGCCGTTTTTTGTCTCCACAGCTACCGCGGAGGCAAAAAACGTATCCCGGGCTGAATCGGTGTAGCAAAATGCGTTTTTTTCATCTCCTGTGGCCGTTTTTTGTCTCCACAGCTACTGCGTAGGCAAAAAACGCATCCCGGGCTGAATCGATGTAGCAAAATGCGTATTTTTCATCTCCTGTGGCCGTTTATGTCTGCGCAGCTACCGTGGAGGCAAAAGACGCATCCTAGGCAAAATGCGTTTTTTTTCATCTCCTGTGGCCGTTTTTGTCTCCACAGCTACCGCGGAGGCAAAAAAACGGATCCCGGGCTGAATCGATGTAGCAAAATACGTTTTTTCATCTCCTGTGGCCGTTTTTGTCTCCGCAGCTACCGTGGAGGCAAAAGACGCATCCTAGGCAAAATGGGTTCTTTTCATCTCCTGTGGCCGTTTTTGTCTCCACAGCTACCGCGGAGGCAAAAAACGCATCCCGGGCTGAATCGGTGTAGCAAAATGCGTTTTTTCATCTCCTGTGGCCGTTTTTGTCTCCGCAGCTACCGTGGAGGCAAAAGACGCATCCTAGGCTAAATGCGTTTTTTTTCATCTCCTGTGGCCGTTTTTGTCTCCGCAGCTACCGTGGAGGCAAAAGACGCATCCTAGGCAAAATGCGTTTTTTTCATCTCCTGTGGCCGTTTTTGTCTCCACAGCTACCGCGGAGGCAAAAAACGCATCCCGGGCTGAATCGGTGTAGCAAAATGCGTTTTTTTTCATCTCCTGTGGCCGTTTTTGTCTCCACAGCTACCGCGGAGGCAAAAAAACGCATCCCGGGCTGAATCGGTGTAGCAAAATGCGTTTTTTTCATCTCCTGTGGCCGTTTTTGTCTCCACAGCTACCGCGGAGGCAAAAAACGTATCCCGGGCTGAATCGGTGTAGCAAAATGCGTTTTTTTCATCTCCTGTGGCCGTTTTTGTCTCCACAGCTACCGCGGAGGCAAAAAACGCATCCCGGCTGAATCGGTGTAGCAAAATGCGTTTTTTTCATATCCTGTGGCCGTTTTTGTCTCCGCAGCTACCGTGGAGGCAAAAGACGCATCCTAGGCAAAATTCGTTTTTTTCATCTCCTGTGGCCATTTTTGTCTCCACAGCTACCGCGGAGGCAAAAAACGCATCCCGGGCTGAATCGGTGTATCAAAATGCGTTTTTTTCATCACCTGTGGCCGTTTTAGTCTCCGCAGCTACCACTGAGGCAAAAAAACGCATCCCGGGCTGAATCGGTGTAGCAAAATGCGTTTTTTTCATCTCCTGTGGCCGTTTTTGTCTCCACAGCTACCGCGGAGGCAAAAAACGCATCCCGGGCTGAATCGGTGTAGCAAAATGCGTTTTTTTCATCTCCTGTGGCCGTTTTTGTCTCCGCAGCTACCGTGGAGGCAAAAGACGCATCCTAGGCAAAATGCGTTTTTTTCATCTCCTGTGGCCGTTTTTGTCTCCACAGCTACCGCGGAGGCAAAAAACGCATCCCGGGCTGAATCGGTGTAGCAAGATGCGTTTTTTTCATCTCCTGTGGCCGTTTTTGTCTCCACAGCTACCGCGGAGGCAAAAAACGCATCCCGGGCTGAATCGGCGTAGCAAAATGAGTTTTTTTTCATCTCCTATGGCCGTTTTTGTCTCCGCAGCTGCCGTGGAGGCAAAAGACGCATCCTAGGCAAAATGGGTTCTTTTCATCTCCTGTGGCCGTTTTTGTCTCCACAGCTACCGCGGAGGCAAAAAAACGCATCCCGGGCTGAATCGGTGCAGCAAAATGCGTTTTTTTCATCACCTGTGGCCGTTTTTGTCTCCACAGCTACCGCGGAGGCAAAAGACGCATCCTAGGCAAAATGCGTTTTTTTCATCTCCTGTGGCCGTTTTTGTCTCCACAGCTACCGCGGAGGCAAAAAACGGATCCCCGGGCTGAATCGATGTAGCAAAATGCGTTTTTTTCATCACCTGTGGCCGTTTTTGTCTCCACAGCTACCGCGGAGGCAAAAAACGTATCCCGGGCTGAATCGGTGTAGCAAAATGCGTTTTTTTCATCTCCTGTGGCCGTTTTTGTCTCCACAGCTACTGCGTAGGCAAAAAACGCATCCCGGGCTGAATCGATGTAGCAAAATGCGTATTTTTCATCTCCTGTGGCCGTTTATGTCTGCGCAGCTACCGTGGAGGCAAAAGACGCATCCTAGGCAAAATGCGTTTTTTTCATCTCCTGTGGCCGTTTTTGTCTCCACAGCTACCGCGGAGGCAAAAAACGGATCCCGGGCTGAATCGATGTAGCAAAATACGTTTTTTCATCTCCTGTGGCCGTTTTTGTCTCCGCAGCTACCGTGGAGGCAAAAGACGCATCCTAGGCAAAATGGGTTCTTTTCATCTCCTGTGGCCGTTTTTTGTCTCCACAGCTACCGCGGAGGCAAAAAACGCATCCCGGGCTGAATCGGTGTAGCAAAATGCGTTTTTTTTCATCACCTGTGGCCGTTTTTTGTCTCCACAGCTACCGCGGAGGCAAAAAACGTATCCCGGGCTGAATCGGTGTAGCAAAATGCGTTTTTTTTCATCTCCTGTGGCCGTTTTTGTCTCCACAGCTACTGCGTAGGCAAAAAACGCATCCCGGGCTGAATCGATGTAGCAAAAATGCGTAATTTTCATCTCCTGTGGCCGTTTATGTCTGCGCAGCTACCGTGGAGGCAAAAGACGCATCCTAGGCAAAATGCGTTTTTTTCATCTCCTGTGGCCGTTTTTGTCTCCACAGCTACCGCGGAGGCAAAAAACGGATCCCGGGCTGAATCGATGTAGCAAAATACGTTTTTTTCATCTCCTGTGGCCGTTTTTGTCTCCGCAGCTACCGTGGAGGCAAAAGACGCATCCTAGGCAAAATGGGTTCTTTTCATCTCCTGTGGCCGTTTTTGTCTCCACAGCTACCGCGGAGGCAAAAAACGCATCCCGGGCTGAATCGGTGTAGCAAAATGCGTTTTTTCATCTCCTGTGGCCGTTTTTGTCTCCGCAGCTACCGTGGAGGCAAAAGACGCATCCTAGGCAAAATGCGTTTTTTTCATCTCCTGTGGCCGTTTTTGTCTCCGCAGCTACCGTGGAGGCAAAAGACGCATCCTAGGCAAAATGCGTTTTTTTCATCTCCTGTGGCCGTTTTTGTCTCCACAGCTACCGCGGAGGCAAAAAAACGCATCCCGGGCTGAATCGGTGTAGCAAAATGCGTTTTTTTCATATCCTGTGGCCGTTTTTGTCTCCGCAGCTACCGTGGAGGGCAAAAGACGCATCCTAGGCAAAATTCGTTTTTTTCATCTCCTGTGGCCATTTTTGTCTCCACAGCTACCGCGTAGGCAAAAAACGCATCCCGGGCTGAATCGATGTAGCAAAATGCGTATTTTTCATCTCCTGTGGCCGTTTATGTCTGCGCAGCTACCGTGGAGGCAAAAGACGCATCCTAGGCAAAATGCGTTTTTTTCATCTCCTGTGGCCGTTTTTGTCTCCACAGCTACCGCGGAGGCAAAAAACGGATCCCGGGCTGAATCGATGTAGCAAAATACGTTTTTTCATCTCCTGTGGCCGTTTTTGTCTCCGCAGCTACCGTGGAGGCAAAAGACGCATCCTAGGCAAAATGGGTTCTTTTCATCTCCTGTGGCCGTTTTTGTCTCCACAGCTACCGCGGAGGCAAAAAACGCATCCCGGGCTGAATCGGTGTAGCAAAATGCGTTTTTTCATCTCCTGTGGCCGTTTTTGTCTCCGCAGCTACCGTGGAGGCAAAAGACGCATCCTAGGCAAAATGCGTTTTTTTCATCTCCTGTGGCCGTTTTTGTCTCCGCAGCTACCGTGGAGGCAAAAGACGCATCCTAGGCAAAATGCGTTTTTTTCATCTCCTGTGGCCGTTTTTGTCTCCACAGCTACCGCGGAGGCAAAAAACGCATCCCGGGCTGAATCGGTGTAGCAAAATGCGTTTTTTTCATATCCTGTGGCCGTTTTTGTCTCCGCAGCTACCGTGGAGGCAAAAGACGCATCCTAGGCAAAATTCGTTTTTTTCATCTCCTGTGGCCATTTTTGTCTCCACAGCTACCGCGGAGGCAAAAAACGCATCCCGGGCTGAATCGGTGTAGCAAAATGCGTTTTTTCATCTCCTGTGGCCGTTTTTGTCTCCGCAGCTACCGTGGAGGCAAAAGACGCATCCTAGGCTAAATGCGTTTTTTTCATCTCCTGTGGCCGTTTTTGTCTCCGCAGCTACCGTGGAGGCAAAAGACGCATCCTAGGCAAAATGCGTTTTTTTCATCTCCTGTGGCCGTTTTTGTCTCCACAGCTACCGCGGAGGCAAAAAACGCATCCCGGGCTGAATCGGTGTAGCAAAATGCGTTTTTTTCATATCCTGTGGCCGTTTTTGTCTCCGCAGCTACCGTGGAGGCAAAAGACGCATCCTAGGCAAAATTCGTTTTTTTCATCTCCTGTGGCCATTTTTGTCTCCACAGCTACCGCGGAGGCAAAAAACGCATCCCGGGCTGAATCGGTGTATCAAAATGCGTTTTTTTCATCACCTGTGGCCGTTTTAGTCTCCGCAGCTACCACTGAGGCAAAAAACGCATCCCGGGCTGAATCGGTGTAGCAAAATGCGTTTTTTTCATCTCCTGTGGCCGTTTTTGTCTCCACAGCTACCGCGGAGGCAAAAAACGCATCCCGGGCTGAATCGGTGTAGCAAAATGCGTTTTTTTCATCTCCTGTGGCCGTTTTTGTCTCCGCAGCTACCGTGGAGGCAAAAGACGCATCCTAGGCAAAATGCGTTTTTTTCATCTCCTGCGGCCGTTTTTGTCTCCACAGCTACCGCGGAGGCAAAAAACGCATCCCGGGCTGAATCGGTGTAGCAAAATGCGTTTTTTTCATCTCCTGTGGCCGTTTTTGTCTCCACAGCTACCGCGGAGGCAAAAAACGCATCCCGGGCTGAATCGGCGTAGCAAAATGAGTTTTTTTCATCTCCTATGGCCGTTTTTGTCTCCGCAGCTGCCGTGGAGGCAAAAGACGCATCCTAGGCAAAATGGGTTCTTTTCATCTCCTGTGGCCGTTTTTGTCTCCACAGCTACCGCGGAGGCAAAAAACGCATCCCGGGCTGAATCGGTGTAGCAAAATGCGTTTTTTTCATCACCTGTGGCCGTTTTTGTCTCCACAGCTACCGCGGAGGCAAAAAACGTATCCCGGGCTGAATCGGTGTAGCAAAATGCGTCTTTTTCATCTCCTGTGGCCGTTTTTGTCTCCACAGCTACTGCGGAGGCAAAAAACGCATCCCGGGCTGAATCGATGTAGCAAAATGCGTATTTTTCATCTCCTGTGCCCGTTTTTGTCTGCGCAGCTACCGTGGAGGCAAAAGACGCATCCTAGGCAAAATGCGTTTTTTTCATCTCCTGTGGCCGTTTTTGTCTCCACAGCTACCGCGGAGGCAAAAAACGCATCCCGGGCTGCATCGGTGTAGCAAAATGCGTTTTTTTCATCTCCTGTGGCCGTTTTTGTCTCCGCAGCTACCGTGGAGGCAAAAGACGCATCCTAGGCAAAATGCGCTTTTTTCACCTCCTTTGGCCGTTTTTGTCTCCACAGCTACCGCGGAGGCAAAAAACGCATCCCGGGCTGAATCGGTGTATCAAAATGCGTTTTTTTCATCTCCTGTGGCGGTTTTTGTCTCCGCAGCTACCGTGGAGGCAAAAGACGCATCCTAGGCAAAATGCGTTTTTTTCAACTCCTGTGGCCGTTTTTGTCTCCACAGCTACCGCGGAGGCAAAAAACTCATCCCGGGCTGAATCGGTGTAGCAAAATGCGTTTTTTTCATATCCTGTGGCCGTTTTTGTCTCCGCAGCTACCGTGGAGGCAAAACACGCATCCTAGGCAAAATTCGTTTTTTTCATCTCCTGTGGCCATTTTTGTCTCCACAGCTACCGCGGAGGCAAAAAACGCATCCCGGGCTGAATCGGTGTATCAAAATGCGTTTTTTTCATCACCTGTGGCCGTTTTAGTCTCCGCAGCTACCACTGAGGCAAAAAAACGCATCCCGGGCTGAATCGGTGTAGCAAAATGCGTTTTTTTCATCTCCTATGGCCGTTTTTGTCTCCGCAGCTACCGTGGAGGCAAAAGACGCATCCTAGGCAAAATGGGTTCTTTTCATCTCCTGTGGCCGTTTTTGTCTCCACAGCTACCGCGGAGGCAAAAAACGCATCCCGGGCTGAATCGGTGTAGCAAAATGCGTTTTTTTCATCACCTGTGGCCGTTTTTGTCTCCACAGCTACCGCGGAGGCAAAAAACGTATCCCGGGCTGAATCGGTGTAGCAAAATGCGTTTTTTTCATCTCCTGTGGCCGTTTTTGTCTCCACAGCTACTGCGTAGGCAAAAAACGCATCCCGGGCTGAATCGATGTAGCAAAATGCGTATTTTTCATCTCCTGTGGCCGTTTATGTCTGCGCAGCTACCGTGGAGGCAAAAGACGCATCCTAGGCAAAATGCGTTTTTTTCATCTCCTGTGGCCGTTTTTGTCTCCACAGCTACTGCGGAGGCAAAAAACGCATCCCGGGCTGAATCGATGTAGCAAAATGCGTTTTTTTCATCTCCTGTGGCCGTTTTTGTCTCCGCAGCTACCGTGGAGGCAAAAGACGCATCCTAGGCAAAATGCGTTTTTTTCATCTCCTGTGGCCGTTTTTGTCTCCACAGCTACCGCGGAGGCAAAAAACGCATCCCGGGCTGCATCGGTGTAGCAAAATGCGTTTTTTTCATCTCCTGTGGCCGTTTTTGTCTCCGCAGCTACCGTGGAGGCAAAAGACGCATCCTAGGCAAAATGCGCTTTTTTCACCTCCTGTGGCCGTTTTCGTCTCCACAGCTACCGCGGAGGCAAAAAACGCATCCCGGGCTGAATCGGTGTAGCAAAATGCGTTTTTTTCATCTCCTGTGGCCGTTTTTGTCTCCGCAGCTACAGCGGAGGCAAAAAACGTATCCCGGGCTGAATCGGTGTAGCAAAATGCGTTTTTTTCATCTCCTGTGACCGTTTTTGTCTCCGCAGCTACCGCGGAGGCAAAAAACGCATCCCGGGCTGAATCGATGTAGCAAAATGCGTTTTTTTCATCTCCTGTGGCCGTTTTTGTCTCCGCAGCTATCGCTGAGGCAAAAAACGCATCCCGGGCTGAATCGGTGTATCAAAATGTGTTTTTTTCATCTCCTGTGGCGGTTTTTGTCTCCGCAGCTACCGTGGAGGCAAAAGACGCATCCTAGGCAAAATGCGTTTTTTTCATCTCCTGTGGCCGTTTTTGTCTCCACAGCTACCGCGGAGGCAAAAAACGGATCCCGGGCTGAATCGGTGTATCAAAATGCGTTTTTTTCATCTCCTGTGGCCGTTTTTGTCTCCACAGCTACCGCGGAGGCAAAAAACGCATCCCGGGCTGAATCGGTGTAGCAAAATGCGTTTTTTTCATCTCCTGTGGCCGTTTTTGTCTCCACAGCTACCGCGGAGGCAAAAAACGGATCCCGGGCTGAATCGGTGTATCAAAATGCGTTTTTTTCATCTCCTGTGGCCGTTTTTGTCTCCGCAGCTACCGCGGAGGCAAAAAACGTATCCCGGGCTGAATCGGTGTAGCAAAATGCGTTTTTTTCATCTCCTGTGACCGTTTTTGTCTCCGCAGCTACCGCGGAGGCAAAAAACGCATCCCGGGCTGAATCGATGTAGCAAAATGCGTTTTTTTCATCTCCTGTGGCCGTTTTTGTCTCCGCAGCTGCCGCTGAGGCAAAAACCGCATCCCGGGCTGAATCGGTGTAGCAATATGCGTTTTTTTCATCTCCTGTGGCCGTTTTTGTCTCCGCAGCTACCGTGGAGGCAAAAGACGCATCCTAGGCAAAATGCGTTTTTTTCATCTCCTGTGGCCGTTTTTGTCTCCACAGCTACCGCGGAGGCAAAAAACGCATCCCGGGCTGAATCGGTGTAGCAAAATGCGTTTTTTTCATCTCCTGTGGCCGTTTTTGTCTCCACAGCTACCGCGGAGGCAAAAAACGGATCCCGGGCTGAATCGGTGTATCAAAATGCGTTTTTTTCATCTCCTGTGGCCGTTTTTGTCTCCGCAGCTACCGCGGAGGCAAAAAACGTATCCCGGGCTGAATCGGTGTAGCAAAATGCGTTTTTTTCATCTCCTGTGACCGTTTTTGTCTCCGCAGCTACCGCGGAGGCAAAAAACGCATCCCGGGCTGAATCGATGTAGCAAAATGCGTTTTTTTCATCTCCTGTGGCCGTTTTTGTCTCCGCAGCTACCGCTGAGGCAAAAAACGCATCCCGGGCTGAATCGGTGTATCAAAATGTGTTTTTTTCATCTCCTGTGGCGGTTTTTGTCTCCGCAGCTACCGTGGAGGCATAAGACGCATCCTAGGCAAAATGCGTTTTTTTCATCTCCTGTGGCCGTTTTTGTCTCCACAGCTACCGCGGAGGCAAAAAACGCATCGCGGGCTGAATCGGTGTAGCAAAATGCGTTTTTTTCATCTCCTGTGACCGTTTTTGTCTCCGCAGCTACCGTGGAGGCAAAAGACGCATCCTAGGCAAAATGCGTTTTTTTCATCTCCTGTGGCCGTTTTTGTCTCCACAGCTACCGCGGAGGCAAAAAACGCATCCCGGGCTGAATCGGTGTAGCAAAATGCGTTTTTTTCATCTCCTGTGGCCGTTTTTGTCTCCACAGCTACCGCGGAGGCAAAAAACGGATCCCGGGCTGAATCGGTGTATCAAAATGCGTTTTTTTCATCTCCTGTGGCCGTTTTTGTCTCCGCAGCTACCACTGAGGGAAAAAACGCATCCCGGGCTGAATCGGTGTAGCAAAATGCGTTTTTTTCATCTCCTGTGGCGGTTTTTGTCTCCGCAGCTACCGTGGAGGCAAAAGACGCATCCTAGGCAAAATGCGTTTTTTTCATCTCCTGTGGCCGTTTTTGTCTCCACAGCTACCGCGGAGGCAAAAAACGGATCCCGGGCTGAATCGGTGTATCAAAATGCGTTTTTTTCATCTCCTGTGGCCGTTTTTGTCTCCACAGCTACCGCGGAGGCAAAAAACGCATCCCGGGCTGAATCGGTGTAGCAAAATGCGTTTTTTTCATCTCCTGTGGCCGTTTTTGTCTCCACAGCTACCGCGGAGGCAAAAAACGGATCCCGGGATGAATCGGTGTATCAAAATGCGTTTTTTTCATCTCCTGTGGCCGTTTTTGTCTCCGCAGCTACCGCGGAGGCAAAAAACGTATCCCGGGCTGAATCGGTGTAGCAAAATGCGTTTTTTTCATCTCCTGTGACCGTTTTTGTCTCCGCAGCTACCGCGGAGGCAAAAAACGCATCCCGGGCTGAATCGATGTAGCAAAATGCGTTTTTTTCATCTCCTGTGGCCGTTTTTGTCTCCGCAGCTGCCGCTGAGGCAAAAAACGCATCCCGGGCTGAATCGGTGTAGCAAAATGCGTTTTTTTCATCTCCTGTGGCCGTTTTTGTCTCCGCAGCTACCGTGGAGGCAAAAAACGTATCCCGGGCTGAATCGGTGTAGCAAAATGCGTTTTTTTCATCTCCTGTGGCCGTTTTTGTCTCCGCAGCTACCGCGGAGGCAAAAAACGCATCCCGGGCTGAATCGGTGTAGCAAAATGCGTTTTTTTCATCTCCTGTGGCCGTTTTTGTCTCCACAGCTACCGCGGAGGCAAAAAACGGATCCCGGGCTGAATCGGTGTATCAAAATGCGTTTTTTTCATCTCCTGTGGCCGTTTTTGTCTCCGCAGCTACCGCGGAGGCAAAAAACGTATCCCGGGCTGAATCGGTGTAGCAAAATGCGTTTTTTTCATCTCCTGTGACCGTTTTTGTCTCCGCAGCTACCGCGGAGGCAAAAAACGCATCCCGGGCTGAATCGATGTAGCAAAATGCGTTTTTTTCATCTCCTGTGGCCGTTTTTGTCTCCGCAGCTACCGTTGAGGCAAAAAACGCATCCCGGGCTGAATCGGTGTAGCAAAATGCGTTTTTTTCATCTCCTGTGGCGGTTTTTGTCTCCGCAGCTACCGTGGAGGCAAAAGACGCATCCTAGGCAAAATGCGTTTTTTTCATCTCCTGTGGCCGTTTTTGTCTCCACAGCTACCGCGGAGGCAAAAAACGGATCCCGGGCTGAATCGGTGTATCAAAATGCGTTTTTTTCATCTCCTGTGGCCGTTTTTGTCTCCACAGCTACCGCGGAGGCAAAAAACGCATCCCGGGCTGAATCGGTGTAGCAAAATGCGTTTTTTTCATCTCCTGTGGCCGTTTTTGTCTCCACAGCTACCGCGGAGGCAAAAAACGGATCCCGGGCTGAATCGGTGTATCAAAATGCGTTTTTTTCATCTCCTGTGGCCGTTTTTGTCTCCGCAGCTACCGCGGAGGCAAAAAACGTATCCCGGGCTGAATCGGTGTATCAAAATGTGTTTTTTTCATCTCCTGTGGCGGTTTTTGTCTCCGCAGCTACCGTGGAGGCATAAGACGCATCCTAGGCAAAATGCGTTTTTTTCATCTCCTGTGGCCGTTTTTGTCTCCACAGCTACCGCGGAGGCAAAAAACGCATCGCGGGCTGAATCGGTGTAGCAAAATGCGTTTTTTTCATCTCCTGTGACCGTTTTTGTCTCCGCAGCTACCGTGGAGGCAAAAGACGCATCCTAGGCAAAATGCGTTTTTTTCATCTCCTGTGGCCGTTTTTGTCTCCACAGCTACCGCGGAGGCAAAAAACGGATCCCGGGCTGAATCGGTGTATCAAAATGCGTTTTTTTCATCTCCTGTGGCCGTTTTTGTCTCCGCAGCTACCGCGGAGGCAAAAAACGTATCCCGGGCTGAATCGGTGTAGCAAAATGCGTTTTTTTCATCTCCTGTGACCGTTTTTGTCTCCGCAGCTACCGCGGAGGCAAAAAACGCATCCCGGGCTGAATCGATGTAGCAAAATGCGTTTTTTTCATCTCCTGTGGCCGTTTTTGTCTCCGCAGCTGCCGCTGAGGCAAAAAACGCATCCCGGGCTGAATCGGTGTAGCAATATGCGTTTTTTTCATCTCCTGTGGCCGTTTTTGTCTCCGCAGCTACCGTGGAGGCAAAAGACGCATCCTAGGCAAAATGCGTTTTTTTTCATCTCCTGTGGCCGTTTTTGTCTCCACAGCTACCGCGGAGGCAAAAAACGCATCCCGGGCTGAATCGGTGTAGCAAAATGCGTTTTTTTCATCTCCTGTGGCCGTTTTTGTCTCCACAGCTACCGCGGAGGCAAAAAACGGATCCCGGGCTGAATCGGTGTATCAAAATGCGTTTTTTTCATCTCCTGTGGCCGTTTTTGTCTCCGCAGCTACCGCGGAGGCAAAAAACGTATCCCGGGCTGAATCGGTGTAGCAAAATGCGTTTTTTTCATCTCCTGTGACCGTTTTTGTCTCCGCAGCTACCGCGGAGGCAAAAAACGCATCCCGGGCTGAATCGATGTAGCAAAATGCGTTTTTTTCATCTCCTGTGGCCGTTTTTGTCTCCGCAGCTACCGCTGAGGCAAAAAACGCATCCCGGGCTGAATCGGTGTAGCAAAATGCGTTTTTTTCATCTCCTGTGGCGGTTTTTGTCTCCGCAGCTACCGTGGAGGCAAAAGACGCATCCTAGGCAAAATGCGTTTTTTTCATCTCCTGTGGCCGTTTTTGTCTCCACAGCTACCGCGGAGGCAAAAAACGGATCCCGGGCTGAATCGGTGTATCAAAATGCGTTTTTTTCATCTCCTGTGGCCGTTTTTGTCTCCACAGCTACCGCGGAGGCAAAAAACGCATCCCGGGCTGAATCGGTGTAGCAAAATGCGTTTTTTTCATCTCCTGTGGCCGTTTTTGTCTCCACAGCTACCGCGGAGGCAAAAAACGGATCCCGGGCTGAATCGGTGTATCAAAATGCGTTTTTTTCATCTCCTGTGGCCGTTTTTGTCTCCGCAGCTACCGCGGAGGCAAAAAACGTATCCCGGGCTGAATCGGTGTAGCAAAATGCGTTTTTTTCATCTCCTGTGACCGTTTTTGTCTCCGCAGCTACCGCGGAGGCAAAAAACGCATCCCGGGCTGAATCGATGTAGCAAAATGCGTTTTTTTCATCTCCTGTGGCCGTTTTTGTCTCCGCAGCTGCCGCTGAGGCAAAAAACGCATCCCGGGCTGAATCGGTGTATCAAAATGCGTTTTTTTTCATCTCCTGTGGCCGTTTTTGTCTCCGCAGCTACCGTGGAGGCAAAAGACGCATCCTAGGCAAAATGCGTTTTTTTCATCTCCTGTGGCCGTTTTTGTCTCCACAGCTACCGCGGAGGCAAAAAACGCATCCCGGGCTGAATCGGTGTAGCAAAATGCGTTTTTTTCATCTCCTGTGGCCGTTTTTGTCTCCACAGCTACCGCGGAGGCAAAAAACGGATCCCGGGCTGAATCGGTGTATCAAAATGCGTTTTTTTCATCTCCTGTGGCCGTTTTTGTCTCCGCAGCTACCGCGGAGGCAAAAAACGTATCCCGGGCTGAATCGGTGTAGCAAAATGCGTTTTTTTCATCTCCTGTGACCGTTTTTGTCTCCGCAGCTACCGCGGAGGCAAAAAACGCATCCCGGGCTGAATCGATGTAGCAAAATGCGTTTTTTTCATCTCCTGTGGCCGTTTTTGTCTCCGCAGCTACCGCGGAGGCAAAAAACGGATCCCGGGCTGAATCGGTGTATCAAAATGCGTTTTTTTCATCTCCTGTGGCCGTTTTTGTCTCCGCAGCTACCGCGGAGGCAAAAAACGTATCCCGGGCTGAATCGGTGTAGCAAAATGCGTTTTTTTCATCTCCTGTGACCGTTTTTGTCTCCGCAGCTACCGCGGAGGCAAAAAACGCATCCCGGGCTGAATCGATGTAGCAAAATGCGTTTTTTTCATCTCCTGTGGCCGTTTTTGTCTCCGCAGCTGCCGCTGAGGCAAAAAACGCATCCCGGGCTGAATCGGTGTAGCAAAATGCGTTTTTTTCATCTCCTGTGGCCGTTTTTGTCTCCACAGCTACCGCGGAGGCAAAAAACGGATCCCGGGCTGAATCGGTGTATCAAAATGCGTTTTTTTCATCTCCTGTGGCCGTTTTTGTCTCCGCAGCTACCACTGAGGGAAAAAACGCATCCCGGGCTGAATCGGTGTAGCAAAATGCGTTTTTTTCATCTCCTGTGGCCGTTTTTGTCTGGGTTAGGTCTGGGTTAGGTCTGGGTTAGGTCTGGGTTAGGTGGGCTGTTGGCCGCCCTTCAAAAGGCCTTAGAGGGCACGGGGGTGAAAGTCACCTGCCCGCAAAAAACTGCCGAGATCGGCATCTCCGGACTGACAGAGTTGTCAGGCCCGGATGATGTACGAAAGGCAGTCGCTCGGGCAGGTGGCTGTAGCGAGGGGGAGGTCCGTGTGGGGAATCTCCGGAGGATGCCCTCTGGACTCTTCTCCGCATGGGTCCGTTGTCCCCTCGCTGCGGGAAGAAGCCTGGAGAAAGCTGGACATCTTGATGTCCAGTTTCTCCGGGCAAATGTAACGGTCTTCGAAAGAAGACCGTTACAGTGTTTTAAATGCCTGGAGGTCGGACACGTCCGTCAAAAGTGCACTAGCACGACGGATAGATCCGGCCTCTGTTACCGTTGTGGTAAGGGCGGTCATAAGGCCGCGGATTGTAGGGCGGCTCCCTCCTGCCCGCTTTGCTCTGCAAGGGGTAAAGCGGCGAATCATAGGATGGGAGGTCCCGCCTGCAAGCCGCCGCCAAAGGCCGCCCTAAACAAGGGAGGAGGTAAGCCTACCCCTGCTAAAGTTAGCACGGAAAAAGGCAAGGCCTCCTCCCTTATCAAGGAGAAAGTGAAGGGGAAACCCACTATAATGGAGGTGGAAATTATTTCCCCTCCAATAGTTTTTCCTTCTTCCCTTCCTACCTCCTCTTCCCTTCCCCCTCCCCCTCCTTCTTCCTCTCCTACTCCTCCTCCTTTCTCCCATCTCCCTTCTCCCACTCCTATCGTGGAAGCGGGGACGGGCGACTCACCGCCCGCCTCGCCGCAGGCATCGGAGTCCGTTCCGATGCCTGAGATTATAATGACAGAGGATGGAGCGGGTCCGTCCTCTGTCATGGGTCAGGCTGATCCTGGGTGTGCCACGGAGGAGGCTAAATAGGCATTGATAATGTCTATACGCCTCCTTCAGAGCAACCTAAACCACTGCCGGAGTGCACAGGATCTGTTGCTGCAAACCCTCCGGCAGGGGGGGATCGGCCTGGCGGTGATCGCCGAGCCCTACCGGATTCTTAACCGTCCTAACTGGGCGGGAGATCTGGGTGGGGTTGCGGCGATCACGTGGGAAATGGGCCATGGAGCCCCTTCCTGCCACGTTATTCAGCGTGGCAGAGGCTTCGTGGCGGTAGCGTGGGGGGAACACGCGGTGATCGGATGCTATGCATCGCCAACGATGGGCCTTGGCCTTTTCGTGGAGTATCTGGACGAGTTAGGCGGGTGTGTTGAGGCCTGCCGACCTCGCCAGATATTGGTTCTGGGAGACTTCAATGCCCATGCGACGGCATGGGGAAGCCCCAGAACCACTCCAAAGGGCGATGCATTAGTAGACTGGGCGACGAGTCGCGGCCTGGTTCTCCTGAACCAAGGCAACGCGAGCACGTGCGTTCACGCCAGGGGTGAGTCGATAGTGGATCTATCATTTGCCACCCCTGGTATTGCGCGTCGTGTGACCGGCTGGAGAGTAGCGGAGGAGGTGGCCACCCTAAGTGACCACCTCTATATTTATTTTAATATAGACTCTCCAGCGCCAACCGGTCCTCGTCGGCTCGATCCGACACCGCGCTGGGCGTTGAAACGCCTAGAGAAGGGCGCCGCGGAGATGGCGGCCTCCGTCGTCGCCTGGCAGGAAATGCCGGGCGAGATTCTCGACGATCCGGAAGCGGGTGCTGACTGGTTTCGGGGCATAATGCACACAATTTGTGATGCGGTAATGCCCCGTGTCGGCACCCCACGTCGGGGATCGGTGTACTGGTGGTCCGAGGAGATTGCGAATCTCCGCACTTTGTGCATGCGGGCCAGGCGCCGGTACACCCGGACCCGTCGACGTAGACGGGTCACGGAGGAAGAGATCTTGGCGCGGCGCTTGGAATACTCCGAGGCGCGCAAGACTCTGAGACTGGCCATCTTCGATGCGAAGAACCAGGCGTGGAAGGAACTCCTCGACGGTCTACAGTCCGATCCGTGGGGGCGCCCGTATAAGATGGTTATGGGAAAACTCAGACCATGGGCGCCTCCGTTGACGGAGAGGCTGGACTCTCAGTTCCTTCGGCAGGTGGTGTCGGTGCTATTCCCTCCCGAGGAGGATGAAGCCGACGAGCCTGTCGAAGATGTGTCGGTTACCAGTGAAGACTGGACCGACGAGCTGGGAGTCTCCGAAGAGGAGATTTCTGGGGCCATCCGGCGCATGACTGCCCGTAATACGGCACCTGGCCCGGATGGTATCCCTGGAAAGGTCCTGGGTTCTTCGTGCGGTGTCCTTCGGCCCGGCCTCAAGCGTCTATTTGACGCATGTTTGAGGACGGGTCGGTTCCCCTCACGATGGAAGAAAGCAAAACTGGTGCTCCTCCAGAAGGAGGGAAAACCAGCGGAGCAACCCTCGGCGTACCGACCGATATGCCTGCTCGATGAAGCTGGCAAATTGCTCGAAAGAGTAATTGCTGGCAGAATCGTCAGGCACCTGTCCGGGGATGGCCCGGACCTCTCGGATGCCCAGTTTGGTTTCAGGCGGGGTCGCTCTACTGTCGATGCCATCGATAGAGTACGTGGCCTCGCCAGACCGGGAGTGGACCAGGGCGGTGTTACTTTGGCGATATCGTTAGATATAGCGAACGCCTTTAACACCGTCTCTTGGAAAGCTATAGGTAGGGCGCTCGATTACCATCGAGTACCCTCCTATCTGAAGAGATTGGTCCGGCATTACCTGAAGGACAGGAAGGTCGGATGGTACGGGAGGGGCGGCGAGGAGTTTCACGCCGTGCATCGGGGCGTCCCACAGGGATCTGTTTTGGGTCCGCTGTTGTGGGACTTAGCCTACGATGCTGTTCTGCGGATATCCCTCCCCGGCGGCACGACATTGGTGGCGTATGCAGACGACACAATGATCGTTGTCGTCGGTCCGGATTGGAGGAGCACAATTAGGGTTGCCGAAGAGTCGGTGGCACTAGTGGTCTCCGCAATCAAAGAATTGGGGCTGGAGGTATCAGCCGCTAAGACGGAGGCCATATGGATGTGCGAGGTCTCCGGTCGCGGCGTACCGATGAAGGCCTCAATCACGGTAAGTGGGGTGGATGTCCCGGTGAGACGCAGGTTTAAATACTTGGGTCTCATCGTGGACAGCTACTGGCGATTCTCGCATCACTTCGATGCCTTGGCTCCTCGATTGGAGCGTGCGGCGGCTGCCTTAAGTCGTCTCGCGCCTAATCTGGGGGGACCGAGCGGGAGGATAAGGCGGCTTTATATGGGAGTCGTCAGGTCCATGGCGCTTTACGGAGCGCCAATATGGGCTGGCGGGCTGGCCGTCAACACCCGGGGGGACCGTGTCCTTCGCAAAGTGCACCGGGTGATGGCGATCAGGGTCGTGCGGGGTTACCGCACGATTTCCTACGCGGCCGCCACAGTTCTGGCTAGTTCACCCCCGTTTTCTTGTTATGCGCTTATGGCTGCGGAGGTCTATGTAGACCTTCGTGCTGCGCGGCAGGCAGACGGGGTGGAACGGCCAGAAGCCTCTGGAAGTGAAGTGAGACGCCAGGCTGAGCAGCGTGTCTGGAACCGTTGGCTGGATTGGTTAGACGATCCAACCAACGCGGAAAGCCGCGCTGTGAGGGCTATTCGCCCGCTCCTCCGGGAGTGGGTGAATAGAAAGCATGGTCGGCTCACTTACCGCTTGACGCAGGTGCTCACCGGGCATGGTTGCTTTGGTGAGTACCTGTACAATATTGGGAAAGAGGAGACTGCTGAGTGTCACCACTGCGACTCGGTGGAGGACACTGCGCAGCACACGCTGGAGGTTTGCCCAGCGTGGGCGGTACAGCGCAGTGTCTTAAGGGATTCTGTGGGGGGGGGATCTCTCACTACAGAGTGTAGTGAGAGAAATGATCCTCTCAGAGGAGAAATGGAAGGCAGCGGTGACCTTCTGTGAGGAGGTTCTCCTACAGAAGGAAGCCGCGGAGAGGGACAGGGAGGGGTTAAGGGTGGCAGCCAGATCTGCTCGCCGACCAGCTCGGGCGAGGAGACGGTAATCTTAATGGGAGGGTAGCGATGCGAGCATGCGTGTTGCTGCCTTCCTTCGGATTACCGATGGCGTCACCCTGCGCCCAGTTATTTATTGTATGGTTGAGTGAACAAATGTATTTATTTGTATGAATGGTGTGTGAATGACATGGGGTTATTTATTTCAAGGGAGGGTTTTATTTCTCTAGGGGAAGGGTAGTCGGGAATCAAGTTTCCGGAGAGGTTCATGCATTCTCCCCTTCGGAACTTGCTTCCCGGCGCAATATCATGGGCCAGGTATGAGTTGAGGGACTCTGCCTGGCATGGACTTTATCCACCATGATGGGATGGGAAGCCGTCATGTATGCTAACCGCATGACGGCTTCAATTTGTGTGCGAGGACCCAGTCCCACTGGGATCCGAGTCTGGCGGGCTGCGGTTGAAATTGCGAGCTGGAGCCCGGGGCCCGCCTTAAGGACTCAACGAGGTTGCCATGAGGTTTTAGTGGGTAAGAATCCCACACTACCCGCTGCCCTCCTCAGGCAGTGGGTGTCTTGTTGAAGATTTCCTCATGTAAAAAAAAAAAAAAAAAAAAAAAAAAAAAAAAAAGGTCTGGGTTAGGTCTGGGTTAGGTCTGGGTTATTGAAAAAGGCTCTACCATGGATAGAAGATTTCGTGGTAAAAGTCATAAGAGCATCCATCGCTACGGGGTGCTATCCATCGAAATGGGGAGAGACGAGAGTCGTCTTCCTACCCAAGCCAGGGAAACCAGATTACACGACGCCGAAGGCGTATAGACCGATCAGTCTAACACCGTTTTTATTGAAGACAGCGGAAAGATTGGTGGATAGATACCTGAAGGAGGTCACTTTCAAAAGGAAACCATTGATCCAAAACAACACGCTTTCAGAGCAGGAAGATCCGTAGAAACGGCGCTGCACGATCTAGTGGGCAGTGTGGAGGACACCTTTAACGAAAAGGGCATAGCAATAGGAGGATTCGCCGATATCGAAGGAGCTTTCAACATGACCTCGACGGAATTGATCGAGCAATCGCTGAGGGACTTTGAGGTAGAGGACGAAATCAGAGTATGGATAGTGAAGATGCTGAGCAACAGAACTCTTCAGGTCAAGAAGGGCACCACGGAACTGAAAGCAGCGGTAAACAGAGGCTGTCCACAAGGAGGTATACTGTCACCTCTACTATGGTGCATCGCAGTCGATGGACTGATAGGAGCATTGCAGGAATGTGGAGTGGAAGCAGCGGCGTACGCGGACGACGTGAATTTTCTGGCGAAAGGAAAAACCCTGGAAGAAGCCAAAGACAAGGCGAGGACGGCTCTGCAGATACTGGAAGTATGGTGCGAAGCAACCGGACTATCGGTAAATCCGGCCAAAATGGAGATGATGATGTTCTCCAGGAGCTACGTTTCCAACGAACGAAGACCAGTCATAGAAGACCTGCTCTATAAGGAAGAACCCTTAACTTTCGTGAGGAAGGTTAAATACCTAGGGGTACATATCACGGATAGATTGATATGGTCGACACACGTAAGATTACAGCTCGAGAGAGCAAAGAAGAACTTGAACGTAATGTACAGGATGGTAGGAGCGAAATGGGGTTTGGATCCCGTAAGAAGCAAATGGATCTACGAGGCAATAATAGTGCCTAGGATCACTTTTGGAGCTCTAATCTGGTGGAGAGCAACGACACTGACCATTGTCAGAACGAGGTTGGACGGTGTTCAAGGAATGGCGTTGAGAAGAATCACCGGCGCGTTCAAAACTACCCCGACGAGAGCGTTGGAGGTGATGTGTGACGTCACCCCTCTGGACGTGAAAATCAAGGAATTGGCACTGAGAACAGCCTATAGACTCAACTACTGGAATCTCTGGAGCGGAGAGAAAAAGACCAGGAGAGGAATGAATCGACATATCGATATAATTTACAAGGAAGCCCCGAAGGAGATAGTGGACATATTCCACATGCCAGCTGACAAAACGGTCATGGAGTACGATTTTGAAAGGAAGTACACGGTCCATATAGGACCAAGGAAAGATTGGGACGAGGGAAAGAAGCCATACGACTCGAACAGCAGAGTCTACTATACGGACGGCTCGAGGAAAAATGACCTTACAGGAGCAGCCTGGATCAGGGAAGGAAATCCAAACGAAGCAGGAATCCTGAGACTCGGGAAACTACCGACGGTATTCCAAGCGGAAGTTACGGCCATAAGAGACTGCGTCGAACACATGACGTCGAAAAGGATAAGAAGGGAGGATATTACGATATGCTCGGACAGTCAAGCGGCACTGCTAGCACTGAACAACGGAGCATCACTGTCAAGAACGGTGATAGACTGCAGGAAAGCACTCAACGAACTGGCGACGTTGGGAAACAAGATCACATTGATCTGGGTACCAGGTCACAAAGGGATACAAGGAAACGAGCTAGCGGACGGACTAGCGAACAAGGGCTCGGACGAATCACCGATAGGACCGGAACCAATGATACCGGTCTCAGAGGCAACGGCGAAACAGATAATAAAAGACTGGAGACTAACGGAGAGGAAAAGAAAATGGACAGATACCGCTGGATGCGCGCATGCGAAGGAACTCTTAGGAGACGAAGTTCCTTACAAACAGAGGAAAGCGATAAACAACATGGAGAGAAAGGATCTCTCCAAGATGATAGGAATCATGACCAATCATGCAGCCTTGGGAAATCATTTGAAGAGAATAGGAAAAGAAGTCGTCGAGAATTGCGTATCATGCGAGGAAACCACGGAAACAGGGAAACACATATTGTGTCATTGCCCGGCTATAATGCGGAAAAGAAAGAGACTTCTGGGAAAAGAATTCCTCACCGAGGAGGAGATCAAGGAAATACCGCCGGAGAAAATAATCAAACCCTTGGAAGAAGTTAACCCATGGAGGAAGATGGAATGAAGGAAATCGAGATCGACTCGAAACCATTACAAGACTGTGGAAGATAATGTCCACGATCCTACGCGACAAAGAACTCTCGACGAACGACGCAGAATCCGCAAAAATTTCCATCTTCTCTAGCCGCTCGAGGATCCGTGGGAATCAGGCAACTGACGAACACGTCGATCCGAGGCGGAGGTGATGGGAAAGACAGCGAACGATCGAAACACAGCCCTGAAGGGGGGGGAACGGGAATGAGATGAGAATCGGGATACAGGGGCTGTCGACTAACGCGATGGAAGTAGTCGGATCATGATTCGGAATCAAGACCGGTGAAATCCATCTCATTTGGCTGAAGGCAGCGGCGACATCGCCTCTTTCTCTCTCTCTCTTTTCTCGGTCGACCCCTTTCAGGAGACTGAACGACCCATCGGACTGACTTTTTCCTCGAACGAGGATAAAAGCGAACCAACAGAACCTCCGATCCATTCTGCAACACGCAGGAGGGTGAGGGAGTAGCAACGGGCAAAGAACCAAAGAAGACGAACGAAAGAACACGAGGAGTGGAAGACGGTAGGAAACTCCTCGAAGACACGCCTTAGGCGAACCTTACGTAAAAAGACTTTTCTCCCGCAAGGGAAACAGAACTTTAGGTACCTCCGACCTTGCCTGCAGCACGCAGTGAGGGAAGGTGAACGCAGCGGACGATAACTTCATCATTACGAGGGAGCGAGCGGTGAACAGGGTACGAGGAGAGGCCATCGAACGAGGAGGAAGAGTAGCCGGTTTAAGGCTTCGCGTCTGAATCGGTGAAATTCTGATATGGCTTTTGGTAAGCAGCGATGACTGCTTCCCTCTACTCCCTTTCACCGATTCGTCCTTCATTCGGGTTTGATCAAGGATCCCGTCCAGCGAGGTTATTATCCTCGCCACAGGAGGGAGATCGTAGGGCAGGGTACGAGGCGAAGCCATCGACGAAGGAGGAAGAGTAGTCGGTTTAAGGCTTCGCGTCTGAACCGGGGAAATTCTGACATGGCTCGTGGTGAGCAGCGATGACTGCTTCCCTCTACTCCCTCTCACGAATCCGCCCTCCACGCAGGGTTGACTGGAAACAACCCTGAATTCACGATTGCGAAGGATGGATGGCAGCGGGAGAATAAGGTGGAGAAAATTTCTCCACTTCACGAACGATCAGCAGAGACCAGATCTCCACGCGTTGGACGGGGAACGGCAGTAGGAGACCAAGGAAGGATGGAATCCCCCCGTTCCCCGCTCCATAAGCAATATCAATGGGCACGTCACAGGTGAGACACGAATAAATCAGAATCTTTTCACCCGTAGGGAAAGACAGAACCAGAGGCATCTCCGATCCTGCCTGTAGTACGCAGGGAGGGGAAGAGACGACAGCAGACAAGCATTGTCATCACCGTGAGGGAACGAGCGGTGAGCAGGGTACGAGGAGAAGCCATCGAACGAGGAAGAAGAGTAACCGATTTAAGGCTTCGCGTCTGAATCGGCGAAATTCCGATATGGCTTTCGGTAAGCAGCGATGACTGCTTCCCTCTACTCCCTCTCGCAGGACTCGCCCCTCACTCGGATCGATCCAGGATCCCGATCAACGAGGTCATCATCCTCGTCACAGGAGGGAGATCGTTGGGCAGGGTACGAGGCGAAGCCATCGATGAAGGAGGAAGAGTAGTCGGTTTAAGGCTTCGCGTCTGAACCGGGGAAATTCTGACATGGCTCGTGGTGAGCAGCGATGACTGCTTCCCTCTACTCCCTCCTGCGTATTCACCCTCCACCCAGGGTTGACCAAAACACCCATGAATGCAGGAACGCGGAAGGTGGACGGCTGTAGGAGACCCAGGAAGGATGGAATCCCCCCGTCCACCTCAGCGCAACAATACGAGAAAATTCAACAGGCGGACTTACTTTGCCGTCGTACGAACGACCCGCAGGGACCGGATCTCTACGCGTGGGACGGGGAACGGCTGTAGGAGACCAAGGAAGGATGGAATCCCCCCGTTTCCCCGTTCCACAAACAATATCCACGAACAAGCATCAGGCGATACGCAGGGAGAGAAAAAGACAGCAGCGAGCAGCATCTTTGTCACTTCGAGCGGAGTGAGCGAGGGACAGGGTACGAGGAGGAGCCATCGAACGAGGAAGAAGAGTAACCGGTTTAAGGCTTCGTGTCTGAACCGGCGAAATTCCGATATGGCTTTTGGTAAGCAGCGATGACTGCTCCCCTCTACTCCCTTCTCTTCCGACTCACCCCTCGACTCGGGATGGACTGAGAATCCCGAACTACAAATTGGAATCCAAGATTTCAACTCCTCGAACGAGCCGAACCAGCTGGGGAGAAGCCCACGAACCCATGGAGAACACGCTCTAGGCGAACCAACAAAGAACCCGCAAAAGTCCCTCGAATCCCCTGTCGCTCGAGGATTCGGACAAACCAGGAGTCTGGCTAACACGTTGATCCGAGACAGGGGTGAAAGGGACGATTAGCGAACTATCGAAAGACCGATGACCTAGGTCTAGGTTGCCCGTAATACTAGGTCTAAGCTTACCCCGAAGTAACTTTGACTAGGTCTGGGCTTACCCGAAACACTAGGTCTGAGGTTACCCGCAATATCTCTGAAGAGATAAAGCGAACTTTCTCCAGAAATTTATCCTCTCCGTAAGGAGAGAGAGAAGATTGAACAAAAACATAAAAAAGAACCTCCAATCCTACCTGCTGCCATGTTGTAACAGGAAGGAGAGGGAGTCTTATTTTCAGATGGAAATTACAACGCAAGGGAGCGGACGGTGAGCAGGGTACCAGGGGAGCCATCGAAAGAGGAAGAGAAGTAGCTGATTCACGGTTTCGTGTCGGAATCAGTGAAACTCCGACATGGCTTGAGGAAAGCAGCGATGACTGCTCCCCTCCACTCCCTCTCACTGCTCCGTTCTCCCTTTTTCAGGGACGAACGAACAAATCCCGACGAACGAATCCTGCCTACCAGGAGTACGAACCCATGGAGGAAGGGGGATGAATCAATGGAGAACGGAAGAAGAAGAAAGTAGATTCTACACTCGCGGGGCGAGTGAACGGGAGTGAGATCTTGGAATCGAGAAACGAGCGGATGTAGGACAATCGGAACTCAGGCAGGATGTAAAATGCATAGAGATTCGATTCCCTGCATCGGCCCTCGTGAACAGGAGTCTCTATCCCTGCGAGCAAACTGTCTCAGGAAGCCTCCCGGGAGGACCACCCTGAGCGACCTGCTCGCCCAACCGATTCGCGTAAATCCGATTGCTTCCAAAAATAGAGTCACCTTAGAGTTCGAAACTTAAAAAGCCGGGTACGCGTGTAACTTAGAGAACGAATAACCCAGCCTTTCACCAGACCTCGCTGGAAGGGAGGGGGTTTCCGATCTAACCGCGGGAGAGACCCAGCCGGCTGGTTCAACCCGCTATGGATTCGATGTCACACCTGTAAGGAGACTTCGATGAAGTTGAAAGGGGCTCTCCATCAGGGACCTTGAGTAGGTAAAAAAGGGTGGGAGGTACCAGCTTCTAGAATCCAGCTAGACTCACCTATCGAATCGGATAAGGGAGTCATATTCGAAACGTTTGACAAAATTTAGAGTCACGCGGCAGGATTGTATTTAGAGAACAACAGCAGCAGCAGGCAGCATAGTTAGTTTGATTTCAGTAAATGAACAAATAACGGTCATACCTGCATCGTGAGAAAATGCAAGTGTGACGCTATATCAAATAGAAAAACCGCGAGGGGGGGAGGAGGGGCGAGGGTAAGGGTGGAAGGGTAACAGAATAGAGTTTGCAAATAGATAGTTAGAATCAGAAAGATCGAAGGAGCAGAAAATTGATCAATTGATAGAATTAGACAGGCAGCAGTAGCACACACACACATACTAACTTCTATCTACGTTATCTTCTTTTACCACTCCCTCTTTACCTATTAAATTACCGACTCACTGACGCACCGACTCACTGTCTTACCGACTCACTGTCTTACCGACTTAATGTCTTACCGACTCACAGACTTACCGACTTATCGAGTTACCGACTTACACTGACCGACATATTAGAATAATCTAACTTATCTTTTTCCATTGACTTACCTACTGCACTGAATTATCGACTAACAATTTACTTTATCCACTCTTCTTTTTCTGATTTATCTACTCATATTCACTATCTTTTCTAAATTTTTATTTTTTTTTTTCGCCTACTTTTAACTCATCATTATATCTTCCCTGTCTCTCTTATTATCATTATGTAACAAATAGTGCTGTCTTATACATCTAATACTAATTCTACTACTAACACTATTATTCATAATAACATTTTCTCTTCTTCTCATATTATAATATTAACACTACTATTTAACATATTGATCTCACATGGTGATGATGGTGGTGATATCAACAAACTCTCTTCTTCTTCTTATTATTCTGTTATACATCAGTTGGGTTACTAATGGTAGTGACATTATGATCAACAGTTTCACTTTTATATTAATTGTTAGTTTTGTTGTTATTACTGGGGTCAATAATAATATACATTACTATTTTACTCTCTTTTTATGATATTTTTAATTACTATTATTGCTAATTTAATTAACCAGCTAATTATTATCGTTATCCTCATCACTATCGAAACTGATAATTTGTTATAATCTATCTTATCACTATTACTATTCTTACTTCCTATATTTTTACTATTGCTAATACTACCACTAATAATATTTATTATCACTGCTGTTATTGCTGCTACTGTCAGCGATGGTGGTGGCGACAGTGGTGATGATAATCTACTACTAATACGATCACTACTGTTATCATTACTAATATCATTATTATTATTGAATAGCTAACTAATTTTCATTATCACCTCTATTGATATGGATAACCAACTTCTTCATATTTTACTACTATCACTACTGTTAATACTATCAATACTAATTAACTAACTAGCCAACTAGCTAATTATTATCATCATCATTACTATTGATATTGATAACCAATTTTAATATATTTATTTACGAACACCATCTCTACAACTACTATTATTAATCAATTAATTTATTATTGTTATCGATATGGATAATCATCTTTCATCACCTTCTGCTAATGCTACTCCTACTATTCCTATTATTACTATTATTATCATCGCTACTATCATTAATTCTAATCCTATTATTACTATTATTTACATATTACTATCTGTTTAATTAATTAATTAACTAACCAACTAACAAATTAATTTGCTACCAATACCATTATTGATAAATCATCTCTCTCTCTCTCTCTCTTAATAGTGTCAATGCTATTATTAATACTATTACTATTATTACTATTTATTTACTTATTACTTATTATTATCTGTCTAAATTTGTTTACAACATTACAATAACATCATTATTGATGATAAATCATCTATCTCTCCCTCTCTCTCTTTTAATGATACCACTACTACTAATACTACTAATACTATTACTTTTATTGCTATTATTTACTTATTATTATTATTAGTATCTGTCTAAATTAAATTACAACATAAATCATCATCTCTCTCTCTCTCTATTTATATTACTACCAATACTATTACTTTACTTTACTATTATTATTTTACTTATTATCCATCTGTCTATATATATATAAATTACAACATTATTATTGATAAATCATCTCTCTCTCTCTCTCTCTATTTAATATTATCATCATTACACTACACTATTATTTATCATTGTTATTACTAATAATAATAATAATACTACTACTACTACTATTATTGCTATTACTTACTTACCTATTAATTATTATCGCTATTATTATTACTACTATTACTATTACTACTACTACTACTACTACTACTACTACTAACTAACTAATTTAACAAACTAACTAACTAACTAACTAACTAACTAACTAACTACTATCACCAATATTGATAATCATCATTATCTTCATTATTATTATTCTTCTATTACTATTACTACTATTATTAACATATTATTGTTATTATTATTATTATTATTATTATTATTATTATTATTATCATTATCATTATTACTACTACTAATACTACTACTACTACTACTACTACTACTATTATTACTATTATTACTACTACTACTACTATTACTACTACTACTACTACTACTATTACTACTACTACTACTATTACTACTACTACCACACTCCATTTATTCCAATCTATCAAAGTGCTGCTGCTATATATATTTGCTGCTGTTATTTACTACTGTTGTTGTTCACACTATGTTAGATAAATAAATAAATAGGATGGGTGGGGAGCAATTTTGCTTAATTCTGCTCAATATTAGATATTCATATGTAGGCATGGCAGCTCATGCATGCACGATAGGAATACAATGTATCCCAAGGAAGCATCGGATACCCAATCCTGTTCGGAATTTGTTATCATCACATTTATCGATGTCAGGCCTGCCTTGCCGGCGTGCTGCTCTTGTTGCGGCGCTCGAACGCGTGTTACTTGATCAATGATCAATAGCACATCGTCGGCTTGGATGTGCTGCCTCTTCGATATTCGAACGTACAAGTGGTGATGGGGAGTGACGAGCAGGAGAAACTGAGATCGAGCCGGGCAGCCCAACGTAATTTCACGCTTCTCCTGAGGCAACAGCTAGTGGCTAGGTAGGGATGGCTGCACCGACAATGAAATCTCACCCTGTACTGCGGGAGCACCCTTGGCAAGTGGCCCGGGCCGATCCGAATAAAGCCAGGGGCCCTAGCACCAGGTTAAAACCGGGCGGGTAATGCGATCCTTGCTCCGCCGGTGAGGTCCAAACAGCGGCCGAGCCGGGGAGTATTGTGTAGGCACGGGAGTCAACGCTGCTCCAGCTTATCGCCTTGGGGTGGCACCGGTCACCCTCCCGCTGAGGACTTTCCTAACGTTCCTAGGTCTGGGTTAGGTCTGGGTTAGGTGGAGGACGACGGCTCGTTGGGCTCCTGGAGACCAATCCTGAACTTTGTCCGGGGGCGGACTTATCTCCAGGAAAAACTCTGACCGAGCTGATGTCTATCCCTAGCAGGTTTTGGAAGCTGCTGGTCGCACGGAAGGCGTGGCAGAAAGGCCACTTTGAAAGGGGGGAATTAGTCCTGGCATCCGCAAGGGGGGAGGGTCCCAGACTTGACTTCGGTCGCTGGGACCAACAGATAGCTGGGGAACGAATGGCCCGTGGAAACCTTTTTCTTCCACGGGCAAACTGAGAGGGAGGGCCTCATGTGCGGCAAGTTGCGCCATGAGGCCAATAAAATGAAAAGAGAACGGTAGAGACGGAGCGGCCACGTCCGGTCACCCCCGCACTTTGTTTTCTGTCTCCGAGGAGATGTTTTAGTGCGGGGCTCTGGCCGGAGCCTTTACCTATGGCGGTGGAGCAGCTCGGGGCAGCTCCCGCCGGGATGGCCACCGTCGGCGAGGGTGCCACGGACCCTGCACTTGCAGTCCTGCCGGCCTCCGCAAGGAGGACCCGTGGGACGCCCACCGGCTTAGAGTCATAGGGCCGGGTAACGCCCGGCCGGGATTTTAGTTGGTTTTTTGTGCCGGTGGGTGGGTCCAAGCTCCGTCTCCCGTAGACTGTCTCCCATCACACCGGTGGAGGTCGCCCACGGTGTGATGGTAGAGCTTGAGGTGGAAAGTAGAGAGAGAGAGAGAGAAAGAGAGAGCCGGTCGCGGAGGTTACCTCTCCGCGATCTGGGGGGGGGACTGTTTTGGATATTTTGTCCTGTTTTAGTCCCCCCCAGAAAAGAGAATGAGCGGATGCCAGAGACAAGCCGGAACATCGGCTTGTGGGACCCGGGCTGGGGGGTTCTAGAGTTTGCGACCAGTAGTGACCTTGTAAATCTGCAAAAGGGGGACTTCGGCGACGTTGGGGGCCTTTCTGGCTAAAAGGTTCCCTTTGCTCTACCTCCAAGTGGTGTCCTCCGGGGTCAGTGTCCTTGCTTGCAAGGATGCTGACGCGAACAGAGCATTTGGGTCACAAGGACGGAACTAGTTTATATATCGACCCGGCAAACATTTATTAAACAAATATGGACGGTACAACTAATGGACGTAACGTTTACTGCACAGGGGGCGTCGGATCCCTCAGTGCCGGCGCAGACTCGGGTTGTAAAGCGGGCCCGGCTGCGTCGTCATCCCATGACCGCGGCACCTCAGGGGTGAGCCACCAGGCCCCTGCTGTGTCTACCACGACTGGTGGCCACAAGGGAGGAGATAAGGACGCGCCGACATCTATGCCGGTCGTCCTTATCTCGAGGACGGAGCTGCCCAAAGGCAGTGGAGGGACGGGCTCGTACGCCACGGCTGTGAAAACAGCGGTGGCGGAAAAGCCGTCCAGAACGGGGGGAGAGGGTGGATCTTCCGCCGCTGCTGCTAAAACAGCAGGGGGGAAGAAACCACCTCCTCGAAAGGGCGAACCCGGGTTCGTTCCCATGCGGGAGTTAAGGGAGCGCTGGGAGGAGGAGCTCCTCGACACCGTTACCGGTCACCTCAGGGCGGCCGATAGCGATGCCGAGAGGAAAAGAAAAAAGATCGGGAGGGGAGCGGTTTTCGCGGAGCCCATCAAGATGGGTCCGGGCATGAAGCCGCTCCCAAAACTTGAGCAAGTCATGGCACGGTACGGTGCCATGACTGGAGAAAAATGCGGCGCTGAGACGCTCAGCTGCCTGGAGACTGCCGTCACGGTGGTGAATTCGATCACCAACGTGAAGACGAATGATCTCCGGGCGGTGAGGCTTGTTCTCAGGGCCGCATTTGGAGGTGTTAAGGAGCTGACTGGTCGGGCGTTGAGAGGGACCGCTCCGGATTTGTCGTCCCGGAAGGTCCTGGAGCCAACGTCTCGATCGGACAGCTCCGCTGACAGATATAGGGAGAGAGCCAGAAGGGCTGAGAAGGAGTCCGACGCCGCTAAAAGGGAGCGTGACTCTCTCCGAAAGGAGAGAGACTCCCTTAAAGGCGAGCGAGACTCCTTTAAAAAGGAGGTCGAAAAGCTCCGGGAACTCCTGAAGGAGGCAACCTCCGCCAGGAACCCTCCCGGAGATAAGGAATCGGACCTCCATAGTGCCGCAGTCCCTGGGACAAGCGAGACTATGGAGGTCGACGGGATCCCCACCGAAGCTCCGGCTGATATTGATCAGTCGGAGTCTAGGATCATGGGGATCCTAAACGAGAAATTTAACAGCCTGGAGTTGAACTTCAGCTCCAGGCTGCTGGCCCTCGGCAAGGTCATCAGGCGCCTTGAGGGAGACTCACCTTTGGCAGCTGGGAAGCGCCTAGAGGGTAATACGCCCTCGGCTGCTCCTAAGCGCCCGGAAGGTGGTCCCTCGGCTGCCGTGGCCCAAGCCGAGGTGCCTCTTCCCGTTCCTCCATCAGAGGGCGGGAAGAAGAAAAAGAAGAAAAAGAAGAGGAAGAAGGGATCCGGGGTTGAGACCTCGGGAGCGACGGGAGCCTCACAAGCTCCTCCCGCTCCTGTGAGGGCTCCGCCTGTGGAAACCTGGGTGGAGGTTGTAAAGAAGGGGAAGAAGAAGTCTTCTCCTTCGCAGGCAGCCAAAGCCCAGGCTCCCACCTCTTCCTCTTCTCAAAAGAAGGGGAATAATGGGGGTGGTCAGAGGATGGTAATACCACCCTCAAAGACTGCCCCCAAGGGGAAACCTGGCCAGCCAGAGGCCCCGAAACTTCCGCGGCCGCCGAAGAACTCGGCGGTCACGATTTCGGCGCCGGCTGGCCAGGAAAACATTCTAGGGCCTGCGATGTCTCGGGCTATGTCCGAGATAAATCTGCGGGCCCTGGGAATTGAGGGCACTTTGAGGCCTAAAAGGGCGGTCACCGGGGCGCTCGTCTTCGAGGTCCCGGGACCCGACAGCCTCCTCAAGGCTGCCGGGCTTTTGGCCGCCCTTAAAAAGGCCACGGAGGGGACAGGCGTTATAGTCGCCTGCCCTCAAAAGACCGCCGAAATCGGCATCACTGACCTGACAGAAATGTCAGGACCAGAGGATGTCCGTAAGGCGGTCGCAAAGGCAGGCGGCTGCAGCGAGGGGGAGGTGAAGGTCGGGAGCCTCCGGAGGATGCCCTCCGGATTGTTCTCGGCCTGGGTCCGATGCCCCCTCGCTACGGGAAGGATCCTGGAGAAAGCTGGACACATAGAGGTCCAGTTTCTCCAGGCAAAGGTAGCGGTCTTAGAGAAAAGGCCGCTACAGTGTTACAAGTGTTTGGAGGTCGGGCACGTCCGTCAGAAGTGCACTAGCACGACGGACAGGTCCGGCCTCTGCTATAGATGCGGAAAGGGTGGCCATAAGGCTGCGGATTGCAGGGCCGCTCCCTCCTGCCCGCTCTGTGCTGCCAATGGCAGACCAGCCGGGCATAGGATGGGAGGTCCGGCCTGTAAGCCGCAGCTGAAGGTCACCCCGAACAAGGGAGGAGTGAAGCCTCCCCTTGCTAAAACTAGTAAGGGGAAGGGCAAAACCTCCTCCCTTGCTAAGGAGAAGGAGAAGGAGAAAGTGACGGCGATGGAGGTGGAAATTGCTTCCGCTCCCTCTTCCCTTCCTATCCCCTCCTCCATTCCTCCTCCTATTCCCCTTCCTTCCTGCTCTCCTACTCCTCCCCCCTTCTCACACCTCCTTTCCCCTGTCCCTTTCGACGAGGTGAGGATTGGGTCGCCACCCGCCTCACCAAGAGAGGCAGATAGTAGGAGCTCCTCTCCGGTGCTCGAGGTGATCATGATAGAGGACGGGGACGAACCGTCCTCTATCGAGGGTCAGGCCGACCCAGGGAGCGCCACGGGGGAGGCTAAATAGGCATTGAATAATGTCTACACGCCTCCTCCAAAGCAATCTCAACCACTGCCGGAGTGCGCAGGATTTGTTGTTGCAAACCCTCCGGCAGGGGGGGATCGGCCTGGCAGTGATCGCCGAGCCCTACCGGGTCCTTGATCGTCCAAATTGGGCGGGAGACCTAGGTGGGGTGGCGGCGATCACATGGGAGATGAGCAATGGAGCTCCTACTTGCCACGTTATACAACGTGGCAATGGTTTTGTTGCGGTAGCGTGGGGGGAACACGCGGTGATCGGATGCTATGCATCGCCAGCGATGGGCCTCGGCCTATTCGTGGAGTATCTGGACGAGTTAGGCAGGTGTGTTGAGGCCTGCCGACCTCGCCAGATATTGGTTCTGGGAGACTTCAATGCTCATGCGACGGCATGGGGAAGCCCCAGAACCACTCCAAAGGGCGATGCACTAGTAGACTGGGCGACGAGTCGCGGCCTGGTTCTCCTGAACCAAGGCAACGCGAGCACGTGCGTTCACGCCAGGGGTGAGTCGATAGTGGATCTATCATTTGCCACCCCTGGTATTGCGCGTCGTGTGACCGGCTGGAGAGTAGCTGAGGAGGTGGCCACCCTAAGTGACCACCTCTATATTTATTTTAATATTGCCTCTCCAGCACCAATCGGTCCTCGTCGGCTCGATCCGACACCGCGCTGGGCGTTGAAACGCCTAGAGAAGGGCGCCGCGGAGATGGCGGCCTCCGTCGTCGCCTGGCAGGAAATGCCGGGCGAGATTCTCGACGATCCGGAAGCGGGTGCTGACTGGTTTCGGGGCATAATGCACACAATTTGTGACGCGGTAATGCCCCGTGTCGGCACCCCACGTCGGGGATCGGTGTACTGGTGGTCCGAGGAGATCGCGAATCTCCGCACTCTGTGCATGCGGGCCAGACGCCGGTACACCCGGGCCCGCCGACGTAGGCGGGTCACGGAGGAAGAGATCTTGGCGCGGCGCTTGGAGTACTCCGAGGCGCGCAAGACTCTAAGACTGGCCATCTTCGACGCGAAGAACCAGGCATGGAAGGAACTCCTTGACGGTCTGCAAGCTGATCCGTGGGGACGCCCGTATAAGATGGTAATGGGGAAACTCAGACCATGGGCGCCTCCATTGACGGAGAGGCTGGATTCCCAGTTCCTTCGACAGGTAGTGTCGGTGCTATTCCCTCCCGAGGAGGATGAAGCCGACGAGCCTGTCGAAGAGTCGGTTGCCAGTGGGGTCTGGACTGACGAGCTGGGAGTCTCCGAAGAGGAGATTTCCGGGGCCATCCGGCGCATGACTGCCCGTAACACGGCACCTGGCCCGGATGGTATCCCTGGAAAGGTTCTGGGTTCTTCGTGTGGCGTCCTTCGGCCCGGCCTCAAGCGTCTATTTGACGCGTGTTTGAGGACGGGTCGGTTCCCCTCACAATGGAAGAAAGCGAAGTTGGTGCTCCTCCAGAAGGAGGGGAAACCGGCGGAGCAGCCCTCGGCGTACCGGCCGATATGCCTGCTTGATGAAGCCGGCAAGTTGCTCGAGAGAGTGATTGCCGGTAGAATCGTCAGGCACCTGTCCGGGGATGGCCCGGACCTCTCGGATGCCCAATATGGTTTTAGGCGGGGTCGCTCTACTGTCGATGCAATCGACAGAGTACGTGGCCTCGCCAGACCGGGTGTGGACCAGGGCGGTGTTGCTCTGGCAGTGTCGCTAGACATAGCGAATGCCTTCAACACCGTATCCTGGAAAGCTATAGGTAGGGCGCTCGACTTTCATCGAGTGCCCTCCTATTTAAAGAGATTGGTCCGGGATTACCTGCAGGACAGGAAAGTCGGATGGTACGGGAGGGGCGGCGAGGAGTTCCACGCCGTGCATCGGGGTGTCCCACAGGGATCCGTTTTGGGTCCGCTTCTGTGGGACTTAGCCTATGATGCCGTTCTGCGGATTTCCCTCCCCGACGGCACGACATTGGTGGCGTACGCAGACGACACAATGATCGTTGTCGTCGGTCCGGACTGGAGGAGCGTGATCAGGACAGCCGAGGAGTCGGTGACACTGGTAGTCTCCGCCATTAGGGAATTGGGGCTGGAGGTATCGGCCGCCAAGACGGAGGCCATTTGGATGTGCGAGGTCTCCGGTCGAGGCGTGCCGCCGAAGGCCTCAATCAAGGTAAGTGGGGTGGATGTCCCGGTGAGACGCAAATTTAAATATTTGGGTCTCATCGTGGACAGCTACTGGCGTTTTTCGCATCACTTCGATGCCTTGGCTCCTCGATTGGAGCGTGCGGCGGCTGCACTAAGTCGTCTCGCGCCTAATCTTGGGGGGCCGAGTGGGAGGATAAGGCGGCTTTACATGGGAGTCGTCAGGTCCATGGCGCTCTACGGAGCGCCGATATGGGCTGGCGGGCTGGCCGTCAACACCCGGGGTGATTGTGTTCTTCGCAAGGTGCACCGGGTAATGGCGATCAGGGTCGTACGGGGTTACCGTACGATTTCCTATGCGGCCGCTACAGTTCTGGCTTGTTCACCTCCATTTTCTTGCTATGCGCATATGGCTGCGGAGGTCTATGTAGACCTTCGTGCTGCGCGGCAGGCAGATGGGATGGAACGGCCAGAGGTCTCCGGAAGTGATGTGAGACGCCAGGCTGAGCAGCGTGTCTGGAACCGTTGGGTGGATTGGTTAGACGATCCGGCCAACGTGGAAAGTCGCGCTGTGAAGGCTATTCGCCCGCTTCTCAAGGAGTGGGTGAGTAGAAGTCATGGCCGCCTCACTTATCGTTTGACACAGGTGCTCACCGGGCATGGTTGCTTTGGTGAGTACCTGTATAACATCGGGAAGGAGGAGACTGCTGAGTGTCACCACTGCGATGCGGATGAGGACACTGCGCAGCACACGCTGGAGGTTTGCCCGGCGTGGGCAGTTCAGCGCAGTGTCCTCAGAAATTCATTAGGGGGGGATCTCTCACTACGTGCGGTAGTGAGAGAAATGCTCCTCACTGAGGATAAGTGGAAGGCAGCGGTGACCTTCTGCGAGGAAGTACTCCTGCAGAAGGAAGCCGCGGAGAGGGATCGGGAGGGGTCCAGGGTGGCAGCCAGATCTGCTCGCCGACCAGCTCGGGCGAGGAGACGGTAGTCCTAATGGGAGGGTAGCGATGCGAGCATGCGTGTTGCTGCCTTCCCTCGGACTACTGATGGCGTCACCCAACGCCCAGTTATTTATTGAATGAGTGTGTGAGTGAATGTATTTATTGGTATGAATGGTGAGTGAATGAATTGGGGTTTATTTATTTATTTTAGGGAGGGTTTATATTCTCTAGGGGAAGGGTAGTCGGGAATCAAGTATACGGAGAGGTTCATGCATCCTCCTCTTCGGAACTTGCTTCCCGGCGCAATATCATGGGCCAGGTATGAGTTGAGGGACTCGGCCTGGCATGGACTTGTCCACCATGATGGGATGGGAAGCCGTCATGTATGCTAACCGCATGACGGCTTCAATTGTGTGTGAGGACTCAGTCCTACTGAGATCCGAGTCTGGCGGGCTGCGGTTGAAATTGCGAGCTGGAGCCCGGGGTCCGCCTTAAAGACTCAACGAGGTTGCCATGAGGTTTTAGTGGGTAAGAATCCCACACTACCCGCTGCCCTCCTCAGGCAGTGGGTGTCTTGTTGAAGATTTCCTCATGTAAAAAAAAAAAAAAAAAAAAAAAAGGTCTGGGTTAGGTCCAAGTGGGAGGATAAGGCGGCTTTACATGGGAGTCGTCAGGTCCATGGCGCTTTACGGAGCGCCGATATGGGCTGGCGGGCTGGCCGTCAACACCCGGGGTGATTGCGTTCTTCGCAAGGTGCACCGGGTAATGGCGATCAGGGTCGTACGGGGTTACCGTACGATTTCCTATGCGGCCGCTACAGTTCTGGCCTGTTCACCGCCATTTTCTTGCTATGCGCATATGGCTGCGGAGGTCTATGTAGACCTTCGTGCTGCGCGGCAGGCAGATGGTGTGGAACAGCCAGAAGTCTCCGGAAGTGATGTGAGACGCCAGGCCGAGCAGCGTGTCTGGAACCGTTGGGTGGATTGGTTAGACGATCCGGCCAACGCGGAAAGTCGCGCTGTGAAGGCTATTCGCCCGCTCCTTCGGGAGTGGGTGAATAGAAGGCATGGCCGCCTCACTTATCGTTTGACGCAGGTGCTCACCGGGCATGGTTGCTTTGGTGAGTACCTGTATAATATTGGGAAGGAGGAGACTGCCGGGTGTCACCATTGTGACTCGGAGGAGGACACCGCACAGCACACGCTGGAGGTTTGCCCAGCGTGGGTAGCTCAACGCGGTGTCCTTAGGGTTTCCATAGGGGGGGATCTCTCACTACAGAGTGTAGTGAGAGAAATGATCCTATCGGAAGAGAAATGGAGGGCCGTGGTGACCTTCTGCGAGGAGGTTCTCCTGCAGAAGGAAGCCGCGGAGAGGGATAGGGAGGGGTTAAGGGTGGCAGCCAGATCTGCTCGCCGACCAGCTCGGGCGAGGAGACGGTAGTCCTAATGGGAGGGTAGCGATGCGAGCATGCGTGTTGCTGCCTTCCCTCGGACTACCGATGGCGTCACCCAACGCCCAGTTATTTATTGAATGAGTGTGTGAGTAAATGTATTTATTGGTATGAATGGTGTATGAATGTTGGGTTTATTTATTTATTTATTTAAGGGAGGGTTTTATTCTCTAGGGGAAGGGTAGTCGGGAATCAAGTATCCGGAGAGGTTCATGCATCCTCCTCTTCGGAACTTGCTTCCCGGCGCAATATCATGGGCCAGGTATGAGTTGAGGGACTCTGCCTGGCATGGACTTGTCCACCATGATGGGATGGGAAGCCGTCATGTATGCTAACCGCATGACGGCTTCAATTGTGTGTGAGGACTCAGTTCCACTGAGATCCGAGTCTGGCGGGCTGCGGTTGAAATTGCGAGCTGGAGCCCGGGGTCCGCCTTAAAGACTCAACGAGGTTGCCATGAGGTTTTAGTGGGTAAGAATCCCACACTACCCGCTGCCCTCCTCAGGCAGTGGGTGTCTTGTTGAAGATTTCCTCATGTAAAAAAAAAAAAAAAAAAAAAAAAAAAAAAAAAAAAAGGTCTGGGTTAGGTGGAGGACGACGGCTCGTTGGGCTCCTGGAGACCAATCCTGGACTTTGTCCGGGGGCGGTCTTATCTCCAGGAAAAACTCTGACCGAGCTGATGTCTATCCCTAGCAGGTTTTGGAAGCTGCTGGTCGCACGGAAGGCGTGGCAGAAAGGCCACATTGCAAGGGGGGAAAAATTAGTCCTGGCATCCGCAAGGGGGGAGGGTCCCAGACTTGACTTCGGTCGCTGGGACCAACAGAAAACTGGGGAAAGAAGGGCCCGTGGAAGCCTTTTCTTCCACGGGCAAACTGAGTGGGAGGGCCTCATGTGCGGCAGGTTGCGCCATGAGGCCAATAAATAGTAGAGGGAACGGTAGAGACGGAGCGGCCACGTCCGGTCACCCCCGCACTTTGTTTCTGTCTCTGAGGAGATGTTTGAGTGCGGGGCTCTGGCCGGAGCCTTTACCATTGGCGGTGGAGCAGCCCGGGGCAGCTCCCGCCGGGATGGCCACCGTCGGCGAGGGTGCCACTGACCCTGCATTTGCAGTCCTGCCGGCCTCCGCGAGGAGGACCCGTGGGACGCCCACCGGCTTAGAGTCATAGGGCCGGGTAACGCCCGGCCGGGATTTTAGTTGGTTTTTGTGCCGGTGGGTGGGTCCAAGCTCCGTCTCCCGTCTATTGTCTCCCATCACACCGGTGGAGGTCGCCCACGGTGTGATGGTAGAGCTTGAGGAGGGAAATTTTAAGAGAGAGAGAAAGAGAGAGCCGGTCGCGGAGGTTACCTCTCCGCGATCTGGGGGGGGGGACTGTTTTGGATATTTTGTCCTGTTTTAGTCCCCCCCAGAAAAGAGAATGAGCGGATGCCAGAGACAAGCCGGAACATCGGCTTGTGGGACCCGGGCTGGGGGGTTCTAGAGTTTGCGACCAGTAGTGACCTTGTAAATCTGCAAAAGGGGGACTTCGGCGACGTTGGGGGCCTTTCTGGCTAAAAGGTTCCCTTTGCTCTACCTCCAAGTGGTGTCCTCCGGGGTCAGTGTCCTTGCTTGCAAGGATGCTGACGCGAACAGAGCATTTGGGTCACAAGGACGGAACTAGTTTATATATCGACCCGGCAAACATTTATTAAACAAATATGGACGGTACAACTAATGGACGTAACGTTTACTGCACAGGGGGCGTCGGATCCCTCAGTGCCGGCGCAGACTCGGGTTGTAAAGCGGGCCCGGCTGCGTCGTCATCCCATGACCGCGGCACCTCAGGGGTGAGCCACCAGGCCCCTGCTGTGTCTACCACGACTGGTGGCCACAAGGCAGGAGGTAAGGACGTGCCGGCAGCCGTGCCGGTCGTCCTTATCTCAAGGACGGAGTTGCCTAAAGGCAACGGAGGGGTGGATTCACCCACCACCTCTGCGAAAGCAGGGGGGGTGGAGAAACCACCCAAAAAAGGAACGGAAGGTGGATCTTCCGCCGCCACTGCTAAAACAGCGGGGGGGAAGAAACCACCTCGTAAGGGCGAACCCGGGTTCGTCCCTATGTGGGAGCTTCGGGAGCGTTGGGAGGAAGAGCTTCTCGACACCATCGCCGGTCACCTTAGGGCGGCTGACGGTGATGCCGAGAAGAAAAGGAAGAAAATTGGAAGGGGGGCGGTGTTCGAGGAGCCCATAAAGATGGGTCCGGGCATGAAGCCGCTCCCCAAATTAGAGCAGGTCATGGCTCGTTATGAAGCCATGACCGGTGAAAAATGCGGCGCCGAAGTCATCAGCTGCCTGGAGACGGTTGTAACGGTGGTTAATTCAGCCACCAACCTAAAAACAAACGATCTCCGGGTGATAAGGCTGATGATCAGGGCCGCATTCGGAGGTGTGAGGGAACTGACAGGCCGGGCTCTGAGGAGTAGAGCCCCGGACCTGTCCTCCAGAAAGGTCCTGGAGCCATCATCCAGGATGGACGGCTCCACGGAGAGATACCGGGAGCGGGCCAGACGGGCCGAGAAGGAGGCGGACTCCGTCAAAAAGGAGCGTGACTCCCTCAAGAAGGAACGCGACTCTCTCATGGGGGAGCGCGATTCCCTGAAGAGGGAGCCAGATAAACTCCGGGAGCTCCTGAAGGAGGCAACCTCCTCAAGGAACCCTCCCGGAGCGAAGGATAAGGATCTCCATGGCGCCGCAGTTCCAGGAACGAGCGAGGCCATGGAGATCGATAAGCCCCCCACCGAGACTCCGGTTGACACGGATCAATCGGAGTCAAGGATTTTGGGGCTATTGAACGAAAAGTTCAATAACCTGGAGCTGAGCTCCCAAGCGCCTTGAGGGTGGTCCCTCGGCAGCTGCGACCCTGGCCGAGGCATCTCTTCCCGTTTCTCTTGCAGAGAACGGGAAGAAAAAGAAGAAGAAGAAGAAAGGCTCCGGGGCTGAAACCTCGGGAGCGACGGGAGCTTCACAGGCTCCTCCCGCTCCTCAGAGGGTTCCGCCTTCGGAACCTAGAAAGGAGTCTTGGGTTGAGGTGGTTAAGAGAGGGAAGAAAACTTCCCCCTCACAACCTGCCAAACCCCAGGCTCCTTCGGCGAAAAATGCAAAGGCGGGCCCCGGGGGAGGTCAAAAGGTGGCTTTACCACCTAAGACCACCCCCAAAGGGATGCCTGGTCGATCCGAGCAGCCGAAATTGCCACGACCGCCGAAGAATTCGGCGATTACGGTGTCGGCGCCGGCTGGCCAGGAGAACATCCTGGGGCCTGCCTTAAGTAAAGCGATGTCCCAGGTGAACCTCAAGTCCCTGGGCATCGAAAATAGCTTGAGGCCTAAAAGGGCGGTCACCGGTGCCCTCGTTTTCGAGGTTCCGGGACCCGACAGCCTCCTCAAGGCTGCCGGACTATTGGCCGCCCTTAAAAAGGCGACTGAAGGGACGGGTGTTATAGTCACCTGCCCTCAGAAGACCGCCGAGATCGGCATCTCTGGCCTAACTGAAATGTCAGGACCAGACGATGTGCGAAAGGCGGTCGCAAAGGCAGGTGGCTGCAGTGAGGGGGAGGTCCGGGTCGGGAACCTCCGGAAGATGCCTTCCGGACTCTTCTCGGCTTGGGTCCGGTGCCCTCTCGCTGCTGGGAAAGTCCTGGAGAAAGCTGGGCATCTTGATGTCCAGTTTCTCCGGGCAAATGTAGCGGTTCTCGAGAGGAGGCCGCTACAATGTTTTAAGTGTTTAGAGGTCGGGCACGTCCGCCAAAAGTGCACTAGCACGGTGGATAGGTCCGGCCTCTGCTACAGGTGTGACAAGGGCGGCCATAAGGCTGCGGATTGCAGGGCCACTCCCTCCTGTCCGCTCTGTGCTGCCAATGGCAAACCGAGCGGGCATAGGATGGGAGGTCCGGTCTGCAAGCCGCAGTCAAAAGCCGCCCTGAACAAGGGAGGAGTGAAGCCTCCCCCTGCTAAAGCTAGTAGGGGAAAAGGCAAGACCTCCTCCCTTGCTAAGGAGAAAGAGAAGGAGAAGGCGACGGTGATGGAGGTGGAAGTGGTTTCCACTCCTGTCTCCCTTCCCCCTTCCCTTCCCATTCCCTCTTCTATTCCTCCTCCTATTCCTCCTCCTTCCTCCTCTCCCACTCCTCCCCCCTTTTCCCATCTCCTTTCCCCCATCCCCTTTGAGGAGGTGAGGATTGGGTCCCCACCCGCCCCACCGCGAGCATCGGAGAGCAGGAGTTCCTCTTCGATGCTCGAGATTATTATGATAGAGGACGGAGACGAACCGTCCTCTATCGTGGGTCAGGCCGACCAGGGGGGAGCCACGGGGGAGGCTGAATAGACATTTTGATAATGTCTACACGCCTCCTCCAGAGCAACCTCAACCACTGCCGGAGTGCACAAGATTTGTTGCTGCAAACCCTCCGGCAGGGGGGGATCGGCCTGGCCGTGATCGCCGAGCCCTATCGCATCCTCAACCGTCCTAACTGGGCGGGGGATTTGGATGGGGTTGCGGCGATCACGTGGGAGATGAGCCACGGAGCCCCTTCCTGCCACGTTCTGCATCGTGGTAAGGGCTTCGTGGCGGTAGCGTGGGGGGAACACGCGGTGATCGGATGCTACGCATCGCCTTCGATGGGCCTCGGCCTATTCGAGGAGTATCTGGACGAGTTAGGCAGGTGTGTTGAGGCCTGCCGACCTCGCCAGATATTGGTTCTGGGTGACTTCAATGCTCATGCGACGGCATGGGGAAGCCCCAGAACCACTCCAAAAGGTGATGCGCTAGTCTACTGGGCGACGAGTCGCGGCCTGATTCTCCTGAATCAAGGCAACGCGAGCACGTGCGTTCACGCTAGGGGTGAGTCGATAGTGGATCTATCATTTGCCACCCCTGGTATTGCGCGTCGTGTGACCGGCTGGAGAGTTGCGGAGGAGGTGGCCACCCTAAGTGACCACCTCTATATTTTCTTTAATATCAACTCTCCAGCACCGATCGGTCCTCGTCGGCTCGATCCGACACCGCGCTGGGCGTTGAAACGCCTTGAGAAGGGCGCCGCGGAGATGGCGGCCTCCGTCGTCGCCTGGCAGGAAATGCCGGGCGAGATTCTCGACGATCCGGAGGCGGGTGCCGACTGGTTTCGGGGCATAATGCACACTATTTGTGATGCGACGATGCCCCGTGTTGGCACCCCTCGTCGGGGATCGGTGTACTGGTGGTCCGAAGAGATTGCGAATCTCCGTACTTTGTGTATGAGGGCCAGACGCCGGTACACCCGGACCCGTCGGCGTAGACGGGTCACGGAGGAAGAGATCTTGGCGCGGCGCTTGGAATATTCCGAGGCGCGCAGGACTCTTAGACTGGCCATCTTCGATGCGAAGAACCAGGCGTGGAAGGAGCTCCTCGATGGTCTACAGTCCGATCCGTGGGGGCGCCCGTATAAAATGGTTATGGGAAAACTCAGACCATGGGCGCCTCCGTTGACGGAGAGGCTGGACTCTCAGTTCCTTCGGCGGGTAGTGTCGGTACTATTCCCTCCCGAGGAGGATGAAGCCGACGAGCCTGCCGAAGAGATGTCGGTGGCCAGTGAAGACTGGACCGACGAGCTGGGAGTCTCCAACGA